>CM049581.1:4541245-5046245 GCA_027123335.1 Amphiprion clarkii | reverse complement strand
CCAGGGGCGTCAAACATATGACCCGTGGGCCAAAACCGGCCCATCAGAGGTTCCAATCCAGTCTAATGACTTTTCAAAGTGTAAAAAAGATGAAACTAAACAGTGAGTAAACCTACATCCTGAAGAATAAAGTTCTGTGAAAACAAATCCTTACTGTGGAAATATTTGAAGACATTGAGCTTTGATACAATCTGATGTCAGTCAGGTTTGGTGGAACCTTATTGTTCATGCACTGAAACAACTTTTATGTATTTTTATGCATAAATTTTATACATATACAAGGCAGGGGGACAACTTAACCTTCCTTAATAATGTGAGCTCAGGATTATTACATAGATGTGGAAATGAATTTAAATTTAAAATAATTTCTAGAGCTTGACAAGTTGCTCTGATCATAAAGTAAAATTCTACATTGTTCAGTGTCTGAATGTTTTGTTGTAGATACACTGTGATCTGTAAGTTGTAATGTGTAAATGATAAAATGAAGCATTTCACTTATTTTTCTAAAGAAATTTCAGGTTGTTCATGATGTTTTGTAAAAAGATAGTTAATTAAATGTGAACATTTTCAGAATGGACTTTTCTGTAACAAAACAAATATAAAGTTATTATGCTGTGATTTTACTGATCACTTGAGATCAAATTGGACTGAATGAACTAAAATGACTTTTTACAGAAGTCAGCAGTTACTTTGGCTGTTAATATGTCAATTTAAAAGCAAATTCAAGACCTAAGTTTTCAGTCAGTTTTTTGATTTATTTGATAGATTTTATTCATTACTCTTCTTAGAACTAATTCTAGCTATTTACACATTTCAGTCTATTTAATATACAGTTTATTACTTCATTTTTATATCTCATTTAGTATATATATTTTATTTAATTTTATTTATTTTCTATCTCTTTCTATCCTTATTTCAAGATTTTTTTATTTCATTTATTCTATTTTATTTATTTATCTAGCTTATTTTACTTTATTTAATCTCATTCGGTTTTTCCTCCTCTCACATGTTATACAGGATAATGTTTCCTCATTTCTTCAGTCACTGTTTTAGAGTTCTTTATTGATAACTTGACTGTGGTCAGCAGTTACTTTGGTTATTACAATGTCAATTTGATAGATTTTATTCATTCATCGTCTTAGAACGAATTTTATTTATTGACCTATATAAATATTTTAGTCTATTTAACGTACAGTTTATTACATAATTTGTATCATTTTTTAATCTGTTTATATATTATTCTGTTTTATTTATTTATTTTCTATTTCCTTCTATCTCCATTCTGATAACAGTTTTTTTGTTTTTATTTTAGTTATTTTCTAGCCTATTTTATTTAATTTTATCTCAACCTGGTGTTCCATCATTTCATGTGTTATGAAGGATAATGTTTCCTCAGTTCTTTAATCACTGTGTTTTAGAGTCTTTTATTGATAACTGGACTGTGGGGGTGGAAATGTTTCCACTGTTTTATTGCATTTATTTTTTTTTTATCTTTGTAAAGCACTCTGTGTTGCATGTTTGTATGAAGAGTGCTGTATAAATAAAGTCTGACTGAATGATCTGATTGAACTTTGCCAATATAATGAATAATATTAATATACTGTCTATACTTTTGCTCAGGCACCATTTTTCACTGGTAGTTTTCTGAACCAGTTTTCACTCCCAGGCTGTCAATACTGTCATTTTGTCAAAGCTGGAATCATCTGATATTCACACCAGGTATTCTGTGGCAGTAGAGACGCCTGCATCAGCATTTCATGTGTGAATATTTATTAATAGGACTTTTTTGCAATTGAAAAGAACCTCATTAAGAGGTTGAAGAGGTGTAGCAGGAGTCACAGAACTTTGACGTTTGTGTTTAGTTTTATAAGATAAAACTTTATTAACACTAAAGCAAATTCTTCTGCCTGAAATTGCTCAGAGAAAAACTACAAAAACATGAGAAATTGCCATTGATTGGTCCATCCATCCATCTATTATCTATACACCGCTTAATCCTCACTAGGGTCGCGGGGGCCATTGATTGGTATTTATGTAAATATTAGATTATTTGTATCATCTTTACTCACTGTTGGGCACCAAAACTGCTTGTTGTAGGTTGGAAAAAGATCCAGGTTTGGGATAAAGTACACTTTTTCTCCACATTAACCACACGTTACAAGGAAAACGTCTTGTGAGACGCCAGCAGAGAAACATTTCACTACTGACTCCTGGTGTCTATTTCTGAGCTTCAGGGATTTTTATAGGTTTACTGCACGTTGAAAAGCGACTCTTAAGATACCCTGTGTGTTCAGAAGGGCTGCCAAGGGGCCCTGATAGTCGAACTTATTGATCAGCTGCCTCCTTCATCCTCACAGCAGGAAGTAAAGTAAGGCCTGTATCCCGTCAAAGCCTCATAAAGCTCAGTGGTAATCCTCTGAATGCAACAGCAAATTATTTCATCAGTTCTACCTGTACAGTAACATCTCTGCTTGAGATTCATGTCCTATAATTTGGCTGAACAGATTCATTCTGTTAAATTATTAAACAACTAACACCAGGAGTATCAAACATGCGGCCCGCAGGCCAGAAGTGGCTCGACAGAGGGTCCAATCCGGCCCGCAGGACGACTTTGTAAAGAGCGAAAATTACAGAGGAGATATTAAATGCAGATTGTAAGTTTGTAAAACTATAAATTTAAAGTAATTTCTAGACCATGACAAGTTGTTTTGATTATAAAGTAAAATATGATATGGCTCATTGTTGTGTTGTTTTGTGTCTCATTTTTGTAATATTTTGTTGTATTCGGTCTTTTTTTTTGTCAGACTTTTGTCATTTTGATCCTAAAGTAATAAACTATATTGTTCAGTTCACCTGTGACTGAATGTTTTCTGTGTTTGTAGATCCACTGTAAACTGTAAAATGTAACGTGTAAATGAACTGAGGCCTAATATTGGTGAAATTGAACTTATTTTCTTCAGGAATTTCAGGTTGTTTGTGATGTTTTGTAAAAAGACAGTTCCTTAAATGTGACCATTTTCAGAACACACCTTTCTGCACAACTGCAGCTGTGGTTATTTATAGGTTATTGCGCTGTAATTTTACTGGTCTGACCCACCTGAGATCAAATTGGGCTGAATGCAGCCCCTGAACTAAGATGAGTTCGACACCCCTGACTTAACCAGTACAATATTAGTATGTCTGTAAAAGCTTACATTTTATATTACACTACAGTGGTTTTGGGCACGTACACGTGGAGGAGATTAAAGTCTTACTGCAGAAATGAATGCGTAAGTTGCTGGCCTCCTGTGAACCAGGATAAAGCTGCAGCTCTACAGGTAGCTTACCGTACTTAATGCTGAAGAGGCTCTCCACTTGTCTCCGCAGCTGAAGAATCATTTCACCGATGTCCTCCACCAGACTCCCCGCTGAACGAGCCGAGCAAATGAAAAATGAAAGAGAGTTACTGCATGAGGTCGGCGGGGTCAGACTGCCAAACATTACAGCTTCTCCGCTCGCCGACTTTATTTTGACAGATTCCAGCCGCCCTGCGCTGACCCCGTAATGACAAACTGACTGTGTCATTACGGGGTCAGCGCAGGGCGGGGTGTATTAATCACCAGCCAACATAACAAATAGATGTCGGAGAGCAGAGTGCAAAAATGGAGCTAAACAGGAAAGTTTAAACATTTGTGAAAGCGGGTAAGCCGGGTCAGAGTCGGCAGCTGTTGTGTTTTATTCTGACAGGGTTATACGCCGTCACACGGAGGTGGAAGAGGCCAAGAGCACTGCATGTAGCGCAGCATACGGAATGAGTCAGTCCACCCTACCTTCAGAGGATCTTCTGATGCTCTGGGAGGCCGCACTGGACGACAGAGCTTCAGCTGCAAGGAAAAAAAACATGAGAGAGGTGAACAGCAAGACCTGCTTTGAAACATTTCTGCACCAGTGAAGACATTATTCAGGTGTGCAGTAACCAATAACATAATAACTGCCAATACTGCAATAAAGTTTTTGAGCCAATAAAGTAATAACATTTTGCCAATCATGTAATAAGTTATTACGTTATTGGCCTAGCATTAAAAAAATGTCATAACTGCAGCCGATAATGTAATAACACATAAATAGGACTGCATTTCTTTTCTTATATACGCTGCCTGTTCAAAAAAAAAAAAAAGTCGCCACCTGGATGTAACTAAGCAAACAGGTAATAGCCTTCCATTGGATAATTACTGCAGTGATGAATACGTTTCAGCTGCAACAACTTATTTAACTCTAGCTGATGCAGTGAGGAACTTCTCATTTCTGAAACAACCATGTTGGAAGACATATCCTTTGGTCATGGAAAGGATGTTAATCTGTCTCAGAAGGGTCAAATTATTGACCTGCATCAGGCTAAAACAACTAAGGAGATTTCTGAAACTACTAAAATCAGGTTAAGAACCGTCCAATGCATCAGTAAAACCTGAAGGATAGTGGAGAACCATCATCTACAAGGAACAAACTCTTAGATGATGGTAGGAAATGAACAGTAGAACTCACAGCTATGTTTAATAATGTAAGTAAGAACATTTCCACATGAAGGGAACTGAGAGGATTGGAATTAAACAGCTGTAGCTCTAAGAAAACCACTGATCAGTGAAGCTAATCAGAAAAAAAGGCTTCAGTTTGCTATGGAGCATAAAGATTGGACTCTGGATCAATGGAAGAAGGTTCTGTTAACTATTGAGTCCAGATTTACCCTGTTCCAGAGTGATGGGGGCATCAGGGTAAGAAGAGAGGCAGATGAAGTGATGCCCTATCATGGCTAGTTCCTACCAGCCTGTGGGGGTTAGGGTTATGATCTGGGGTTGGTCAGGTTCAGCAACGTTATGTTCCCAAAGAAAGAGGTCAGCTGACTACCTGAAGATACTGAATGACCAGGTCTTTCCATCAGTGGAGTTTTTCTTGCCTGATGTTCATGGACATGTTCCATGATGACGATGCCAGGATTCATGGGCTCACATTGAGACTGAGTGGATCAGGGAGCATGAGATGGATTGTCCTCCACAGACTCCAGACCTCAGCCCCACTGAGAATCTTTGGGATGTTCTGAAGAAGACTTTGTCCGACTCTCCCATCATCAATATAAGAGCTTGGTAGAAAATTAATGCAACTCTGGCCAGAAATAAATGCTGTGACTTTGGAGAAGCTTATAGAAACGATGCCACAGTGAATGAGTGTCGTTCTCAGAGCTAAAGGTGGTCCAATGAAATACTAGAGTGTGACTTATTTTTTGGACGGGCAGTGCAGAAGAGAAACTCTTATAGAGAGCCTAGAACTAGACAGAAGATGACTGTTCCACTGTATCATGAAGCTCTACAAGGCTGCTAGACCAACAGTGTCTCAGGTATGTACAAAGTTAAGGACATTTACTAGAAGAAGTAATGTCAATTTTATGTTGATGTTTTCCTCTTAGTTCAATATGTACAAAATACTCTTCAGTTTTTTGGAGTTGAGTGCCATTACAGTGCCAGTCCAGTTATTTAAAGACAGTTTTAGGTGAGGACTGAATCGTTTTTCCTTGAGAAATGTTTGAAAACATTTTTAATTAAATGTTTTCCAAGAAAAAATGTGGTAAATTCATTTGACAGTGACATAGAATTATGAATTTACATATCTAAGCAAATAAACAATATTCTAAATAACAATTTTATACAAAAATAATTCTCAAATTGGCTATTACGACCATAATTAAGGAGAGTGAGAGCTACATGGGACGTATCCTTGATGAATGAATATGACGACTATGCCGTCCACTAGACCTATTTTTGATGAGCAAACTGCACAAAAATTTAAAAAAAAATCTTTTATTTCAAAGGCATTTTTAATGCTAGGCCATTCAACTAACAACCAATAACGAAATAGCTTATTACATTACTGGCTTTACTACATTTAAAATGGCCAAATTTATCACATTATTGGCAGGAATTACATTACTGTTGCTAAAAGGTGAAAAGGGACGAAAACAAAGCTCAAGTTGTAAAAAAGTGATGCTTTACTGTTGACGAGTTGCTTCATTGCACAATGTTCAACGTAAGACAAGAGACAACAGTGTGGTAGCTCAGGTTTGGGGCATTAGTGTTGCAGTAATTATTACATTTGTGAAGCTTAGAGCATCCATTACCCCGAGTGTACAGAGGGGACGGACAAAATAACAGGTGCACTATGAGACGGCACTAATCCAAAGTTATTGTCTGTTGTCTTTCGGTGGAGACGGTGTGATCACACTGAATTACTGCTTAACAAACGGTGGTTTAAATTAATGACTCCAGGCAAACTGCTGTTGAATTGTAACAGTAGTGAAGTGGTTCTTCTGATGTAACGAATAAAAGCTGAGTGCAATTCCATTTGCATGTGCGCACATCTGGCGTATTGTGACTTTAAGCCACGCTGCCCGAGTCTTTTGCAACATAACACAAGAACAGAACATCATAAACCCAACAAACTTATCGTCTGCTTCTCGTTTAGTGTGGCAGTAAACTGTGCGACCTTCTCATTACTTTGTTTGGAGACATTAAAGGTACAGTTTGAATCTATTTTATTACATGTTGCATCTTTGCAGAAGACAATGTTTAACATTTAACAGGCATTAAAATCTGTCCGGCTGAGTTGAAATAAACATGAACTGTTGAGTAAATAGTCTCTCTTCTGGGCGCTGTTTAAACTGCAACACTGCTGAAAAAGTTTACTGCACATTTAGCCACTGGCTTAAACTTAGAATCGAACTCAGGTGATTCTGGGACAGATACACTTGATTTTCTTGTGTGTTTGAGTTGAATCATCTACAAATTTTTATCTGAGAAAGGTGGGCACCCCAAATATGACACAGTTCCTTTAAAAAAATGTCCTAAAACAGGGGTGTCAAACATGCGGTCCACAGGCCAAAACCGGCCCGCCAGAGGGTCCAATCCGGCCCACAGGACGACTTTGTAAAGAGCAAATATTACAGACATTAACTGAAAACTGTAAATCTGTAAAACTATAAATCTAAAATAGTTTCTAGACAAGCTGTTTTGATCATAAAGTAAAATACTAGATTACTCGTTCTTTTGTCATTTTATTTCTCAATTTTGTAATATTTTGTCCTGTTTTTGTTGTTTTTTGACTGACTCGTCGTTTGTCTCATGTTTTTGTCATTTTGTTTCTCGTTTTTGTCGTTAAATGTTTCCTTTTTGTCTCGCCTGTGTTTTTTGTCCTATTTCTCTCATTTTGTTTCGCTTTATTTGTTGTTTTGTGTATCGTTTGTGTCGTTTTGAGTTTTTGTCTCGCTTGTGTTGTCTACTTTTATGTTGTTTTGTTTCGCGCTTTTGTCATTTTTTGTCTCGTTTGTATTGTTTGTCCATTTTTTGTTGCTTTGTAGCTTTTTGTCTGATATTTTATTTCTTTTTTGTTTTGTTTTGTGTTGCTTGTCTCATTGCTGTGGTTTTGTGTCTCATTTTTGTAATATTTTGTCCTGCTTTTGTTGTTTTTTGTCTTTTTTTGTCTGACTTTTGGCGTTTTGATCATAAAGTAAAGTACTATATCATTCAGTTCCAGATACCTGTATCTAAATGTTTTGTTCCTTTGTAGATCTTCTGTGATCTGGAAGTTGTAATGTGTAAATGATAAACTGAGGTATAATGCTGTTGAAATTGCATTTATTTTTCCTAAGAAACTTCAGATTGTTCATTTTCAGAACACACTTTTTTGCACTAAAACAAAGAAAAAATTTGGACTTGTGGTTTTCTATAGATTAATATGCTGCGATTTTACTGGTCTGGTCCACTTCAGATCAAATTGGGCTGAATGTGGCCCCTGAACCAAGATGAGTTTGACACCCCTGTCCTAAAATGTATACAGATGGGTTATTGTATTTTACTTTCAGAAATAATGCAAAAAACGTCAGCTTTCAAATGCTTTCCTACAGATCACTGCAAATCATACGAAATGTGACACTTGCTGCACTTACCTTCATTTTCTTTCCTTTAGTGGTCATTTGTGAAAGAAAAGAAAACTTAAACAAAGCACAATGAAATCAACAAAATAAAAACAGAACGCCTCCTGAAAGCAACGTCTTGTAAGATCACTTTGAGTAGACTCTTCAATCTCTGTAGCACCTTCAAAATGTAAAAAAATGGCCTCATTTATATGTTAATTTCATTTATAAAAAAAAAAAAAACCTGATTGATTGTGCAGAGCAGCATTAAGATGCAGGTACACACATTTGTTGGTCTTAAAGGGTCATTTCAATAAAATTAGAGATGAAAGGTGTCTGTTATGAACCCAATATAATGTTTGTGAGTGGATTCTTTAAAGTCCTGCACTGCTGGCAGTTTTCATTGAAGCTAATTTCTGAAAAACTCCCTTTGAAAACTAGCGACAGTGCAGAAGATTTTCCAGAGTAACAGGGACTTTGCTAAAAGGACAGGCTACTATTGATTTATTTAATGTAGTATTTTAGAGCTTTCAGCAGCACAACTGAAGCACTTCGCCTCCATTATATTGGGCTGGACAGACATCTCAAAGACATATTTGTATGTATTTGGTTACAATTTAAGAGAACCCACACAACCGTTCAAAAGTTTGGGGTCACCCAGACAATTTCATGTTTTCCATGAAAACCCACACTTTTTTCATGTGCTAACATAACTGCACAAGGGTTTTCAAATCATCAATGAGTCTTTCAACACCATTAGCTAACACAATGTAGCATTAGAACACAGGAGTGATGGTTGCTGGAAATGTTCCTCTGAACCTCTATGGAGATATTCCATTAAAAATCAGCTGTTTCCAGCTAGAATAGTCATTTACCACATTAACAATGTCTACACTGGATTTATGATTACTTTAATGTTATCGTCATTGAAAACAATGCTTTTATTTCAAAAATAAGGACATTTCTAAATGCCCCCAAACTTTTGAACGGTCGTGTAGCAGCTGATGAATGAGGCCGGTGCAGTTTGGAAAGAGAGAGTCGTCTACTCAAATGTTCTTGGTGACCTTATTCTATTTATCTAAGGTTTAATGGAGAGAAAGAGTAGAGGGGGAGGATTTGGGAGCTCTGGGGAGTAGTTTATTCTCTAATACAATAACTAACTAGCTGTTGTAGGCAGCAGGACTAGAGGACAACTCAAAATCTGCAAATGTGCACAATGCATCAATCGCTGAAACCTAAAACAGGCAAAAGGTTGTGGCTTAAGACTCAAAGCGTCAGAACATGTGATGCATGGTGCCTTTCACAGATGAGACTGGAGGGAAAGAGTCGACAGGAGGTGAGATCTGGGGAGAGGATCTTTTCAGGTTGGGGGTTGTGGCTACTTGAGGGAGTGAAGGAGTTGGAGGTAAAGTATCTGAGAAAAAAGTGGTTTCATACGTGCCGCTGCTTATTTAGCTCCCTAAAAAACGGCCGGTGGAGTGTGAGGTGGCGGCCGGGTGACGCAGAGGTGGAGTCGGCAATCCGGGAGCTGCAGTGTGAGGAAACGGAGGTGTGGGCTGGCGGAGGTGAGGTTACCTGCGTGGTTTTCCATGGGGTGGTGGGTGGCCGAGGGGGCCGGGGGAGCGGAGGGGGCGGAGGGGGTGGAGGGTGAGGCTATGGCTGGACATGGTGCAGCAGTGGTGGGCTCAGCCACAGGCTCAGAGGGCTCCTCACCGCTCACACCAGCATCTACAGGAGGGGGAATTTATTTAAAGTTGACTGATATTTCATAAATAGAAAGTGCAGAAGAGTGGGGTAACACTTATAATACTACAGTACAACCAGTAAACATATTACAAAAATAAAGCTATGAGGATAGTACAGACACTAGAGGACAAAAGTTTGGAAGCAAGATCACATTTGTAGAAAAAATTTTCAGATTTTCATACCTCATAAACATGATTATTATATAAAGAGTCACCTGTCAGAATAGATTTTTACTATAATTATCAGGTATTTGTACCTTGTTTCTTTACTCAGCTGTTTCTTTCTGTAGTAGTTCCAGACATATGAACACAGTTGAGATTTATTGGGATTTACTCCCAAAACCCGAAGATCTGAAGTGAACAATGCAAACTGTGATTTGTTTTTTAGTTTTGCACTGAAGTTGTGACTTGTAAATCTTCTCAACCACTAAACCTGCAGTACATAGGAACTTTACAATGTCCCATGTCGTAAACTTTAGTTTAGGAACAGCCGATTTTTTAACTTGGGCTGGAGAATTTCAACCAATATCTTCAAAATCAGTTCTTCTCCAACCTTGAAATCTCTAGAAGCAGATTCCGTATCTTTCTTGCTCCTGTCACTATGAAAACATATTTCACTGCAATATAAACTCCTGCACCTCTATGGAAACAGCAACTATGAAGAAGTAGAGAGAACTCCAGAATGTCTTCTGTGCAGTATGACGAAGTTATGAATTTTGAACCTGTCCAATTTCAGCACCTTGAATTTTTATGCTTCCAATTTTTACACCTGAAATTTTAACTCAGAATTTGTACGCATCAGAAAAACAAAAATGAAAATCAGTTATTCAAATTTTGATGAGCTAAATTCCAATATAAAAATATTCACACACATAATTTCAATGCCACAAAATTAAAAGCTAGAAATCCACCGGCTTTTAAAATTAAAAATCTGATGAGTTTGATTTCCTTCCATACTAGTTAATAACAGCATAAATATTAAAAACAGAAATAATAAAGCTGAATTTCTTTGAAAAAAGAACTACAATCAACACGTTGAGCCAACAGGTGTTACCAATTCTGGATAAAAATGGTGCATTTTACTACTTTACTTAGATTTTTAATGTGGTTTCCATACATGTAAACACTGCCTGCAGTTCAGCCAAGTTCAGCTAAAAAGTCCCTGAATTTTTGTAATTTGACTGTTAGTCACAGCAAAGTCGCTCATAGCTGTACACTTGCGGAGAAAAGTCCAGAATTTTTAGTTTTAACAGAATTTCATTAAAACAAATTGGGAAATTTTCAATTGAGTCCAACTGCATGGAACGTCACACAGAGTTAATAATAATAATAATAATAATAATAATAATAATAATAATAATAATAATAATAATAATAATAATAATAATAATACATTTTATTTGCTACATAAAAGATATAAAAGCATAAAAACAAAACCAACACGTAAAGTAAAAAAAAAAAAAAAAAAAAAAAAACATTTTCGGGGACACGATTAGTCCAGGAACTGTCGGAAAGTTAAAAATCCGATGATTCTTTCTGTTACTACAGTCTCTGGCTCGGGTAAATGGTGCAATTTTGGCAATTTTTTAAAAGATAACATGCCTTTTGAAACCTGCCGGTGGGTTTGTAAAAGCAGAACATAATGTTTGAAAGCACTTCCAGGAAAGCATGAATCTGAGCCAATTCTTATCCAGGAACTTAATCACTGTAATCTAGAGCTCCTAATAACCTGAACTTATAAAAACCGGTGAGGCTGCTGCTTCTGAGCTCAGACAGGCATCACTTCTGGACTAAATTATGTTCTCTGTAACACATTTTTTAGTTTCTGGTAGCAGTCATAAGACAAGGGTCATTCCAGAATTGGACAATTGGGCTTCAAATTTTTAGAAAAATAACCTTCTCTTATATAATTTTCTGCTCCGAAGTCATCAATAATAGGTAATAAACTATCAAAGGATTGATTGGCTCAGCTTAGACACCAATGGCACCATTTTTATTCCATGTTTTCTGTGTTGTTTGCTAACCCTACTCTAATCACAGTAACAGGGTTGCTAATCCATGCTAATGTGATCTTTTTCTCAGCAGTAGAAGCTAGATATTTAGCTGCTGTTACTGCTGACCAAGAGGACAAACTGACTGATGGAAAACAGTAAAAAGAAGAGCAGACGTAGCCTCGTCCTACACATTCTTTTGGAAAACTGTTTGATGTTAATTGCAGCGTTTCATGTGATTCACTGTCTGCCAGCTAAAAAGGTTATGCCAACAGGGTTGTTGTGGGACACATGCAATATAACTGTTATTTAAATTATTATGTTGATTAAAAAAAACTACAAGAGACATCAATGAAAAACATAATACCAAAAAAGGAGGTTTAAATTTCATTTTAACTGTTTTATTTGAGATTCAGTTGGTCATCAGGGGGGTGGGACAAGAGAAAAATGGTATTTTAGGGGAACTTCAGACTTATTTGGGATTTTAAAAAATATTTTCAAACACTCTTTTCTCCTAGTTTTTGAGATTTGGTGGATAAATACATTTATACAACAACTTGCATGTTTTAGTGTTTTGTATGTGGATTATTTGAAATTTGATGGGTGGGACGTAAAATGTCCTCCAATCCTGGAATGACCTCCAAGGGGAAGTTGTAATTATAATCTCCACATTAGCTCGACCAACTAAAAGCTCTGCCTGCTCCTCTAAAAGTGTTTTGGTTTCTGGTCATGCGACACTGAATCGTAAACCTGCAATACTTCAGGGCCAATCTGTGAAAACCTGCGTCTGCACAAAGCGTTTGTATTTTTGGAAGTGAACAATTTTCACAGCTAAAGGCTACCGAGCGTGTGCCGACTTACCTGGCACTGTAACTTGAATGATTTCCCCGTCTGGAGGCTCCGTTTTAATCCTCCTCAAAGGAATGCAATCTCCTGAAGGACCTGCGGGGATTGAACAGTTCATTCTGCGTGAGTTCCCATCAGTGTGTGGCACTGTGTTTTACGGCGGCGTTAAAACAGATTTAAGCAGGCGATAGAATGTGTTGGAAGTGATCGAACTGCAAAACACGGCGGGAAAGAGACTTTCAAGGACCGTTAGAACTCATATTTAAGACTCGGGGTTCAAATCATTTGTAAGTTCAGGCGGCAAAACATGATGAAGAGTTTAGAAGCACATACCTGCTTCACAGTCAGCCAGAGGACTCACACAAGCACTTGTTGATCTGCAGAGTAAAAAAAAAAACGTGTTGGTGATTTGCAAATGGAGAAACTGATTCACTAGAAAGCTTTTTTTTTCCCAGCATGACTTAAGCTTAGAGGTTTCACTTTTGCATTAATGTTTGTTACAATTTCATTCAGACAAAACCACTAAAATGATGCAGAAAGAAACAGTACCTGCAGATTACAGTGGTGGAAAAAGGTTTTCAGACACCCTTAAAGTTTTACACAATCTCAAATACTATCATAAAATATCTGTGAAAAAATCTTCTGTGTTTTAAAAGGTGTGGCTGCATTAGACAGACAAACACAAATTATAGTTCTTTTGTTTACTGTTTACATGAAAAACTAACAAAACTAAAAAACTAAATTCTACCAAAATTACCCAATAATCAAAGTTTCGTATTTTTATGGAACCAATTAATTTGAAGTCTTTCAAGGCTGTTTTAGGATTTGTTTAGTATTTTGGCTGTGACTGTACTAAAAGAAACTGCACTTGAAGACCTAAGAGTGATTCTTAATGCAATATACATGCAAATGTATGGGATGTTCCAAAACCTTTTTCCACCACTGCATGTGTCATAAACACAAGTGAGGCATAAAAATAAGATAAGATAAGATCTATTTTAATCATCCCGGAGGAAACTATTTTGCCAGAGTACAATATAATAAACAAAGGCTAGTGGAATATACACAATTACACAGAGGTTAGTAAAATTGAAACAACAAAGAATACAAAATGCACTAATAAACAAAAGACTAGCTCTAAATCCGCCCTGCATACATGATTAAAGTGAAGCTGATAAACCGTGAAAAGAACACAGAGCGCCTTTCTGTTAGATCCTGATCGAGTCTGTCTCCATGTTGGGGGATTATTTATTAGAATAATTAATTAATTAAGTCACTGCTGCAGGTATTGAATAAACTCAGAGGAAAAACTCCTACAAACAGCTGAAAGCAACAACTAAACCTGAATTAATCTGTTACTGGCTATGCTTTGATTCAGGCTGGGACTTAAATTAACGCATTTAATCGTTGTTTCCTTGTTTCCTAATTTCTGGAACACCGGTAACACTGATGCACACTCCAGCCCAGTAGGTGGCAGTAATGAACCTAAAGTTTGTTTGCTAGCCATGATTGATTGATTGATTGATTGATTGATTGATTATGAAGCTTCTAATTAATTAGGTTCATTAAATTGCGTCGCACCACTAGCTTTGATCAAAGTAAACTTTTATTTTCATGGATATTTCAGCTTTTAATAGTTGTATATTTGTCGGACAAAGTGAAGGAGAAAGGTCTATTGTGATTTTGGCAACTTTTGCTCTCTGATGTTTTTGGAATGATATTGGTGCTAAAATATAGAAAACAGCTTCTTTAAATCACTTTACACAACTCAAAGTGTGTGTGTTAAAGCGACTCTGCAGTTTAGATGATAATGTGTTGAAATGAATACAGAAATGTTACTAAAATCTCAATCTAGTAGGATTACTGTTGTGACTTTTGTGGAAAAGTGAGCTTTAAGACACATTCAGATGCCATCAGATTAACTGAAAAGGGCATTTCTGAATGGGGCTTTAGGGCCGCAGACTCCTTTCAGATTGTATGATAGGCAATTAAATGGTTTCTAAGCCAAATATTGGTTATTTTCAGACACTTGAATGAATCTAATTTGTTAAGTAATGCTGATTATACTTAGATTTCGCTTAATGTGAAAAAAACAAAAATTTACTGTATTTTTCTCTTTAACCAGCATTCACAAACTGCTGTTCTATCAAACTATAAACAACCAAAACCTGAAATATTGTATGAATTAAGGGCTGCAGCTAAAATTAAGCTGATCACAGCTGGTCTCAACAGAGAAACGTACATTATAAATTCTGTTCCACACAACAGTCAGCGTATTTAAACAATTTAATTACAATGAGTTATGCCAGATACTAAAGCAGCACCGTCTGGCTGTGGTGTCATAAACTCCACGTTGTAAACAAAGTGTGCGGGGCGGCGCTAAGATTGTGCGTGGGCTGCGCTCCGACCTGCTGCTGTGAGGATTGCTGACCAGCTCGCTGGCGGTGGGCGGGATGCTCAGACTGTCGGGGAAGCTGTCTTCAGGCGTGGAGCCCAGGTCATGCTTGCCCTCCTCCCTTGCAATCTTGCCGGCAGCTTCAACAAACAAGACACAGGCGATAAACAAACAGCGTATTAGCGGAGAACATCTGTGGGGCGTGAATATATGAATAAAGACCTGACGGAGCGCTGTTCTGTTAGCCAGTTACTGTAATTAATTGTCAAGATCCTGACAAATGTCGTACGGCTAAACGCCCGACTGAAGAGCCGACATGGAAAGCCACCAAAATAATTACATTTTTACCCAAAGTTCTCTCTTGAAAATCAGTAGATCATTCCTGGTGTTAATGAAAATGCGGTCTGTGTTTGGGCGAGGAGCCAAATTATCTCTAATTTTCTCTCCACTTTTACTGGAATGTCAATGCTTGTGAGGCCCAATCAGCTGACTAAACAGTGATTACTACCCCACAGGTCCAGGGAGGTAAAACTAAAGCAACAATAAATACTACTAGGTGAGGGGAATAAGCTAAAAAAAAAAACACACACACACTTGTGAGCATGTTTGGTATCAGGTTTTACTTCACAGACACAAAATGAGTTGAGCATCTGCTACTATAGCGAAGAAAACCTATAAACAGTGGTCCCCAAGCACCGGGCTGCCAACCGGTACCGGGCCGTGGGTCATTTGGTACCGGGTCGCATTTTACATTTTATTTCTGGAGGAGTTGGCAGGGTGTTTTATTTTGAAAAATGACTAGATCGTCTTCTAGTTGCTTCCGTCTGTGCTTGTTTCCCGCATTTGTTAAATGAAGTCGACAATCTGCCAAAATTTTTTAAAAAACAAGAAAAGCACTCAGAGACCGCAGTACTCTACCAAGGCTGCTCAGTCGTTGCATTATATCCAATAGATGAAATCTTTAATAAAAAATGACCTTGCAATGAGCACAGGCGTGTATTTTATGTACAGATACCGAATCACGTGACCTAAATATGTAGCAGAATTTAATAAATTGTTCCTTGAATCATTTCCAATGGATAAGTCCTGATAAGTCCGCAGTGGTGGATTTGTAGTAGGATCACAATCATGTGATCATCAGCAGGCAGCTGACATAGTGTTCATTTGTTGTCATGGTTACAGTGACGCCGTACCGCTATCTTGCAACGATACAGAAATCTTTAACAAATCCGTGGATCCAGACTATAAGCTGCATCGCTGCCAAAATCTAATCACTTGGTCCTTGTGTCATTTCTGATCTTCTCTGAAAGTTTCATCCAAATCTGTTAGTTCGTTTTTGATTAATCTTACACACAGACAGACCAACAAACTAACGCTGATCGTCACATAACTCCACCGCCTTTCTTGGCGGAGTAATAAACGTCTCCAGAAAATTTATTTTAAAAGAGGGAGAGACTTGATGCTGACAGAGGAAAAAGCAAGTAATTATTTAGCAAAAACAAGCAATTTTTTTTGTTTAGGACCCTTAAAAAAAAAAAAGATCATTATTACTCTGCCAAGTCCATCTGTTTGTCTGTCTGTCTGTTACTCAAAAATGGATTAGTGGATTTGGATGAAATTTTCAGGGAAGGTCAGAAATGACACAAGGACCAACTAATTAGATTTTGTCAGTGATGCAGCTTATAGTCTGGATCCATGGATTTGTGGAAGATTTCTGCATCACTGCGAGATAGCGGCACAGCGTCACTGTAACTATGGACTTATCTGTGGGAAATAATACAACGAACAATTGATTCAACTGTGGGGGTGTTTCTGAGTCCCATTAATTTCTGCCACCCGCTACATATTTAGATCATATGAGTCAGTATCCGTACATAACGCACACATGCATAACACACGCCTCTGCTCAGCACAACGCAATTTTTTATTAAAGATTTCATCCGCTGGAAATGATAAAACGACTGAGCAGCCTTGGCGGAGTACTGCGCTCTCTGAGTGCTTTTCTAGTTTGTTATGTGCGCGATGAGAGGTCCAGAGAAAACTGTATTGCTTGAATTCGGTCTGCGGTGCAGAAAAGGTTGGAGACCGCTGCCTATAAACATTGACAGATTAAAATCCCCTCTGCCACAGAAACCTTCCCATTTCCCACATTTTCAAGTGCAATTAGGGACACCGGTGTGAGAACAAAAACAAAGTGAACGGTGGTCTTACCAGTGAAAATCCTTTCATCAAACATTCTGGAATACAAAAACAAAGACAGGCTGTTAGTCACCAAACACCATTTCAGCTCTCAGGGCAAAGAAGCTGATGGAAACATGTGGAGGAACGCTTCATTCACGGCTATTTAAGCACATCAACTGCCTCTTTAAACAATCAGTCAAAAAAATAATCAAGTAATGGAGTCATTCCTTTTGTTATCATTGAATCCCTGCGACTAAAAATAAGTGTGGTTGTGATTTTGGCCTGGACTGCTTCCCCTCCTGCTGGCAGATGCTCCCGCTCTGTCTGTCTGCCACCGAAACACTCCAGCCCTGCTGCGATTATAATTAATCTGTGGACGCAATTGTTTCTTTAGGTCTGTGTTCACTGACACTTGTTTGTTAAAATCATGAAACAGGCGGGATAGTTGGGCGTTTATAATTTCCATCTATAATTAATTCACCACCTCACTCACACAGTCAAATGACCTAATTTTATACTAGGTCATCAGAGAACAGTCTGCAGGCTTTACACAGTGCTCATGACACCACAAAACACACTGATTATTTGAAAAAAATGGAGCGAAATTTGATCTGAAGGTGTTGCCAGTGAAAAGGCAAATTAAAAAGAGGTGTATCATCTGTCCGCTGACCATTTTAGGACATATCTGATTACGTAGAATGCATATTATTTTATTATAACTTTACAGTTTGTATTTATGAACCCCTCTCCCGCTTTCTGTCGACCTAAAAATTGCTTTTTTGCTTTTGAACGACAGAAAGCAAAGGGAGGATTACTTTGGAATATCACTTCTTTTTAATATGTTTCTTCACAAAAGTTCATGCTTTTGTTTTGCTATCTATAGTAAGATTAACATACAAGTTAAACTGAAGGAAAACATCTTTAGTATGTTATGTGTCTAAGCACTCAGTCAACACATTTTTACTATTTTTCCTAATTTGCTTCCTAGATTTGAGTATCTATTAGTCCCTTAGTATGACATTACATTGTAGAATACTCTAATATGCTCACATGTTAACATTAAAGAATATGGCTGGTAATTTTCTACATTACTCTTCGTTTTTCAACTAGCAATGACAATAAAGTTGAATCTAATCTAATGCTGGAGAAACAGTGACTCTACATGTTATAGATATTTTGCAACTTGTGTTTTCAGTTTCTTTCCACACTAGTCTCCTATCTGCTCTGGGTAAACACTGCCTGCAGTTCAGCAGAAAAGTCCCAGAATTTTTGCCATGTGACTGTTGGTGGCAACTAAATCATTCACGGCTTCCCAGTTGTGTGAAGGTGCACTGAATTTTATTTTCTTTTCTTTAAAGAGTCTGTTTACAGTCAGTGGTTCATTTTTGGCAAATATTTAAATAAGACACGTCGAGAAAAATGGATATTGATGAAATATTATTATTTTAAGCAGAGTTTTTTTTAGCAAGGGATATCGGAAAGCTGGAAATCCCAAAATTCTCTGTTTTTACAGTTTCTGGCTGTGATAAATGACAATTTCTTTAAAAGATAATGTCCCTTTCAAACCCAACACATTATTGAGTTTAAATAATTAATATTTATATCTTGAAAAGAAAGTAATCAAGTTGGCGCCAAGAGCTACAGACAAAGTTTTGACTGTCAGAAAAACACATTGTGGGATGGAATTTGGGTTTGTCCTGCATTATTATTAGGAAAGCGTTCTTGTTAGCATGCTAGCATTTTA
The DNA here is from genome assembly GCA_027123335.1 of Amphiprion clarkii. NCBI lineage: Eukaryota > Metazoa > Chordata > Actinopteri > Pomacentridae > Amphiprion > Amphiprion clarkii. The sequence goes on along the minus strand of CM049581.1, from coordinate 5,027,407 downwards.
TTGTTCTGAGGGTTTATTTTTTGGATATCATCCCATGTACTCAAGAGTTGGACAAGTGGAAGTTCTGATGAATAAAAAGCAGATGATTCTAAATATATCTACCAAATGAAATCCATAATTAATGGTGACCATATTTCCCTCTGGACCACATTGTTGTGGCGCCTTTGCTAAAGCTAAACCTCTCGTTTGCTCAATGAGGTTTTCATAATTAACACAAACCAGACACGCTCAAGTACATGCGGATAAATTCGCCTATAATTTTGAAATGAAACCGCTCACACCATGGAAATAGAACTGGGCCGTTATTACATCTGATAATATCTGGGATTAATTAATACCACAGTAGCGGCATTAAATTAAAACTAAATTTAGGTTTCAGTTAAAAGGAGCCAACCATCAGAATTAAGGATCGATTTGTTTAAAAATGATCGCAGTCCGTCAACAATGAACATGCCAAAGAAGCACATCGGAGGCCTGCATCTGGAACATCCCTCAAAGACAATGGCAACGTGATGTAATTCTGAATTAATCACATTTTCAATCTTTCCTAATTGTATTAACAGTAATGAGCTGCCTGCAGGATTCGTTAAAAGATGTGTTATCTCAAACAAGGCATGGTGGCTCATTTAAATTAGTTTAAACAAATGGATGGAGGAGCAGCCATTAGCGCAATATGCTGGCAAAGAAAAGTCATTTGGGACATGAATGGAAATGGTTTACCAGTCAGCGGGACACCGTGTGCTGAAAGAAACAGACGTTTCACAGACAGATGGTTTGGGCTGGCTTGGTTGGTAGCTGCTTATTAAAAACCTTTTCCAAATGAAAGTTTCAGAAGCAACGCCATCCTGTAGTTTGGCGATAATTAAGTATCAAGTGGGTAAACTATGATCTGCACTCAGTGACTGAATTAGACGTTCATGAAAGTATGCATTAGTGTGTCTCCTTGAAAATCTAATCTTGCGTTACTTACAACAGTCTGGCGACATGAACGCATCCGAAAAGTTTACTGCACAAAAATGCAACTTTCCCCCACTGCTTCGGTCTTTCCTTCTCTTGCCAGCTGCGGTCTTAAAGCATCAGTTACCGTTTGACTATGAAGCGGATTCCGTGGCGTTCGTCCAGGATGCGCTTGAGCTTCGGAACGCCGTACGTGCACGGCCTCTTGAAGGGGATCTGGTCGGGGATGCCAATGATCTCCACGGCCCCGGGATCGCAGGCGATTTTACGATAGGGGACAGGCACCATGTGATCCAGACCCAGAGCCTCAGCTGGGGGCAGAAAAAGGCGAATGAAAAATAGGTTGTACACTGACACTTAAAGCAGACAATCAAAGAACACTGTTTAGATGTTCAGTAAAGATCTCTGTCAGGAGTGTCAAACTCATCTTAGTTCAGGAGCCACATTTAGCCCGATCTGATCTCAAGTGGGCTGGACCAGTAAAATCACAACATAATATTCTATAAATAACCACAACTCCAAATGTTCCCTTTGTTTTAGTGCAAAAAAGTACATTCTGAAAATGTCCACATTTAAGGAATCATCTTTTTACAAATTATTCTGAACAACCTGAAATTTCTTCAGAAAAATAAATTCTATTTCAACAACATTATGCCTCAGTTTATCATTTACACATTATAACTTCCAGATCACAGTGGATCTACAAAGACACAAAACATTTAGTCACACGTATCTGGAACCGAACAATCTAGTATTTTACTTTATAATCAAAACAACAAAAGTCAGACAAAAAACAACAAAAAACAACAACAACAGGACAAAATATTACAAAAACGAGACGCAAAACGTCAAAATAAACAAAATGACAGAAAAACGACACGAAATGACAGACAAAAAAACAAAAGAGACAAAAAATTTGACAAAAACGTTAAAAAGCAACAAAAACATGGAGAAGAGACAAAAACGAGACAAAAAATTACACAAATGAGACAAAAAAAAACACAAAATGATACACAAAACAATGAATGAAGCAAAACACAAAATGAGAAAAGTAAGACAAAAAACACAAGCGAGACAAAATGGAAACACAAAACAACAAAAACGAGGAACAAAAGGACAAAAACATGAGACAAATGACCATTCAGACAAAAAAACAACAAAAACAGGACAAAATATTACAAAATTGAGACAAAAAATGACAAAAGTGAGAAACAAAATGGCAAAAAATGAGACAAACGACAAAAACAAGGCAAAAAATTATGCACGACACAAGACAAAAAATTACATAACATGAGACAAAAAAATAGACAAACGACACATGCGAAATAAAAAATACACAAAACGACAAAAACATGAGACAAACGACAGAAGTCAGACAAAGAAAAGGCAAAAAACAACAAAAACAAGACAACATATTACAAAAATGAGACACAAAATGACAGAAGAACAATGAGCAATCTCGTATTTAACTTTATAATCAAAACAACTTGTCATGGTCTAGAAATTATTTTAAATTTACAGTTTTACAAATTTACAACCTGCAGTTAATGTCTTCTCTGTCATTTTTACTCTTTACAAAGTCATCCTGCAGGCCTAATCGGACCCTCTGGCGGGCCGGTTTTGGCCCACGGGCCACATATTTGACACCCCTGCTCTATGTGATGATGTTTCTTTTATTCCAAACAGATACATCTGATACAACAGTAATTTGCATGAGGAAAAGCTGCCTCTAGTGGGACACACAGCCCCGTGGATGATTTACAGAAGTTAAGATAATTCTGGCTAAATGAGAAATAAACTTTAAAGGAATGATAATTGGTGCTCTGGGCTGGGATTTAAAAAAAAAAACAACAGATCCCATGAGTCATAATGTGGAAGCTGTACGAGTGCACCGCAGGTGGTTTGCTTGTAAGCATTCTTTGACTGCCTTCAAATAAGCAGGAAAACAATGCAAATATTTGAATAAGTGGGCTCATAATCAGCTGGATATTTCCTCTAGCCGAGCTGCTCTTTCGACGTTTTTTTCGTAGGAGTTGCTGTGGTTAAAAATGCATTTCTGTGTATCGCTGAGGAAAAAGACGATCAAACCACAGCACTGACCCCAATCTATCAACATCCATAGATACGCACAGAATCATCCCAGCACCTTTTTTAATTGCACCCTGCATGTGATAATGCTGCAAAAATCAAGGGTCTCCCTCACCGTATCTGCTGTTGAACAAGATCTGAACGCATTCCCTCAACGTGTTGATGTCTTCCGTTTCCCGAATGAATGAGTCCCATTTTTCTGCAAGAGAAGAAAGTCAACAGCACCTGTCAATGCTTTGAAACATCTTTTATTAAAGTTTACAGGAGCTTTAGCGTTCAAATACGTTTTATTTCATCGCCGTGCTCAAGGTCTGAAATTAATCTTCTTCATCTACTCAATGTCAACTCGGTAAATCAGTGAAATCGTCTTAAAGGATTACTCTTGACATCTTAGTAGCTTAGCACCTAACGGTTAAGGGTTAGCGCAGTTCAGCCTTGGTTCAGTAAACAATGCCTGGCTAATGTACATGTGAGCCTGCAAATCCAAGCAAGAGCACAAGAGGAGAGGCAAAACAAAACATAGAAAATCCTCCTCTAGGACAACAGATTTTAATTTCTGTTGTTTGACTGAAGCCCGAACTTTTGAAAACATATTATGGTCTGGCCGAGACTGGAGCTTGAGGCTGATGATGATGGATGTTTATAAATTCATTTGTTTTGTTTATTTTTCTACATATTCCCTTAAAATTGGTTATTAGTCCACCAAGGAGGTGGAGCCTCAGTGGAGTTTTGTGATGATCGGCGTGCATTTGTCTGTTTGTCTGTCTGTTCGTAACATTTCCGACAGATGAAATCTTTAATAAAAAATGATGTTGCACTGAGCACAGGCGTGCGTTATTCATGTGTACATTATGTACGGATACCGAATCACGTGACCGAAATATGTAGCGAGCGGAGGGAATTGATGGGACTCGGAGACACCCCCACAATTTAATCAATTGTTCCTTGTATCGTTCCCGACGGATAAGTCTCAATAAGTCCACAGCGGTGGAATCATGTGATCGTCAGCAGGCAGCTGACGTAGTGTTCACTTGTTGTCATAGTTACAGTGACGCCGTGCCGGTATCTGCCAATGATACAGAAATCTTTAACAAATCCGTGGATCCAGACTATAAGCCCCATCACTGCCAAAATCTAATCATTTGGTCCTTGTGTCATTTCTGACCTTTCCTGAAAATTTCATCAAAATACGTTTTTGAGTAATCTTGCACACAGACAGACAAACAAACGCTGATCGTCACATAACTCCACAGCGTTTCTTGGCGGAGTAAAAAACGTCTCTGGAGAAGTTCTTTTGAAAGAGGGAGAGATTTGATGCTTACACAGAAGAAAAAGTAAGTAAATATTTAGCAATAACAAGTAATTTTGTTTGTTTAGGACTCTTTTGAACAAAAAAAAAAGATCATTATTATTCTGCCAAGGAATGCGGCAGAGTTATGTTACAATCGGCGTATGTTGGTCTGTATGTTTGTCCGTCAGTCTGTCTGTTAGCAACATTACTCAAAAACGTACTCACGGATTTGGATGAAATTTTCAGGGAAGGTCAGAAATGACACAAGGACCAAGTGATTAGATTTTGGCAGTGATACGGCTCACAGTCTGGATCCACAGATTTGTTAAAGATTTCTGTATCAGTGTGAGATAGCGGCATGGCGTCACTCTAACTACGACAACAAGTGAACGTTGACATCACATGACTGTGATCCCACTGCAAATCCACCGCTGCGAAATTATCGGGACTTATCCGTCGGAAATGATACAAGGAACAGTTGATTAGATGGTGGGGGTGTGTCCGAGCCCCATCAACTTCCGCTGCCCGCTACATATTTAGGTCACGCAAGTCGGTATCTGTACATAACGTACACGTGCATAACACACGCCTATGCAGGTCATTGTGTTTGCGGGTACATCTATATTAAATGGCCACATTCTATGTTGTTGTGATTTCTGCCATGAATTTTTTCAAGATTTCAGCCATTGGAAATGATACAACTGAGCAGCCTTGGTGGAGTACTGAGCTTTTTGAGTGCTTTTCTTGCTACAAATTGTAAACAGGATACTCACAAATCCACCAGTTGAGGTGCAAGTTTGAAAAAAAACTTGATTGATTACTGTTGGATAAACCATCTTGGCTTCTTCGCAAACATATCTTCTGCAGTTTCCTGTTAGCTAACACTGCAGTACTGGATACAATCTACACTTATACATGTTCTCGCATGTAGTGAGTTAAAAAGATTGTTATCACTCTCTCACATCTGGAAATATGAGGCTACAGCCAGCAGATTCAACAGATTGTTGAAAATGAACAGCTAGTCCAAAGCTAACAAAACCCTCCTAGAGCTTACTAATTAACACGTCTGTTAAATCTGTACAAAAACCGAAGTGTGAAAACATCGGGTAACAACTTTACAAGTGTTATCCAGGAAATGACTGCACCCAGCTGACAGTAAACCCACAACTTGTGGTTTTTACACTCTTTTCGTATGGTTTCCAATCCAGACATAGCACACTAATTATTGAGCTTCAGTGGTGCAGGCGGCTGGGTTTTGTTACCACTGGACAGAGTTGGACCAGCTGTTTTCCTCTGCGTTCTGTCTTCATGCTAAGCTAAGCTAACCGGGTGCTGGTCAGAGTTTCGTATAAACAGCAGAGAAAGAGCAGAGCAGAATGAAGCCGGTGTGGCAAGACAATGTTGTTCAAGTGTGACTACCAACTACTGTTATGCTGCAGCTGTAAAAAAAAAAAAAAATAATAATAAAAAATCCTCAGTGAAGGTGTGAAGCAGGCAGTGAAGCATGGTGACAGCCTTTTATGTAAATCTGAGAAGAAATCTGAGGAAAAAATCTTTGATGTTGGCTTGAAACGTGGCGGGAGATCACAAAAAACTCAATCTATATGGCACACGACTACAAATCTACCGTAGAATTTTGCGTGTCACAATGGATGTCAGGGGTTGCCTGCTCAGTCTGTCTGACTTTAATTATCTTTACCGATGTCTTCATGCTGTGCATTTAAAATACAGCCAGCTGCACGTGTCTAATTAGTAATATAATCAAGCTTACCTGATTTTTCATGCACGATGGAGAAGAGTAATCTCTTGGAGATGTGGATGCCAGGAGGGCTCTGACCCTGCTCACCAGGTAGTCGTGTTGTCTCATCTAAAAAGACAAAGCAAACATATCCCTCACTCATTGTCTTAACTGGCATAATGAATTAACAGCACATTTACCAGGAAACAATCAAACCTCCTGGGTCTTGTTTGCAGTGCTTTTCTACATTTCAAGCATAAGTAAGTGAGTCAAATGATTCCTTTTACAGATACAACAAGTAAAAGTGCTGCTTGAATGAAATAATGAATTGTTACAGTAAACAGACTTCAAAGCACGCTGGTAAATTCAACACTTTGAGGCCCACCGGAGGCGTCGGTTGAGGCACTCAGTCTGAAACACTTTCTTTTATTGAGAGTTTTTACTTTTCATTATTATGAGTGTTGTGTCAATCTTGAATTTTTTACCTCTATTCACAGAAACAATCTTTTCAAATTCACACAATACTGATGGAAAAAAAGAGAGGGACTGATTCAATGAGCCCATATTCCACTGTTCACGACTCACCGCTGCTAGAACAGTCCTTGACGGTGCTGCTCTTGTCTGTTCCCGCTGTCCAGTTGGACAGTCTGTCCTTGCCCAGGTTGAGGAGGGACATGGGTTTGAAGTCCAGCTTGCCGTCTGGGTGGGGTTTGGAGGACATGGGCATGCCATACAGGAAGTTGGACAGAACAGAGTTGCTGGAAGTGGCGGGACTCGACGACGTGACTACCTGGGCGGTCGTCTTCCCCGGGCCGTGGCTGGTCTGCGTCACGACGGTGGTGGAAGAGTTGTGATTGACATCGGTGCTCGGCTTGGCTTCTCGAGACAAATCTTCTGCTTGCCTGCGCAAAGACAAAAAAATAAATAAATCAGAAACAAAACCTGCATTGTTTGCCAAATGGCTCTTGGGTTATATTAGCTTCAGTGGCTCTTTTCAGGAAAAATTTATCTGCTTGGTTACAAAACTCCCTTTGATGACCTCTTAGAAAAAGTTACGGGTTATTAATAATGGCATTAAGGCGGTTTTTGTGCTTTTCCAAAAAAAACGGGCTATAAACAGACCAAAGACAAATTAATTGCAGCACAGTTCCGCACGTATTTTCAGGCTGGTTATTCCACTTCATTATGCACTAGTAACGACAGGAAATCAGTTAATATCAGCACGCATGTGAGAAACTCTTACTTCTAATTAAAGAACACTGAAATTACACTGACAAATAAATGGTTGAACTTTTTACAGTTGGGATTTAATTAGGATTTAACGAGACCTTGTGTAAGTACAATAAAAACAAACAGTAATACCCATTCTTGTGACACGATCTGGTGATCCTGACCAGCTTTCCAACGCTCCTACAAACTGTTGGTTTACTTGACATGCAAAGATTTGAAGGATTTCGGCCATTTGAGATCTTTTTTGAGGTGTTTTGGTATCAGACAAGCATTCAAATTCATGTATCTTCATCGATCTCAAACTGAATTTCTTGTTATCATATTTTATTGATAACAAGAAAAGCACTCAGAGAGCTCAGTACTCCGCCAAGGCTGCTCAGTCGTCGTATCATTTCCGACGGCTGAAATCCTGAAAAAGTTTGTGGTGGTAATCACGGTAACATAGAATGTGGCCATTTAACATAGATGTACCCACAAACACAATGACCTTGCAGTGAGCACAGGCGTGTATCGTGCATGTGTACGTCATGTACAGATGCACCGAGATACCGTGACCTAAATATGTAGCGGGCAGCAGGAACTGATGGGACTCAGAAACACCCCCACAATTTAATCAACTGTTCCTTGTATCATTTCTGACGAATAAGTCCCGATAAGCGGTGGATTTGTGGTAGAATCACAATCATGTGATCGTCACAGCAAGCAGCTGATGTAGTGTTCACTTGTTGTCATCATAAAGCTTGTTTTATGCTTGAGCGTCCACGAAATCTGTGTGACTCGGTGCAGATGAATTACGTCATTTTAGCAGCCGTGAGGGGGAGGAAAATTTCCGTGTCATGCGCCTCCAAATTTTTCTAATAATGCGGACGGAGACGTGGAAAACAAGCAGAAGAACAGGAGCTCCTAGCAGCAGAAGTTCAGAAAGACAGACTTTTATATGATGCATCACATAGAGATGACCGTGGTAACTGAGTTATGAACAATTCATGGCGTGAAATTAAAACTAACTGCTGAAATGCAACTATTCGACTAAGACATGTTGTAAGTGGTCTAAACAAAGGCAAACTTCTTCTACTCTAGCTTAGTACTAGAGTAGACTATGTAGACGTGTGTTGGAGATACACTGCCCCCTGCAGTTTGGGAGCAGACGTCACATGGAGTATAAAGCCACACCCGTTCTCTCAAACGGATTTCCACGCGTCTCATTTCCACACAGCATGTTTGTGCGGAAAGTATAACCCAGCCTTTACAGTGACGCCGTGTCGCTATCTCACAATGATACAGAAATCCTTAACAAATCCGTGGATCCAGACTATAAGCTGCATCACTGCCAAAATCTAATCACTTGGTCCTTGTGTCATTTCTGACCTTCCCTGAAAATTTCATCCAAATCTGTTGGTCCGTTTTTGAGTAATGTTGCTAACAGACAGACAGACGGACAGACAGACGGACAAATGTACGCAGATTGTCACATAACTCCACCGTTCCTTGGCGGCGTAACAAAGCCTCTTGCATTGTATATTGCAGGTTTTGTGCTGTGATTTTGGGGCTTTAACTGACTATTCAGAGTCCATATTACACATAGAAAATGCAGTCATTGAGACAGGAACAGAGGAACAGGGGAACATGGCACAAATCACTACTTTTATGCCACATATGTGCATAAACCACCACAAACGGCTTTGAAATTTGCCTAAGAGGCATCAAATTTGGCCCCTTCGGAGTTATTCAGTCTCACTGATGCTAGCCCGACTGATTATTTTCTATCAATACATAATATCAGAAGACTTTTTTTTTTTTTTTTTACAACTGCTGTTGGCAAAACACGTGACAGCTCCTCGTCCAGTCGCTGTTAAATATAACCAGCTATTTTTCGAGGCAAACATGTCCCGGGGAGAGTAATATGTAAGCACAGAGAGTGTTTTTCTCAAGCTGAAATAAAAGCCTGTCTATCCAGAACTAATACACGACAGCTTGTCTGCTACCAATAACTAACTGCAGAGGATATCAAGGCAACAGTGTGCTTCCAGCCACACATAAATAAGCATCTCTGCAAAGCATTAGAGGCTAAACTCCAACGCCAGTCTGTTGTTTCCATATTTGAGGAATTAGATGTGAATATAAGGAAAAATCGAAAAAACAGACATTAGACTTCACCGTCTCACCTTTTTACTGTGAACTGGATGCGGTGGCTCTGCTCCAGGATCTTCATCAGTGTCTTGGTGTCGTACTCGGAGGGCTTCTTCAGGGCGACTCCTTCAGGCAAACCGTGGGCCACAACACAGCCGGGGTCCTTCTGGATCCACTCATAAGGCACAGGGACCAGGCTGCTCTTTCCTACAGCTTCACCTGCACATCACATGATGCAGTGTGAGAACTTTGCTACACGGTATTACTGGAAAAAACCCTAAAGTGGCTGCCTAAGAGCGAAAATTACACTGTGTCTGCAATTATCTTGAAGAACGACATAATAGGTGCTTCAGTGGAGAGCTGGCTGAGTTTGCTGACTTTTTTTTATTTTTTTTAAATTCTTTATTTTTCCGTTTATCAGATTTTTAGTGATGGGTGCAATTCACATGAGCCAGCATGTGCACAATAATGGCATTGTTCTTTTTTCAGAAGACAATTTCCTATCCAAGAAAATAAAACACAATAAAACAGAATAAACAGAAATGTGAACATCTTTAGGAACATTAGGGAGTGACCATTACGTTGTCTTTAAATTTTTAGACTCAAAATTAAATTGGGCTTTTTAATTTTTATCTACGCAACTCATTTTTCCCAACATGCTACAAACCAGTCTTGTTTCTGATTTACAAACGCTGTCATCTCTTCCGTTCTACAAATATCCAGTGTTATATTCCCACCATGCTGACATGGTGGGAAAGTCCTGCGACAGCCATTTCTTAGTTATCGATTTTTTACTTGCAACCAACAAAACATTCAATAGATATTTATCCTTTTTTCTCCAGTCCTGTGGTAAACATCCAAAATAAACAGTTTTTATTCCAAATGGAATTACACATTTAAAAATGTCTTGCAGTGCTCCATGAACATCTTTCCAATACTGTCTAATAAGTGGGCAGTCCCATAGGATGTGAAAATGGTTTGCACGTTGGTCTCCATGCTTTCTCTAACAGCGAGGGGGAATTCCCTCATAGTGATAAAAGTCTGCTGATTTCTTACTGTAAAGCACAGTGAAGACTTCTTCCACCATCTTCCTCAGAACAAAGATGTTGGACTGGGCGTCTGACGGAGCTCTCGGTTTGCCGTGCTCACCGTCCTTAGTCGGTTTGCTGAGATCGCCTTCCTGGTCTTTGGTATGGGCGTTTGCTGTGGTCAGGTTTTGCAGGCATGGCACCCCTGAAGCCAAATGACAAGATTCACATTACAACAACTTTCCAGCAAACCTTCTTCACAGTTTTTTTTTTACCCCAACAGCGTCAGTTCCTTGTATTTGAAGGTGTAAAAAAAACAACAACGAAACACAACAGATGATGGAGAGGCTTGTTCCTCAAAGTAATGAATATGCCACCTAAAATGAATGAGTTGTTTTTCTAAAAAAGTGTGTGAGAGATAAATGTAAACAAATGGCAATTAAGAAGGCGACATTAAGCCACTCCATTCAAGTGTGCCTCGTTTGTTGTTGCTGAAGGACATCTAACTGAAACCATAAACAAAAGGTTTATTTCTTTTCTGTTTCTTTACTGGCAAAGCAAAATTATGGTTGGAAAATTAATTCCACCTTGTAGAGAAAGAATAACTAAATGAAACTGCATAAAGTGATGCCACAGCGCTCTGAACTGGTGCTACTAGTGAGTCTGAGAACAGTATTTGCTGTTTTGCGTTACCGCTCAAGGTCAACGGGTGGAGTTTAATGTCCCAACACTGATGTCTGACATATGGCTAGGCTTACAACCTTGCATGCTAGTTTGTTTATTGGAAATGAGTGCAGAATGAAAGGGCTCCCAATTTGGGTCAGAGTAGTACTTCAGCTCCTGTCAGAGCTTACTGCAGAAATACGCCACATCAACATCATATCGTGAACATCTAAGAACTGAGAAACGGGGTCAGAATTGCTTTAAAATTGTTGCTATGCTTCATTAGTTTGTTTAATTCTGTTCAGGAATGACTATTTTTACCCTCAAACTGCAACATTACCTTGCACTGTCTTCTTTTAAATAAATCTCAGGCGTGCTTGCTGTTCAAAAAGTACCACTAGTGGTGAGAAGTACTGACTGCAGTTTTGCAAACACAATGCATCAAAGGGTTTTTCTACATGCGATGTGACAAGACAGTTTGTAGATATATCATTTTATATGATTAAAGGCAAAATGTGATGACTGCACCTGCTTTGTTGATTTGATTATTTCATGTAAAAGTAATTTTCTGCTGAGCAAAACTGCAAGCTGCTGCAGTAACTGAAGCTTTTCCATGAATCTGCATTTGTGCAATCACAAAACAAAAGTGACTCAGGTGCATTTTCTGTAACTGCCTCACAGCTGTAGCTGTAATGAGAGTGATCAATGCTCTATCAGGGATGAATAATAGAAAGCAAAATACAGAGCAGAGCTCACGGCAAAACTTGTAGAAATCTGTCTGGATTTCCCTCCTGGAGTTGAGGAACACTCTGCCCTTTTCTGTGCCGACAGCGATCACGCTGTCCTCATGAACGGTGACGCACGCCACCTCGGCATTGAGTTTAGACATCGCCATGCACTGCAAAGAAACAAGGACACGGGAATCATTTAGCCATAAATCATTGCCAGAAACTCTCAGGACGACAGCTGCAAATCAGAAGTTCATTAGCAAAGCTTATATTACAGGAAAAAACTGCATTCTTACTCTCTGGGCATGAAACAAGATATTTAATTCCACCCAGAGTTTAATGCATATCCACGCAAACAAGACAGACTTACAACACTAATCTATTTTTCTAATTTTCTCTGATTGCTCGCAGCAGTTAATCATTTTGGCACAACAGATTAAGACGGTGAACGTACCACTGAGTCGAGGGCAGACACCAGGCTGGTGAGGATCTCCTGTCTGGCTGACAGCAGCGGGACCTGCGGCTCGCCGCGGGAGTTCGTCCTGATGCCATCACATGCCAGCTTCCTCATCTGAGCCATGCCTCTGCGGGAATCAGATGAACACAGTTCAGGCAGGCAGTCACAGCGAGACATAGACAAGCCCGGTATGTGTTTGGGGATGCACTCATGTACACATGCAGCAGCGACCTGCATTCAAAGCAGGTTCAGCATGTGGTTTGACTTTAAGCAAATATAAGCTTGCATTCAGAGCTTTATCGGGCTGCTACTGGAGGCTGGGGGTGGAATTAGGTAAGAAAGGAAGGAGGTTTTTTCCTCCTCTTGGATGCTTTTATCAGGTTAGAGTCTACAATCACACATAAAAACAACATGATGCTATCATGCTGACAGTGTCGGAGTTGAAAAGTCACGTGCGGTGAAAATCCACTTTCACTGTGTTTTGTATGTCTTAAAAATTTGAAAGTGTAAAACAACTGCTGTGAGAATATGACAACACTTACTGCCTTTCCTTAAAATAGACGGCCTCCCAGCTTTACACACCGGTCAGAAATCTGTTCATTTTTAAAACAGGAACTGAAGAGCCAATAGTTGTCTAGTAAAAAAAAAACAAAAAAAAAAATTGCATAATCCTGCCCCCTCACTGCCTGCTGCTTCCAAGGTGAACCAGCCAGAATGAGCAGCTGCCTCACAGTCCAGCAGGCATATTTACTTTCTAGAGCTGCTTCTGCTGACTCTAAAATCTATCAGCCACAAGCAAAACACACTAAATGTTCTGCTGTTGGCTGCAAGAGTGAACACGAGAGTCTGCATGCACCTCCAGCATCTGAAGAAATGAAGATCAAGTGGATAACTTCTATCTTTGATGGCAATGTCGCTGCAACGACAGGAAAATCCTCATTGTTATAGCATGTTGTGTGGCTATATTTTGCGGCTAATGTTGTTAATTTTAGCATTAGCCTTTATGTCAGCGCTCTGTGGAAATTGTAACGCTAAAGGACATTCTTAGATATGGCCTTCAAGAGTGATTTAAAACCAAAGAACAAATGAGGTTACTGTGCACCTAATCTCTGCCAGCATCAGCCCTTTGTATCTGGTTGTGTCTCTCCAGCTCTTTGCAGCCACATATACTCAATACATCCATCCATTACCTATTACTATAGATATCATCGTCAAGTTTAGTCGCAGTAGTGTAATAGTAGTCTTAGTAGTGGTAGTAGTTTTGGACTGCCTATACCTACACTACCAGTCAAAAGTTTGGACACATCTTCTCATTCAATGCTTTTTATTTATTTGTATTATTTTCTAAATTGTAGATTAATACTGAAGATTAACACTTTTTTGTTCATAACTTAATTCAGTGTGTGTTCTTTTATAGTTTTGATGTCTTCAATATTAATCTACAATGTATAAAATAGTAAAATAAAAATTATTGAAAGAGAAAATGTGTCCAAACGTATGACTGGTGGTGTAGTCCCCGTCCAATAACATTTTCCTTGATAATACACACCTCAAGTGTGTTAAAGTTACTAAAATCAACACAATACCTCTGCAAGACATCAAGGAAAAAATGCATTTCTGCATCCAAGCTGTTGTTCAACACTATGTAGGTGGTCCTTGTTGTAAAGCTCCAGTAAGACACCAAGAAAGGGTGGAGTGTGCCGACCCTCCACCAACTCCAAAAGACAATAAAAACCTGTATTCTCCACATCCATCCATTATCTACACACCGCTTAATCCTCATTAGGGTCGCAGGGGGCTGGAGTCTATTCCAGCTGACTTAGGGCAAAGACAGGGGACACCCTGGACAGGTCACCAGTCTATCACAGAGCTAGATATAGAGACAAACAATCACACTCATATTCACACCTACGGAAAATTTAGAATCACCAATAAACCTCAGCATGTTCTTGGACTGTGGGAGGAAGCTGGAGAACCCGCCATGCACAGGGAGAACATGCAAACTCCATGCAGAAAGATCCCAGGAAGGTCGGGACGCGAACTTCTGCAAGGCAAAAGTGCTCACCACCGAGCCACTGTGCAGCCCCAATTTCAATACAGCCAAACTCAATTAAGCTCCTATACAGCCCATTCAAAACAGGGATAAAGCCAAATGCTGTAGTCATTATGACATGTACAACCTTTGCAGTACTTTGAGCTGAAAAACTGATTCTGAAGACGTGACACTTTGATTAATTTTCTGCAAATAGGTGCCTTTAATGTATTAGCATGGCAACATTAGCATGAAACACAGAGCAGAGTCTAGCCAGAGACTATTACAGCTGAAGTTCAGAGGCAGAACCAGCCCTCAAACACTCCTCTTCCTGTCATATGCCTCATAAATGCCTTCCTGCCCTACACGGCCATTTGTTTTCATTTTCCGTGCCTCGCCCGCCCTCCATCTATTCTCTCTCTCTCGTCTATCACCTCTCTTAGGATGCCTGCCGAGCTGGGAGGCCACGGTAAAGCCATCCCCAATCCTTCCCCACGCACTGCAGCCGCCAGATGTAACTCACACGTTTTATTGTTTTCTAGAAAGGTATCAACCAAACGATGACATCTACAACAACACCATCACATCCTGTTTATAAGTGTGTGGATAAATGTGGGGAGTATGTCATCTTTATGTAGCCTGTGTGTTTGTGAGTGCGACAGCGAATCGCCTTGTAAAAGTACTTTAAAGATATCTACATACAAAATTTGATGATGATCCATTAAGTAACAATATGGATCGTCTCCATGCCTGGAGAAACGCCGTGAGCACATCTAAAAGCCAAATCCATCAAAAATCAGGAGTCTACGGTTTTGCCTTTGTCAACTGAGGATAACAGGGCACTCAGGTGACGTCATACGAGCCTCTGTCCACTTCATTTTCTCCCTGACAGATGGCACAGGAAAAGAGATATCGACTTTAGACGACCAAGACGAGGCCTCGGGTTTCTACCGCGACTGCAGAACGCACCTCAGCAGAAACATCCCGTCGGTGGCAAACTCCAAAAGACGGGAAATAAAAGTGAAGAGGCGAAACAGATAGGAAGTGTTGAAGGAAAGACAAAAAAAGTGCTCGGTTAAAGCCAGGCACTATGTTCTCATGGCAACTGAAACCCGTCTCCTTGGAAACTAATCTCGGGGCATTTGAACAATGCAGCTCTGGCCTTTAATCTCTCCAGACACTGGGAACCATTATACTAGCCTCTGGCAAACCCAAACCACTGACTCAATAGAGAGAGGACAGAGAGGTAGGGAGAGAAAGCGGAGGGTGGGTGTGGTGGGGTTCAACTGCACCAGTCTGAACATGCCAAGTCTATTGGCCATCTAAATCTGCCTCCCCTGAGGCCACAGCAAACATTAGCCCCCTCCTAAATTATTATGGCCTCGAAATAGATGGCCTCTTTCTCGCACATATTTAAAAGGCAAAAGGAAGTAGCGAGGAGGAGAACGGTGGGGATAAGCGGGAGGCTCAGGATAATGCCATGTCAATTGCTCTGCGAGAGGAAGCTCAGGCATAATGTCACAGTGCTCTTACGGTTCCAGGGTTAGAATATTGAACAGTTCGATCTGAAACTATGCTCGTAAATAAAGCAAAAGCATGAATGACGCAAACTTTGTGAACTGGCCAGGACTATTCGCTGTGATCTCATCCAGACAGTCACTTTAACAAAAGCTCACTTATTCTCCGAGCTCGCAAAAAAGAGAAAAAAAATCAATCCTCGGCTGTAGAAGCTACAGGTTTTGTTGTTGCTGTTGGACAAAAAGGATTCTGTATCCTATAAAAAGGACAAATCCAATTATCGGTGAGGTATTTTTAGAAACTATTTTGCTAAAAATCTGATTAGCAGAGCCGAGGACACACAAACAGCCTCCATCTCTTTACATTTTTATCACTTGTTATGGTGAACGCATCTTGGAGGGTTTCTTCTCCTGCATTCTAAAATCCTGAGCAAACTGCCCGAGTGTCATTTGGAGTCAACCTTTAAGTGAATTTAATAAATCCAGTTTAAGGGGACCCAAAACGAGCTGTAATGTGATGACGCTGTTTACTGACAGGAGTGGTAGGAATGAATATTTATGATCACATAAAAGAGGAAAAAATAATAAAAATGAGGTACCTATCGCAGCTTGTTGTCAGCATTTTATTGCGTCCTTTTTCATAAAGGGCAAAACATGATCACACGGAGCCGAAAAGGGCAAATATAACACCGCCAATTATTAAGGCCTTAAGTATTTACACTTTACAGATCAATACCCTACATTAGTCACACATCTCTAGTCGGGCATACACAGGATGAGCAGGTAATGTTGCTGAGAAGGTCAATGTATATATAATACATTTCATGATGACGAAGGCGGTTTAAATAGTGTTAAGAATGCATCACAGCCGCACAGCGAGATTTTACCCTTGAACAAGGTGCTCTTGTAGATGCTCATATGGTCCAGCATGGCTACAGGGAGCGCACCTGGTCCACCACATTGCCTCGTCTCCTTGTAAATTCATCAACACGTCTTTGGGATTGCCCTCGTGGCTCAAGAGGTCACCGCTATTAACTCTGCACCGGAAAAAAGAGCTTGCGATGAATAAATAAAGGACTGCAGTTTAACTCCAATTATGCCCGAAGAAACGTACATATGTGCAGGTGTTAATTGTACATCCTAACAATGCGATAACACAGAGAATTGAGGTGGAATTTCTCTGGGACTTTAAACACCCAGTTCACACACTCACACACTCACTCACTCACTCACAGGTGTTTCCAATTATTCTGGCTCATTACACCTGAGCTCAGGTTGAAGGCTGAAGCTAAAATCAGGTGAGATCGCAAACTTCAAGACCCAGAATAGATGGCTGAGCTGCAGTCGGGCGTGTTGTGTCACACCAGCATTTACCAGAGATGCTGTTCTAGTGATTATGTGGCTCGATGCACATTCCTGTCCAGGGTTCGACTTTCTCTATCCATCGACCTACAGGTGGTGGTAACATGCCACCAAACATAACGAGGACACAAGTGCATTCAGTATGCTTTAAGGAACCAAAGGCTGAGAGTAAATCTGAATGTAAACGGACACTGTGTTTATTTACAATGTACACTACTGTTCAAAAGTTTGGGGTCACCCAGACAACTTCATGTTTTCCATGAAAACTCACACTTTTATTCATGTGCTAACATAACTGCACAAGGGTTTTCTAATCATCAATGAGCCTTTCAACACCATTAGCTAACACAATGTAGCATTAGAACACAGGAGTGATGGTTGCTGGAAATGTTCCTCTGTACCCCTAAAATAGACTCAAAATGTGTCAACAATGGCATAAATCATAATCATAAATGACTAGAACTTTTCTAAAAGTCCTAAAATTTGTCTAAATTGTGTCTGAAATTAAGTGAAATCTGTCCAAAATGACTCAAGTTTATCCAAAATTGATTCAAAATGACAGAAAAAAGTCTAAAATTACTCAAACGTATCTAAAATAGTCAAATTGTGTCCATGAAGACGATAATGTTCTCAAAATGACGCAAAATTAGTCTAAAGTGACAAATCAAAATCCAAAAATTATTCTAAATGTGCCAAATGACTAAAGTTTATCCAAAATTCCTAAAATGTGTCAAAATTAGGGGAAATCTGCCCCAAATGACCAAAACTTGCATGCAGAATGACCCAAAATTAGTCCAAAACATGCAAATAGAAGAAAGAAGGTGCAGAAACAACATGTCCTTGCGTGCACTGTTCTGCTTCTAGCTGCACACATCAATGCAAATACACAAAACTAGACTCAAAATGTGTCAACAATCACATAAATCCTGTCAACAATTACACAAAAATAGTCCAAAATGACTAGTACTTTTCTCAGATTTGTCTAAATTGTGTCCGAAATTAGATGAAATCCGTCCGAAATTACTTACACTACCGTTCAAAAGTTTGGGGTCTCACATGCAATTTCATGTTTTCCATGAAAACTCACACTTTTATTCATGTGCTAACATAATTACACAAGGGTTTTCTAATCATCAATGAGCCTTTCAACACCATTAGCTAACACAATGTAGCATTAGAACACAGGAGTGATGGTTGCTGGAAATGTTCCTCTCTACCTCTATAGAGATATTCCATTAAAAATCAGCCGTTTCCAGCTAGAATAGTCATTTACCACATTAACAATGTCTACACTGGATTTCTGATCAATTTAATGTTATCTTCATTGAAAAAAAAATGCTCTTCTTTCAAAAATAAGGGCATTTCTAAGTGCAACATTTTCACCAAACTTTTGAACAGTAGTGTACGTCTCCAGGGTAATTTTGATTTCATCTTTTCACAGCTTTAAAGTGCCGACGCTCTACACAGATTTTCAATTTGGATTCTGCCACGACAAGCAGCGCAAATCGACTTTTTATTTGTGTTGTTTATGATGCCGTTACGTGTTATTGTGTTTATGTGACACACAGTGACATTCATTCAGGCTGGCATAAGCGGCCAAATTAAACTAGAGTTGAAACCACACCCAGCTGATTTAACTGCTGAGGGTCTGTAGCGCACTTTAGGGTAAATGTATAATTTCTTCTGCCCCTATGAAGTGCAGCAAAAGTAACAGGAGGCCCAGACAGATGTAAATCAGTCTGTGTTTGAGCACACAGTCCTCAGAAGGGGTCGAATTAGGAAAGATAAGTGAGAACACCAGTTGGGAAAGTATGAAACAAATGTTTTGTTTAGAACCGGCTGCTCAATTTTGCACTTTTGTGGCTGGGCAAATAGTTGGATTGCTAACATAACTGAGCAGCTAAATCACACTGGAATTTCCTCCTACTTTGACAACAGTCTTCACGCTACAGCTGGTATTTTAGTATTTGAGTAATGCTCAATATTTCACTTCTAATAGAGAGAAATGCAAAAAGCAGGACTGCACTTTTATTTTTTAGACTTGCACATGGATTACAGTAAGTCAGGGTGTGGTTTGACAGCTATTATCTAAGATATAATTACAACAAACAACATCATAATCTCTTTGTTTACACCCTGTGTCTGTCTGAGGCCGCAGCCTTTCGTCATTGCTGCTGTTACCACTTTTAATTGCTGCAAAGCCAAGCAGTGGTAAACAAAGAGGCAGAAAATTCAGGATTACACCATTTTATATTCTTTTAACTAAGGTAAAGCTGCACGTCGGTCTGCAAATTGGCCGTTTGGAACCTGGGTGTGACGTTAACGCATTAGGAAGAGCAGCAAATAGTCAGAGTAACAGGATGCGAGTGCATTATGGTAGTGTCTTTTGTTCAGTTTTACGGAAGTGCTTTGCAATTGATGCACTTGGCGTAATAATTTAAGGTCCAACTAGTCAAACTGCTTCTTTTAACTGCATTTAAATAAGAGACTATAGTGCACATGCCATAGCAGTCTGCAGTGAGGGGAGCTGAAAAAAAAGCTGGCAGCAGAATTAAGTTCACATCACAGGAGAGTGGAAATGAATTGTTTTGGAAAGCTGGACCCTGGATAAAAAAGACAGCAACCTTGAAACCACAGGATAAGAGACATGGGGTGCAATAAATAAAAATCAAGGTCTGATCTTTCAAAAAGAAAAAGCATGTGTGCAATCTGGCTTCTTCTCTCTTGCCTTTTTGAATTCAAGTCTCCAGACGGTTCCAGCTGACAAAGTTTTCCTCCAGTCAGCTGTTTTCTGTGTGTATTTTTTCCCCCAAACTTCAACGCGTCTTGTTAGAAACTACAACCAGACAGCTGAGATTAAAACGAGGGAGGAAGAAACCAGTGTGATGATGATGATGTCTGGCTCCAGAGTCACACATGTTAAACACTGCTGTTGCTATTTGGGGCTTTTTCATTCCCATTATTGTGACGCTTTAACAGTTTGACAAAGACAGACCCTGTGACTTTGTAGATGTCAATATGATTCAAGTTTACTGCACCCGCATTACGGGTTAACAAAGCTGGATTTGACTGTTTTATTCTTGAAGTTTGAAACCTGCTTTTTGCTATTTTAGCTAGCTGGCTTTGTTGTACTAGCCGGGTAACCTTCTAGTGCAGTAAATGGGGTAATTTAACAAGCAGACAGACGCTGTATTTCACTCATAAATAAAGGCTAGCAGTCCACTGGCAAGGTTAAAGGGAGGTGTCCGTGTAGACCGAGTTACCTGCTAACTAACTGTCACCCCTTTGAGGCGACTTAACACATATCTAACTAATAAACCGCTGCTAATTAGCTAACGACAGCGTAGTAACGTTTAGCTAGCCGACTAGCTAGCTTGTTAGCGGTAGCCGTTTTTTGCTAGCTCGGCGCTAGCACTTTGCTTTCATCTCCTCCCCCGGTTTTCCCGAAATTAGGTTCATAATCCGTAATTTCTCGCACAAAAAGCGACACCCGGGACGAAGACACGCCACGACAGTCTCGACAGATGCGAAAAGGGACGGCGAAATCTCACCTTAATTAGCGATTAAATAGCCTTGTTGCTGCTGTCAATCCCGGAATAGGTTTATTCCCCCGTTTTAATCCATCAGAAACGCTCACAATTCCTCATCCACAATGTAGCCGCGCCGTCCGCTAAAACATCGTAATCCGGAGCATGGCACCGACGACTTCCAATGCACGTCTTATTGTCTGTTATTTGTGTATTTTTTGCTTAGTTTATTTCTGTTTTTCCCCCCCTCTTAACAGAGCAGGGTGTCCCTTTCCCCTTTCTTTGTTCTGTAATCCAGTAAAATTGAAACTCATTCGCCTCCTGCTAATCCCAGCCCAACTCAACAACAGCATCTATTGGCTGCGATTTACATACAGGATTAACGGAGGAACCTCTGGAAAAACCCCCCTGGGTGCAACAGAGATAGAAAAAAAAAAATTTATATATGTTTATTTTGTTTTATTCATCACTGTGACTGTTTAAATTACTGGCTTCCAAAAAAAGAAAAAAACACTCATAGGCTGCATGGAGGTGTTTTCATGAGATTCATAATTATTTTTAGGATTTAGAATCTGTCCGGAGTGGATATACAGCAGCTCCATGGATCTTGTGGCCGTGGAAGTTATGCCATAGCTGCAGTGATTGCTTAAAATAGCTCATGTCCATTTAATATAGGGTAAAGTTCACATCCTAGAGGAGAGGAACAAACATTATCTTCTAGTAAATGCACCCCAGATGCCATTTACAATAATTTAAATCATAAATCGCGACTATAATCTGCTTTAATCTGCTTAGTTTCAGCTACTTTTTTTTTTTTTACACCCAATCGGTATAAAACTCTGCTCCTGTGCTGCTTCTCTCTTTTTTTTGAATGCTTGCAAATAAGAAGTCACTTATTCAAATGTCAACGGCATAACCAATCTGCCCTCCAGCAAAAAAACTGGGACATGTTGGATAAGACCTGACATTTGCCAAGGCCAGCCAATAAAAGTGATATATCTGGCGGTTAGGAATCCAAAGATTGTAAATAAACATTCAGAGTCTGGGATGTGTCGTCGTCTTTTTTTCCACATAAAAAGAATTATTGCCTCCTCTTCTGGTCGACGGGAACTTATTTTAATAACAGATATTTGCCTCAGATGTGAGTACGATCAACAAAACACAGTTTATTTTGGCTCGGTCAATGTGTGTGTTGAGAAATGGGTTATGGGTTGTTTGGGCTGAATTTCCCCAAACCGGCAGCCTGCTAGCGGGCGTGAAATCCAACGCCTCTGCTGTGGAAATACACCGATCCACCGCGCTTTGCCTCAAAAAAATAACAAAAAAAACAACAAACATTCAGAAGTGACACAAGTGTGAAAGAGTGTGAAATAAAACACCAGCAGCCCTTGCCCACATTGTTAATATTTAATGAATCAATCTCCAAAACTGCTGCAGCAATGATCCAGAGGGTACGAACCCCCGCAGCTGAAAAGGCAGAGTACAATATCCGATGGAAAAATTTAGCTTTTTATCCGAGCTGACCTCCTACTACTCACCTCCATCTCGCAAACAGCATCCCCCTGGTTGAGTTGACGAATGGATAAAACAATATTTGGAAGACTTAAGAGTATAAATACAACAGATGTCGTCAATCTGGGCGAAGGATGAGTCCATTGTTTGGGTTTTTAGCTCTTGCGACAGCCCTTCAGTAGACCTGACAAAGCAAAATCATTTGTTCGGACACTAAAACAGGCTTCTACGTCGCGCCACATGTAGTTAATTTGTATTAATGTGTGGATGGATGGCGTCCGTATTGATGCACAGTAAATAAAACAAAAAGTGTGGGGGTCAGAAAGTCCTTAAGAGAATGAAAACGTCTGGAATAATTCACTATATTCATTCTATAAACATTGTATCAGTCTTTTGGAGGTCCACTGATGTGCAATGGCTGAAAACTGTTTTAGGAGACCAGACCTTCCACCACTTTATGAACACCTGAGGAGAGGATTGGTAGTGAAATCATCAACAACAGTCCTGTCACAGATAATTCTCCCCCAGTGAGAAGGCATTAAAGTGTAGATGTAAGGCTGGATGGTGGATTCATGGTAGTTCAGTCGATATATATGACTGCTAATGCTTTGCACCACTGATGTGTGGTTTTATGTTGAGGAGTAGCCATTATAGAAGCATGAAAATGCACTCAACGGATTGTTTTTACACCGCTACCACCATTAAAGCTCCATTTTTTTGTCTTATATCATCATAAACTGTATATAAGCTTCTTCTCTCAACCCAACGTTCTTCCACCTTTGACATTTGAAAGAAAAACCCTAAAAATGTCAATGTTTTCAATGGGTTCCGCTCTGTCTTAGTGGTCTTAATTCTCAGTTTAATATTAATATTTGCCAAAAATGATGTTTGGACCATACAGGAATATTACAAAAAAGTACTTTTTTTTTTTTTTTCAAATGTCTTGCAACCAAAATGCATTCAATCTGACATTGTCAAGGTTTTGTTATGAATTTATGTGGTAATGTTTTATTATGAAGTCACTGTTAATTTGGCATCCTGTCGTGTTGTCTCCACTTTTGTGATCACCTGCACTAGTTTTTACACCGTTACCACCATTTGAGCTCCATTTTTCATTCTTATACCACCATAGACGGTATATAAGCTTCTTCTCTCAATCCAATGTTCTTCCACCTTCAGCATTTTAAAGAAAAACCCTAAAACGTCAATGTTTCAATGGGTTTCGCTCACTCTTAGTGGTCTTAATATTCAGTTTTTCATATTTATTACATCTAGAAATTGACCTTCAATTGGTATCCTGTTCTTGGTTCTTGATATTATTTTAATATATTTCATAAATTGATATTTATTTTATTCTATATCCGTCCTTTGAATGAATAAACTTGATTTAAGATGTGTGACTTTTCGTCAAGATACTTTAAGAGCAACTTGGAATTGGCAGTTATAAACTATACAGTTTGACATTTGTATTGTTTACATGCCAAAAAGGCTGCTTATTGGTCAAAAATGGTGTTTGGATCATACAGGAATATGAATATTACAAAAAAGTAGATTTTTTAAAAAGATGTTTTGCAACCAAAATGCATTCAATCTCACCACAGTGTCATGGTTTTTGGTTTTATTATGAATTTATGTGGTAATTGCCCGTTTCATTATTAAGTCACTGTTTGTTTTGCCTCCTGTCTGTGTTTTCTCAGTTTTTGTGATCATTCGCACCAGTTTTCTTGGTTTCAGCTATGCATTTTTACTCAATTGATTCGTCTTGCGTGTTCTGTCTAACATATAGAACATACAAAGCAGACGGATAAAGTCGATGACATTGAACGTCTCATAACAATGCAAAGTTCTGCTGGCAAGTTCTGGTTCCTGGTACCAACCTGAACCCTGTTGTAGACCACAGTAGGCTCAAAACAACCTGCCACAGTATGAAAACTACTCAGGAGCTGCTCGAGGAACACGACCAAGAGCCTTGATCTGACCCTTATACTCCCCAAATCAGAACTTTAAGGATATCTGGATCGTCTTGGCTGCACGAGGAGGATCTGCACTGTTAGGTAGGTGGAGTTAATGCTGTGTATAGTCTAACCTTTTGTTTTGTCAAGATTTCCAGCCATTTGTTGTATTTCTTATGTTTTCCTGGTTCTAGTTTATGTTGTCGTGTATGACCTTTTTGTCTGTTCCTATTTGTTTTCTTTGAGTATTTTTTTGCATTTTTGCCTTCTGTGTGGTTTTTGTTCGCCTGTTTGGACTTTTCTGTGTGTAATCTGTACCAGCTTTGTAAGTAAAGGTGGTTTTCATTCCAGGTCTTCAGTTCTTTGGCCTAAACCTTTTGCACACAACTGAGAACCACTTTTAAACCCTACAATGTCTGGACTATATTTTCAAAAAAAGGGAAGTTGGAAGTTGTTGGGCGGAGAGAATATTTCCAATCATATTTATGCACTGTAATACAGAACAGCGTAATGATTTTGCTACCAATCCTCCTCAGATATCACATAAGAAGGTGACAAATTAGCCACATTCCCTTTAAAAACAGTCGTCCTTACGTGTTGCTCTGAGGCCAAGACAGCTCACCTACAGTATAGAGGATTATTACAAAGCAGAGGAGCAAAGTGAAAGTAATAAATAAAACAAACAAAGCAACTGAGGCCCAGTTCTTCACGTTGTTGTCCGTCAGCCGTTTTTGCTTTCAAAATTCAGAATTGTCAAAAGAGTTCCCAGCAACTCGTAGATTCAAACTTTTCTAACTACCGTAAAGCATCAAAAGTCGCCACACTGTGAGTTCTCAGCAGTTGTTGTACCGATAATGTCTCTTCATGTCCGTGTCTTACTTCCTGTCTATACTTTATAGGACTTTAAGCAGTCTTCGTGATTGGCTAATAGGTGCTTTCTGCAACAACACATAAATTCACTTGAGATAGAGATTCGCTGTTTTGGTATGAACTGTAAACTGAAAGGTTCTTCAGGCGTCCATCGCAGGATCGGGACGGACGTCGGACGAGCTTCTGTCTTTTTTAGATTTACTTCTGCGAGTCCCAGTTCAGTCTGGGTCATGTCAGCATCCCAGTCGTATCTCTTCTGCTCATATCAGTGTTGTTCCTGAAAAAAGGAGTAAATGAAACACTTTGACTGAAATGCATTCGTAATATTACTATATCAATAATGTCTAAGAATACAACAAGAGAATACCAACATCTCGAGTGCTGCCAGACTCCTGGTGGTGAATCCCGTTAGCTGAGTTTGCGCCATGGACCTGAAAAACACGATCAGAAATCATAAGTGTCATATTGTTCTTGGTATTATTTAGCTGCATTTCATTGTAAAGACATTAAAGGGTAAATTCAACATTTTTGTGAATTTGCTGCTTCACTTTCTTGCAGACAATTAGATAAGTAGACTGATACAAATCTCATGTCATTGCAGATAATATTAAAGGCATATTATCTTTTTTCACCACCAAAAATATACCATTTATCATAAAAAGAAACTAGAAAAACAAGAAAAATTGTCAGATTTTCAACTTACCAATACAGTCTGTGAACTACTCATCTATAAACATATCATTTAATCATAAAAACTATCCAGATCAAAACTTAAACTTAGGTACTGTTTCATCAGAATCACTTTATTCAACATGTCTTATTTGCAAAAATGCCAAAAATAAACTGTTTGCTCTGACCAGATTCTGTGAAAAACAAAAAAAATCTGCATTTCTTAGCACAACTGTGACACCATTAGAGACTCAGCTGCAACCAACAGTCACGTGACAAAATTCAGGGACTTTTAAGTTGAAGTAGATTGAACTGCAGGCAGTGTTTATACTGAGCAAAGAGGAGACAAGCATACAAACAAATAAAAACTGTAAGTAGGAAAATATCACTTTTTTTCAGTGTTAGTAACAACCATGGCCACTGGGAAAAACTGATACATTCTAATTCAAGATTTTCTCAATTTTTGTAAAGTAAATAATAAGAGAAATTAAACTTTTGTTGTTAATTTTTGATGATTTATGGCATAATAACCGTGTCATACTGCATTTTGGACATTTGTGAGTTGGTTGTTCTGTTTCCATCGAGGTGCAGGACTTTATATTGCAGTGAAAAATAAGCTGACATTGAGTAAAAATGTTACAGGAGCACAATAACGACTAGAAACCACTTGGGATAGACAGAGTTAAACTACAGCCAGCAGCTGGTTAGCTTAGCGTAGCACAAAAGACTGAAAAGAAGAGGAAACACTGACAACTTTCGAAGTCCTGGTAGGATTTTCTCAAACTTTTGGTCTGAGTCAGATGATCTGTTTTCTGTCTGCTTCCAGTCTTTGCGCTAAGCTTTGTCAGCTGCTGGTCAAAGCTTCATATTTACTGTGGTATCAATTTAAATCTTGCCAAGAAAATCTAAAATTCCCAAAATATCTAACTGCTCTTTACACAGTCCACAATAAAATCCATTTTCTCTTTGCAAAAAAAACATTTAAAACTGACATTACAACCAATTATCTTGGTTTTTCAATGTATTCAAGCATCCCTTCTGATACAGATACTTCATGCCAAGCTGCCCAACAATGAAAAGCATTTTAAAACCTTTATTTATGCTGAATGAAGTGTTTTTAAGGCCCTACTCACATTCACACTTGGAAGCTGCCCAGTAAAACCACAGTCTGACCTGCTGACCACTGAGCAGCTTCACTAGATCTACCGAGGTTAAAGGCTTTGATCAGACTTTATCCTCAGATTGAACCACTGACCTTTCTGTCATAAGCTTAACCCTCTGACCTCTTTATACACTAAATAGTTTTTTAACCATCTTCTTTTAAAACCTCATGATTTTATGACCCTTGTGAAGCACTTTGCAACATGAATATGAAGCGCTCTATGAATAAAGATTCATTATTCTAACCCTTTGTGCCCCCAAATGATCAGTTATTTTCATCCTTTTCCAAAGTTTGATCCATGAAAGAACAGGGTTTGTTTTGTTTTTTTCCAGTTTACCGGGCTTTTTTCCGGATGTCTGCGCATGGCCTGGACCAGCTTGTCGACTTGCTGGTTGTGCTCCAAGGCGTTCCTCAGGGCTTCCTCGGTGCTGAGCAGCCGCTGGCGGAGGCGGTTCACCTCCGAGTCCAGAGCCGACGGGTCGAGCATCGAGTGCCGCCGGAGGTCCGGAGAGCAACGTCCAGGACCCTGAAACACAAACAAGACAGGAAACTCTTAACTGGAGGCTGCTGGAAAATCATTCATACGTGATTAACATCTGGAGATGAATCAAACATACTAAACCTCCTGTCAGGATCTTTCAGTTTGCAGAGATTAGCTAGTAAATTTATGATTCAGTGTGACATTTTTGGTCACTGTGGGCTCATTTTTCACTGCAGTATAAAGTCCTACACCTCTATGGAAACAACACAACCATGGCTAGAAGTAAAAATATCTAAAACATATCTTCTGTGCATTATGACACAGTTAAGATGCCATAAATGATCAAAAATTGTAAACGAAAGTTGAATTTCTTGGATTATTTAGTTTACAAAAATTAAAAAAAAAAAACTGAAATCAACTCATACATTATTTTCAATTGCCTACATATCTATACTGAAAGAACGGTGTCTCTACATACTGTAGATTTTTCACTAATTACATGCGTTTCCTGACTTAATGCAATCAGCCTGGTGTAAACACTGCCTGCAGTTCAACCCAGGTCCGTCCAAAAATTTCAGAATTTTTCTCACAGTCAACTTCGAGTCAATGATGGCTTCTTGGTTGCGCCGAGAAGCACAGACTTTTGTTATTTTTTACAGACTGATTAGAGCAAACTGCTTATTTCTGGCGAATTTTTGAATGAAGTGATTTTGATGAAATTTCGCAATTTGGTTAAGTTTCCCCATAGAAAGTCAAATCACAGATGAGTAGTTCAAGGACTGACAGACAGTTAAAAAAAACCTTGGTTGCTTCTGTTTTATCAGTTTCTTGCTCTCAGAAATGGTGTAATTTGGGTGATTTTTTAAAGAACAACATGCCTTTCAAGCCCTTTTCCAGCTTTAAAGGTTTATGTATTCATCTGATATATTATTTCAAATGAAAACATAGACATCATACAACATCTTAGGTTTCAAAGTCAAACATGACCCATTCATTATTTTACACATCAAAATCAATGTATTCTTCATCATTAGTACCACTTTGGCTCTGGAGGAGCTTCATCAGTCTGTATTAGAGATATTTTGGCTGCTGCTACACTGAGTTTGACAGTTTTCTATCTGATCCTTCTTTTTTAAAGCAGCAGCATAGAAATAGAAAAGTGTTTCTTTAACATTGCAGGCGGCAGGTTACGGCAAAGGCCATTTCAGAGAGATGCTGTTCCAGGCATTTTTCTTTCAGGGAAGAGATGTTAAATCATCTTTTCAGCGAAGGTTAACAATAACCATCTAAAAGACGCGTATGTTCCTGTTAGTTCCTGTGGTGCTGAGTCAGAAACTGAGAACTGATGACCTCAGCTGAGGTTTTTCAAAGCAAAACGTTGTCCGAGTCCAGGCAAACTCACATACTTCCATGTTTTCAAACTAATATAAACATCGATCAGGCCTAGCTTTATGACCACCTGTCTAATACTGTGCTGGCGATGGACTCCACTAGACCCTGAAGGTGTTCTGTGGTATCTGGAACCAAGATGTTAGCAGCAGATCCTTTAAGTCCTGCAAGTTGTGAGGTGGAACCTCCATGGATCGGACTTGTTTGTCCACCACATCCCACAGATGGTGGATTGGATTGAGATCTGGGGAACTTGGAGGCCAAGTCAACACCTCAAACTGGTTGTTGTGCTCCTCAAACCATTCCTGAACCATCAGGGAATACCGTCTCCATGAGAGGGTGTCCATGGTCTGCAGCAATGCTTAGGTAGGTGGTACGTATCAAAGTAACGTCCACATGGATGGAAGGACCCAAGGTTTCCCAGCAGAACGTTGACCAAAGCATCACACTGCCTCCACCGGCTGGTCTTCTTCCCATAATGCATCCTGGTTCCATGAGTTCCCCAAGTAACCCGACCAATCACATAAATTTTGAGTCATTTTTAGACAATAGTTTATGCATTCTGGACAAGTTTTAGTCATTTTGGAGTCATTGTTGATAAGCTTAGATCATTTTGGATGGATTTCACCTCATTTTTGACACATTTTAGGAATTTTGTATCAGTTTTAGTCATATAGGACATTTAGAAAAATATTTTTGACAAGATTTATGTCTTTTCAGGCTAATTATGAGTCATTTTGAGAACGTTGTACTCATTGAGGACACAATTTGACTTTATTTTGGAAACGTTTCAGTCATTTTAGACTTTTTTTGTCATTTTGGATCAATTTTGGATAAACTTGTGTTATGCAGTTATGTTAGCACATGAATAAAAGAGTGAGTTTTCATGGAAAAAAAAAATGTCTGGGGACCAAAAACTTTTGCCCAGTAGTGTAAGTCATTTTGGACAGATTTCACCTAATTTCAGACACTATTCAGACAAATTTTAGGAATTTTAGAAAAGTCTTAGTTGTTTTGGACTATTTTTGGGTAATTGTTGACAGGATTTATGTGATTGTTGACACATTTTGAGTCTAGTTTTGTGTATTTGCAATGATGTTTGCAGCTAGAAGCAGAACAGTGCACACAAGGGCATGATATTTTTGCACCTTTTTTCTTGTATTCGCATGTTTTGGATTAATTTTGGGTCATTCTGGACAATTTTTTATGCATTTTGGACAACTTTTAGTTATTTGGGACAGATTTCACAGAATTTTGACACATTTTAGGAATTTTGGATAAATTTTTGTCATTTGAGACATTTAGGAAAATATTTTTGATAAGATTTATATCATTTTAGGCAACTTTTGAGTAATTCTGAGAATGCTATAGCCCTAAAGGACACAATTTGACTTTATTTTGGACACGTTTGAGTCATTTCAGACTTTTTTCTGTCATTTTGGGTCAATTTTGGATAAATTAAAATCCTTTTGTACCGATTTCACCAAATTTCTGGCACAATTTATACAAACTGTTGAACAGCGTTCTTGTCATTTTGGACTATTTTTGGGTAATTGTTGACAGGATTTATGTGATTGTTGACACATTTTGAGTCTAGTTTTGTGTATTTGTAATGATGTGTGCAGCTAGAAGCAGAACAGTGCACACAAGGACATGTTATTTTTGCACCTTTTTTCTTGTATTTTTGACAAGATTTACATCATTTTAGGCAACTTTTGAGCAATTCTGAGAACGCTATAGCCCTAAAGGACACAATTTGACTTTATTTTGGACACATTTGAGTCATTTGACTTTTTTGTCATTTTGTTTCAATATTGGATAAACTTAGGTCATATTGGATGGATTTCACCTAATTTTAGACACAATTTGGACAAATTTTAGGATTTTTAGATTAGTTTTAGTGATTTTGGACTGGTCTTGGTTATTTTTTGATGAGAATTTGATAATTTTAGGCATTTTTTTTTTAATAGTTTTGTTTGCTTGCAACTCCGGCTTCCTCCCAAAGTCCAAAAACATGCTGAGGTTAATTGATTATTCTAAATTGCCCGTAGGTGTGAATGTGAGAGTGATTGTTTGTCTGTATATGTAGCCCTGCGACAGCCTGGCGACCTGTCTAGGGTGTCCCCTGCCTTCGCCCGAGTCAGCTGGGATAGGCTCCACCCCCCCCGAGACCCTAGTGAGGATTAAGCGGTGTATAGATAATGGATGGATGGATGTTTGCTTGCAACGATGTGCACATCTGGGAGAAGAACTGTGTAAACGAGGAGGAACACCAGCAAGATTCACCAGACCAGACTATCTTCTTCCACTGCTCTGTGGTCCAGTTCTGATGTCCACTGTTGGTCTTTCGGTGGTGCACAGGGCTCAGCATAGGCACCCTGACTGGTCCCATACGCAACAAACTGACACCTTTCTATCAGAACCAGCATTAACGTCTTCAGCAGTCTGTTGGATCGGACCACATGGACCAGCTTTCCTCCTCATGTGCATCAATGAGTCTTGACCATCCATGACTCTGTCGCTGGTTCTCCACTGTTCCTTCCATGGACCACTTTGATAGATCCTGACCACTGCAGACCAGGAACAACCCACAAGAGCTGCAGTTCTGGAGATGCTCTGATCCAGTCGTCTTGTCAAACTCCTTATGTTTGCTCATTTTTCCTGCTTCTAACATCAACTTAGAGGAAAAAATGTTCCCTTGCTGCCTAATATATTCAACAGCAGCCATGATGTAGAGATCATCAGTGTTATTCATTCACCTGTCAGTTATCAGAATGTTAGACCTGATCGGTGTCGATGAAGCACATGATAGATTTCTGTATTGACGAGAAATAGGAGTAAAAGTCTAAAAAAACTGATTTTCTGACAACCTTGAAGCGGTGTTATGTTGTCGTCTCACCAGTAAAAGTAGTTTTTCTCGCAGCGTCTTGATGTCGTCCTGAAGCTTCTGCTCCTTCACCTTCCACTCGGCCTTGTGGACTTCTCGGTTCAGGTCTTTCTCCATGTCCCGAGAATGACGATGCGACTCCAGGAGCAGCACCCTCAGTTCGTTCAGACTCCTGCAGCAAATGAAGACAAAAGGCCAGAGAAGCGAGCAAATAGTTGTGAGTATTTCTAATTTCCATGGGGCGTTTTGGTTTCTTTCAATCTGGCCTGCAGGGTTTTCAGAAAGTGGACAGCTCTAAAGTGCAACAAGCAGAGAGGAGCGCTGCAGTTTGGCTGTTAAATCAAAGGTCTCAGAGGTCATTATTATTTAAAAGCTTATCAACCCAGTATTCAAATATGTTATCCAGACAGGCCGGTGGGGATTGTGGAGGCGGATATTCTCACTGTATGTCAGACTGGTTGGCAGATGGACGCCCCATTTTAATAATATATATCTGGATGTTTGCCAGTAGATCTTTATTATTAAAGCACCGGGCAAAGGTGTTGCCGCCTTTCAACATCAACGCTGATATAAAGTGCAGGCTGGTGATCCTGCATTGCACTCATAGCAGCATTATTTTCATACAAGAATGAAACAATGGGAGCAACTTTTCAGGCTAATCAATACTTTTACATGAACCCTCTGAACCCCAAAAACACGCCAGAGGGTTTGAAAGGCATTATTTGTTTATAAAACTGACAAAAATACACAGATTATCTGAGAAAGACGCTGTAAAAACAGAGCGAGTTGCACATTTTGAATGTCTAGCCATTGGGTCAAGAAAAAAAAACAAATCAAAGCTCAAAATTGTTGCATTTAACCAACCTTTATTCTGCATGTCTCACTCGAAGAATTGGCCAAAAAAACTTTTCTCGATCCAAAACTCTGCGTTTCTTTGATATATTTACTGTACATGTAAATATTGCATGATAAAAATCAACACAATTACGCCATTTATCAGAGAAAGAAACTGCTATTTCATAAATATTACTCTTTTGTACCCGTTTTATTTAGAAAAATGCCAAAAACTCATCGTTTTCAAGACCTAGACTCTGTAAAAAAAAAAAACTAAAAATTCTGTGCTCCTCTGCAATATTTACTGTACATGTCTGTGGCTCAAATAGTAAGGGCAGTTTTTTTATTTTAGATCAACAAAATTACATAATTTATCACAGAATGAAACAGTAAAAACAGGAAATATTATCAGATTTTGAACTTTCCAAAACAGTCCATGAACTGCTCATCTATAAATATATAGTTTTATCAGAAAAATGATCCGTATATAAGCTTAAAATTGTGTTATTTCATCCAAATTACTTTTTTCTATCCATCTTATTTAGAAAAATGCCAAAAACAAATTGTTTTCTTAAACCAGATTCTGAAAAAGACAAATAATGTTCCTCTGAAACATTTACTGTGCATGTTTGTGGAGTAAATATTAAAGAAGTTTTTTTTGTTTATCACAAATCTACACTATTTATTATAGAACGAAACAGTAAAACAGGAAATATTTTCAGATGTTTAATTTCCAACAGTCTGTGAACTACTAATGCTGTTGTTTTTTGAATTCTCTCTCCTTGTATTCATGGTTGTGCTGTTTCCATAAAGCTGCAGGACTTTATATCGCAGTAAAAAAATGAAGTTTATGTGGTAATAGATACAGTAATATATTAATATTATGTTCACAGCTTTTTTTCTGTTGTCTCCAAGTGGCCAAAATGCTTTAATGCAGTTTTAAAAAAACGCAAAAAGGATCTTTAATTTTTCATGATCAAAACATTGTCAACCACTCATTCATAATGTATTCTCCCTTTACTGTTTCTTGCAACATCCAGGCTGTTGTTTGCGTATTTTATCACTGTTTTATCGGTTAGATCCGGAAAAAAATCTGAATTTCTTCGACTATGTGGCTTTCTAGTGACAGTTTTTCTTGAGTTATCTCATCATCCTCAGATAAAAATGTGCAAAAATGCTCAAAAGATCTATTTTCTGAGGCAAACTGAGAGTTTCTTTTCCCAAAAGCATATTGTAGCTGACATTAGGGAACATAACGGCACTCAATAAGTCTGGTTTTTAGTGCTGTGCAGCGTTTTCTAACACCATAACCATCAATAATGTAAGGACTGCATAATGTGAGATAGCCGTAATGTGATACTATTAGACCAATGTGTGGAGCTGAGTGAGTCTGGACCCATCGATGCACGTCTGCAACAGCTTTCTTGTTGCACATATTTGGTTAAATAATATACATTATCTGAGTTTAAGCCACAAAACCAGACTGGAAGGTTGTTGAAGAGTGAAGTAAATGCTGATGTTGAGGGTCAGAGTCGGACCTCTGGCTGGGTTTTCTTGTTTCTCCCACAAGAAGTCAAGATTTGCTGGCAGAAAGTCAAATATGTTCCTCAAGTTTCTGATAGAGATCTGAGCACAAACACTCATCCATCACGTTGGAGCTGCACTAATCGCCGTGTTTGTATTAATAACGGGTCAAATGGCTGCGTGAAGCGTAAACGGAGTCGCTCTGAGTGACAAACACAGCTAATTCTGCAGTTCCCCTCAGATTCAGGCTGTAGATTCAGGGTTTTAGTGTCTTTTTGGTTACAAAAGGCAATAAATGCTGCTTTAATTTATGGCAATATGTGTCCACAGTGTTAGAAATATTAGAGATGTTAACCCTCTGAACCTCAAAACCCACTAAGGTGTTTGAAAGGCATGCTGTCTGTACAAAATCAAAGAAATTAGTCCAATTATCAGAGCCTGAACCTGCAAAACACAAACAATCATCGCAGTTTAGGCGCTTAGGATGAAGTGATTTTGATTAAATATCTAGTTTTTCAGCCTAATCAAATGGCTCGTCATAGAAAAGCAGCCAAAAGACTGTCAAAACAATAATAATAATAATAATAATAATAATAATAATAATAATAATAATAATAATAATAATAATAATAATAATAATAATTATTATTATTATTATTATTATTATTATTATTATTATTATTATTAGCAGTAGTAGTAGTAGTATTTTGTCAAAAATAGTGATAAAAGATAAAAATAGTGATAGTAATGTACCATAATATTAACAGTAATAACATATATATATATATATATATATATATATATATATATATATATATAATGACATAACAACAATAAGTACTATTATTCTTATTATTATTATTATTATTATTTAGTATTAATATAGTAACAATCATTATTATTATATTATTAATAATAATTACAACTATAATAATAGTTATTAGTAATATTATATTCAGTTGTAATATTATTTAAATATAACGCAATTATTATTATTACTGTTATTACTATTATCTTAAGTCTTTTGGCTGCTTATCCATGACGAGCCATTTGGTTAGGTGTAAAAACTAGATATTTAATCAAAATCATTTCATTCTACATGCCTCATTTTAAAAAATTGTCAAATATAAACCATTTGCTCGAACTACATTATGTAAAAAAACTAAAAATTCTGCATTTCTTGGTGTAACCGTGAAACCATTAGTGACTCAGCTGTGACCAACAGTCATGTCAGATAAATTCAGGGAATTTTTCAGATGAACTGCAGGCAGTGTTTACACAAAGCATCTTTTTTTTCTTTCTTTTTTTTAATTAAAAAATAAATGGAACTTTGTTTTCTTTTTTCTGATTTATGGAATTGCAATTTTTTTATGCTGCACATAAGTTGCTTTTAAGTTCTCCGTCCTTCGAGTCATGGTTGCTCTGTTTCCATAGAGGTGCAGGACTTTATACTGCAGTGAAAAATGAGAACACAGTGAGCGAAAATGTGAGAAAAACAGACATGAATTTCTTTGGGTTCAAAGGATTAATGTTCCACAATTATGTACTAAACTTGAAGGCATTTTCTAACAAGACCACTTTTAAAACAGGAGTTTCTTGACTTTATCTACAAGTGTGTTAATTTACATTTTAATTTATCGCATAATTACATTTTAGTGTAATATTGCAGGAACTTACTGCCAGAGCCACAGTTTGCATTACTCTTCAGTTACATTTGATTGTGTTTTTACTGTGTACAGAACATATTTCCTCTGTGGGACAGTAAAGTTTTAAATGAAAGAGAACTCAGTCATGACTTGGAACATGCTGAATCCTCATTTCCACAGTTTCTGGACGGTTAAATCCCACTGAGCCTTGCTCAGACATGAAGGTGATAAATTCTAAGAGAAAAGCACCGAGTTCACTCTACAATGCATACGATAAAATCAATAGCGTGTCTCTGGACCATTATCAGGCTGATAATGAGACGCTTCACGTCTCCACCTACACGGATGTCATTTTTCACTCGATGGGAAATCGATAGAGCCGGATTACCTCTCTTTCTTCAGCAGCTCCTGGCTGATGCTGACCAGCTGCCCAGATGCATCATGGGACTTCTTGGTCATGGACTCCAGCTCGGCCTCCACTCGCATCTTCTCCCTGGCCAGAGATTCCACTTTCTTCTCCCCTGAGCGAACTTTGCCTTCCAGAGCTGGAGGAAAAAAAATTTAAAAAATGGAAAAAGAGTTGAGAACAATAGCAGTTTTTGGGTGTTTTTATTCCACATTTTGATTCACTGTGGGCTCATTTGTTGACTAAAATATGAAGTCCTGCACCTCTATGGAAACAGAACAACCACATCTAGAAGAATACAGAATTTAAAAATGTCTTTTGTGCAGCATGAGGCCGGTATAATGCCACAAATCATAAAAATAAAAAACGAAATTTGGGTTTACTTGATCATTTGATTTACAAAAACTGATAAAATGAAACCGAAATCTACTTTTTTTTCTATTTTAAATGCCCACAGGCATTTATAAAAAATGGTGATACATTTACATTCTATAGATATTCTACTATTTACATTTTCAGTTTGCTTCCATGATCGTCCCCCAAACACTGCCTGCAGTTCAACTTAGTTTAGCCACAGGAATTCAGAATTTTTCCCATGTTACAGTTGGTTGCAGGTGAACCACTAATGGCTTCCCGGCTGCAATAAGGAGAGCAGAATTTTTTGTATTTTACAGAATTTGGTTAGAGCAAACGGTTTATTTTTGCAGAATTTTTTACCTAAATAAAGTGATTTTAAAGAAATTTCTAGATTGCAAGGTTAGATTCAATTAAGTTATTACCATTATTAGTTCAAGGTTCAAAGTCTTACGATTTTTTTCTCTGATAAATAATGTAATTTTGGCTGTTCTTAAATGATAACTTGTCTTTCAAACCCACAGGTGGATTTTGGGGCTCAGTGGGTAAAGTGATTATCTGGTAACTATTAAAACTCTTCATATTTAGATTAATAACTAGTATAAAAACAGTTGTAGCAATTTAAAAAACACCGAATGCTGCCATAAATCATGAAAATACATACAACAAAAGTTGGACTTACTTGATTATTTAATTTACAAAAACAGAACAAATTAAACTGAAATGTAAAATATTTTTTAGAACCAATACTACAAAAAATGGTGATATATTTATATTTGATAGATATTCTACTATTTACATTTTCAGTTTGCTTCCATGATCGTCTGCACTACCTGCAGTTCAACCTACTTTAGCTGCATAAATTCAGAATTTTTCGTGTTTCGCTGTTGGTTGCAGGTAAATCACTAATGGCTTTATGGCTGTAATGAGGAGAGCAGAATTTTTAGTTTTTTATAGAATGTGGTTAGAGCAAACGGTGGATTTTCGCATATTTTTTTTGCATAAATAAATAATTTTAAAGAAATATCCTGATTGTAAAGTTAGAATTGATGAAGTTTATTAGTTCAAGGGTTGAAAGTCTTACAATTCTAGCTCTTTTTACACTTTCTAGCTCTGATAAATAGTGTAATTTCGGCTTTTTTTTTAAACTGATAACCTGTCTTGGGTTTCAGTGGGTAATAAAACATGTTAAATTCCTCATATTTAGCATCAATAACTAGTGTATAAACAGTTGTAGCAATTTGTTGTAAGAATATGAAATATCAAGGATTTTTGATTATATTCATGCAGTTTATTATTTTGTTTGTTAATTAAATGTGAAGGAAAAATACAATGAAATCAGATTTCCTTTACTAAGGAGACATCTAGCGATTAATACCAACTATAAAATAACAATAACTCATGTCTTAATTACTGAAATCCTTTATTCTGAACTTATTTATACTTGTGAAACTGATATTGCAGGATCTTAAACAACTAAACTAATGAATTTCATGCTAAATCTGTGATCTCTGGCTCCTTTTTCATAACTAAAACAGCCTGTAAGAGCATAATAAGTCCTTTTTTTTGCCCTTATAAGAGCATTGCTAAGAGAACAAATCATGACAGCAGCCCTTTTAAGACTTTTAAATCCCCATTTCTACTCTCTGCTCTCCGTGGATTAATTATTTGTGGCAGTGTTTGGTCAAAAGCAACTGAAACTCCCACAAAAAGACCAAAAAAGGCAGAAGAACTGTCAAATTTTCTGTTTGTGCACCGAAAACAGTCCCATAAAATAAAAGCCATGCAACTGCTCTTCACTTTGAGTATTGTTCTTTTCTCCTTTTTAAATTATTTATGCTCCGTTATTCAAAGTGTGTCAGTTTGATTAGCTGAACTACACCAAACATGTTATTTTTTTTGCTTTAGATGTGACGGAACTTTTCAAAGAACAGGCAGATTTTCTCGGCGGTGATCAAAGAACGCTTCGGCAAAGACGAACGCTGTGAACTCGGCGTGACTGGCGGAAAATTAGTCGCATAAAGAGAGGTAGACTGATAGAATGATGTTAATGAAGGTCATTATCTAAATATGAAACAGAGCGACTTTAAATATCATGGAATACGTCACTTCTGTCCAATTTTAAACCCAAACCGGCAGCAAATGCTTCCAATATCAGGCCTGTTCTTTTATTATTATCAGGAATTATTGTTTTTTGTTTTTTTTTTTTAAAATCTGATATTTAGAAACCTCCTGGCATTAAAATAAAAAACTTAGAAAAGGTCACTGATAGCTTTTGGACATACGAGTGACATTTACCTCCGATCTGCGATTTGAGGGCTTCAACCTGGGACGTGAGCGTAGAAACCTCTTTTTCCCTTTTCAACAGCTTCTCCATTGTTTCTGTGGGAAAAAAAACACAACAAAGGTCATCAGAGATCTTGTTTGGAGAAAGTTATGTGTCATCGTCTTTTCAGAATATCTTAAAATCTTATTAAAGACATCATCTTTATGGTCAAAGGAGCAAAGATTTAAACCATAAACCTGATGTTAAAAGCTAAATTCTGTCTCTTTTTGCAGCCTGTCAGTTAGAAAACCTACTTTACTTACTGAAAAAAACAAGAAGAAGGAGAATTGTTCTGCATTTACCATATTTAAAATGTATTCCAGTCTTAAATCTGTCATTGCTTTCTGGCACTTTGTGTTAAGGTTGATTTGACTCCCATAACAGTCCAGTAAAACTAAGGCTAGGCAGTAGAATGTATCTGGTTAGCATATAGTTAGTTTTAGTTAGTTATAACTGACTGTTGACTATAGGCTTAAACCAATTAACAGCAATGCTAGAACCACAGAATGTTGTGTCGCTTTAACTCTCGCTGAAAAAACTGGTCTGATCTATTACTTGCAGACTGGCAGTTAGAAAATCTACTTTATATACCGAATAAACAATAATTGCTTTATATTTACCCCCTCTGAATCCATTCTAGTGTTAAATCTGTTATTGCTAATTTTATCTGCTATAAATTCGGTAGCATTTATTTGCTTTCTGGCACTTTCTGTTAATGTTGATTTGACTCCCATAACTGTCCAGTAAATATAAGGCTAGGCAGCAGAATGTATCTGGTTAGCTTAGCTTAGCATAAACACTGGATTTATGGGAAAAGAGCCAGCGAGTTTGGCGTGATCCAACAGGGTGAAAAGTGCAAATACAAGAAAATCTGCTTACAATCTCCTCTAAAGCGTGTTAGCTACCAGCACATTGTGTCTTGTTTGTTTAATTTGCACAAAAAAATCTGAGTTTAAATGATTTACTATTTTAAAGGGGTTTTTTTTGTCTCGATAATATCTCCACTAGTTGCCTAATAACTGCTCAAAGACAAAAATGAGTCCTTTTGAGGGTCCAGTAGATGGGATTTGTTAAATTTGGACAAAACCAGGCGAGATGATTCAAGTTGCTATGCTAAGCTAAGCTAACTGGCTGCTGACTATTGGCTTACACCAATCAACCACAATGCTAGAACCACTGAATGATGTGTCGCTTCAACTCATGCTGCAAAAACAGACCTGATTCCTTACTTGCAGACTGACAGTTCGAAAATCTACTTTATATACCAAATAAACAATAATTGCTTTATATTTACCCCCTCTGAATCCATTCTAGTGTTAAATCTGTTATTGCTAATTTTATCTGCTATAAATTCGGGAGCATTTATTTGCTTTCTGGTACTTTCTGTTAATGTTGATTTGACTCCCATAGCTTACCAGTAAATATAAGGGTAGGCAGCAGAATGTATCTGGTTAGCTTAGCTTAGCATAAACACTGGATTCAAGGGAAAGAGTTAGCTAGCTTGGCGCAATGCAACAGGGTAAAAAGTGCAAATGCAACAAAATTTGAACACAAACTTCTCTAAAACTTGTTAGCTACTAGCAAGTTTCCTATGCTAAGCTAAGCTAACTGGTTGCTGACTATAGGCTTACACTAATAAACCGCAATGCTAAGTCTTAAATCTGTTATTACTGTTATTTATCTGCTAGATAAGCAGCTAGCAGCAGAAAGTATCCGGTTAGCTTAGCTTAGCTTAGCATAAAGACTGGATTGAAGGGCAAAGAGCTAGCTAGCTTGGCACGTTCCAACAGGGTAAAATACAACAAAATATGCATGCAAACTTCTTTATATTTGTATTTAACAGAGTATATATTTAACTGTATATTTAATAGAGATATAATATCGCCAGAGAGCAAGTAAGTTGCATTTCCTGCTCTAAGGGAAGCCAAAAAATTATAGCAACTGAAATAAATCAGCAGTGAGAGCAGACATTTAAAGAGTTATACTGTAGCCTTACATTTAAAGGATAAATTGATTTTCTCATCTAACTCTCCACCACAAAGTGAGTAAGCATATTTCCCAAAATGTCAAACAATTCATCAATAAAATTGATTTAAATGCACGTAGTTAATGGACTTTATGATTTATACACTAATAAACCAATCAGTGCTTAAATTTGGGAGCAGAACATAATTACACAATAAAGAACATCCATCCATCCATTTTCTATACACCGCTTAATCCTCACTAGGGTCGCGGGGGGGGTGGAGCCTATCCCAGCTGACTCGGGCGAAGGCAGGGGACACCCTAGACAGGTCGCCAGTCTGTCGCAGGGCCACATATAGGGACACACAAGCACTCTCACATTCACACCTACGGGCAATTTAGAATAATCAATTAACCTCAGCATATTTTTGGACTGTGGGAGGAAGCCGGAGTACCCGGAGAAAACCCACGCATGCACAGGGAGAACATGCAAACTCCATGCAGAAAGATCCCAGGTCCGAGCTGGGACGTGAACCAGGGATCTTCTCGCTGCAAGGCGAAAGTGCTAACCACTACGCCACTGTACAGCCCTACAATAAAGAACAGAGCAACTGATTTGTTTTTATGAAAATGTTAAAATAAATGTGCAGTCTTACCGTCAATATTCTGTTTCAGCTTCATCTTCTCGTCTGAGAGTTCATTATCTTCTATCACCTGAAATAAAGGACAGACAGCTGAGTCGGTTAAACAGCGTGTAGATTAAACTCCTGCGGGTTCTGGGTTTGCAGCTTCTCACATTTGCATCGTGGGACGTGTAGCGGTCGGCCTGGATGGCCTGCAGCTGGTTGGCCGTCACCCTCAGCTTCTCCTCCAGCTTCTGGATCTCCTCCTGGCTCTCGGCCTGAGCTTTCTGCAGCGCCTCGTAGTCGCTCATCTTCTTCTCCGACAGCTCCAGCCTTCCCCTCAGCTCCTCCGTGCTCTTGTCCTGCTCCTCCCGAAGCTTCTCCACCTCCGCCAGCCTCTGCTCGGCCTTCTGCAGCTTGTCGGCCGCCTCCTCCAGCGCCTGCTTCCCGCTCCGGGCCTCGGCCTCGGCCCTCCACGCCTGGTTCCTCTCGGCCAGCTGCTCTTTGGCCTCCTGCAGACGAGCGCCGAGGTCCTCGCGCTCCTTGGTCAGGATGGCGGCTTCGATCTTGTGTTTGGCTTTGAGGTTCTCCACCTCCAGCTGGTGCTCCATCTTCAGGCCCTCCAGAGCGGCCCTCAGCTCCTGGGCGTCCGGCTCTTGGCCCTCTGGAGCAGCGCTGTCGCCGCTCAGCGACGCCTTCAGCTCCTCCAGGGATCGCTGGTGGTCGCTCACTAAAGTGTCAAACTTAGCCTGAGGAGGACAGTGAGAAGAATTACTGTTAGTCCGTTCCCATGAGATCATTCCATCTTTGGTTTGCTTCAAACTTTCCTATCATAAACTTTGGATATTTAAAATGTTGTCTGTGAAATTTTTGCTCGATATATCAAATACGCTCCATGATTTTTATTTATTTTGTTATTTTAAACTTCTCGCTGACTCACTTTCAACACATTTTTTCATCCTTTGAAATTTGAGGCTGTTTGAACATCGATATCTCAGGAACTATGAAAGATACAAATCTGAAATTTACACAGTTATTTCTCAACACGATCAAGTTTATATTATGCTAATGTCGTCCTCATAGCTTACTGTAGTGATGATTCACAAAGAAATTACACAATTACACGACAAGTTTCCTCTAAACCAAGGTTTATGCCTACAACATGGGTTCTAAAAATGAAAAAGACAATATAAGGTATTACATTATATAATATTATACTATATTATGATGCAATATTATATTATATTATATTATATTATATTATATTATATTATATTATATTATATTATATTATATTATATTATATTATATTATATTATATTATATTATATTATATTAGAACCATTGTGAAAGTTCATAGCTCTGTTTTAGTTGGATTAAAATATCTAGAAGTGTTTTTGTTTTTGTGGTACAAAAACATGCTTAAATTGTGTTTTCTTTGTATTGTAATTAATTTCTTTGCCATTGTAAAGCACTTTGAATTGCCTTGTGCATGAATTGTGGTATATAAATAAACTTGCCTTGTCTACATACACTAGAATATTTTAACTCACCCATAATCACAGAATATTTGATCTACTTTTCCAATATTGCAGATTCTGAATCAATGACATGATGAGAAAGAACAGTGAAAATTTCAGGGTTTTGTCTTTAAGAGTTCATTAAATGTTGTTGTTCAAACAGCCTCAAATTTAAATGTAAGACAAAACAGCTGAAGTGAGTATATAATACAAAATAATATAATACAATATAATACAAAATAATATAATATAATATAATATAATACAAAATAATATAATATAATATAATATATAATACAAAATAATATAATATAATATAATATAATATATTAACACGCACATTTGCATATTTCTGTCTGCTCTTAAAAAATAAAATAAAATTAAAAAATACTCGCTCTTGTATATTCTGTAGATTTTTTCCATATTATATTTTGTATATTATTTTTAATCTTATTTCACTTAATTTTATTTTATTTTTTTTAATCTTCACTTTATACCCTAATATTCTGTGTTGTGTTATTATCCCCTGTATTGAATATTCATGCTGCCATAACAACTTCATTTCCCTCCAACTTACCAAGTTTAATATGTCAAGTTAAAATTTCACAAACATCTTTAGAAATATCTTAATTTTATGCTGCAAATATTTCAGGTAAATCCAGATCTGTTTGAACAGAAACTGCTCTAAAACTGTGCTGATCTGAGATGGACTGGTCTCTGTGATGTTGTTGGTTTTCCAGTCTGCTATGAGTGAAGCTTCTGTGACTAGAAAACAGCTCCAGAATACCTTCCAGGTGTCCATCATCTCCACGTTCTCCTTGTTGGCCTGCTGGACTTTCTGCTTCGCCTCGCTGATCTCCAGGTTCTGCTTGTCCACGACGGCCTTCAGGGAGTGGATCTCCTGCTGGGCTGCTGCTAGCTCGGCCTCGTACTTCTCCTTCAGCTCGCTGTTCTCCTTGACGTGTTCCCGACCCGCCGACAGCAGCTGCTCCCGGAGGAGGAGGGTCTCCGGCTGGGCGTCGCTCCCCGGAGTCGCCTCGCCGTCGGCGGGCTTCTGCGAGCCGCCGTCGGCCCCTCTGAGCTGAACCCGGAGCTCCTCGATCTCGGCCCTCCGGAGGCCGAGCTCCTCCTCCAGCTGCACGATGCGACTCTGCTCCTCCACCGTGGTTTGCTGAGGAAGGAAACGACATCCGTCACCGCATCTGAAGGGTTTTCTGACAGAAAGACGTCAGCCTTTCAGAGGAATGACTTTATTACTGCCACAGGCGGAAAACCCTGCAGCAGAACGACTTCATTCCAAAGACAAGGTGACACTAAGAGCAGAAACCAGGAAGAAGGAAGGCAAACACTAGAGACAGTCGAGTGCATTCCAGTGAATATAAAGTA
Source organism: Amphiprion clarkii (assembly GCA_027123335.1). NCBI lineage: Eukaryota > Metazoa > Chordata > Actinopteri > Pomacentridae > Amphiprion > Amphiprion clarkii. The sequence goes on along the minus strand of CM049581.1, from coordinate 4,983,153 downwards.
CAAATAAATACAGAAACGATGTGGACAACAACAGATTGTTTGGTTCCCTGCTATATGTCTGACTTTAAAGATGATACAATGATTTTCAGAGTGCTTTTCTCATTATTCGTAACACATAAATGTCTTGTATTTTTGGTTGCGTACATTGTAACCCTCTGAACCCTCGTGTAATGTGTGGAAATTCATCAAAATGATACAATTAAGCAGAAAAAGAAACTGTAAAAACTAAAAAAATTGATGTATGCTCAACTTTTCAACAGTGTTAATCCCATTTCAGTTAAAAAGTTCATGATTTTTTTTGTCTTTTTTTGCAGCATTTTCCCCTAAAGAATAAACATTTAATCTCCTGTAATCGAGTCTTAAATCCAGATTGTTCATTTTAGTGTATGACTTTGCAGGTTTGTAGAACTACACTCAAGTAATACTGTAGCTGACTCCAGAAGTCTGAGATAAACTGAGAATAAATGGGATAAAACACATTTTGTGAACTACAACAGTCTCTGGCAGCTGAAACTTTTCATCCCTGCAACATAAATGGAACTGAAGCAACATCCAGATTTATTAAAATCTGTAAAATAGTAAATATCAAACCAAGACCCATGGGCCAAGTGGGAATAAAATCATAACTTGTGAAGATATTTTTTGAAAAGTTTGCTTTAATATATTTTTTGGCTACGTGGGAGCAGCAGAAGAGTTGTTTAATAATGAATGTTAGCCCAATATTGAACTCTGTTTTGATTCTGTTTGGTCTCCAAGCAACTCCTGGAGGAGATATTTGGCTCTTTAGCTGCTGAAATCTCCACATATTCACCAGACAGTTTCTAGTTTTGCCAGCTTCTGTTGAAAATAAACTTAATTAGGACCACTGAATGTGTATAAGATATGGATGTAGCCTCCAGAAGTCACTAAAAAGCCTCTGTTCGTTCTAACAGCCAGCAGGGGGCGACTCCTCGGGTTGTAAAAAGAAGTAAATAGAAAAATAAGCAAACTTCTGTTTCGATTTGTTACCTCAGTAAACATTTTTCTAATGAGTTTATGGTCTCATCTGATAGTTTCACATCTCTTTCAATACAAAATGATGTTTATTTTGTAAATTATGGTCTTATTTGGAGTGAATTAGAATATAAACCAGGGTATGTTTTGCTTCTTCGAGTTCTAGTCAGATCCATTCCTCACTTGTCACATTTGCTTTCAAAAGACTATGACGGCACAAACCAAAACTACAAACCAGCTGGTGACATCATGGTGGCTACATCCATCTTTTATATACTGTTTCTTAGATTTGCAGGCTACAAAAGCAAAACAAGAGCAAAATGGAGCTGCAAAGTCAGGTGATATTTCTGTTTGGGTTTGTCTGCTATGAAAATATTAAAACAGCTGCTAAATTACTTTTTGTTCCCAGGTGATGCTGATGGATTCCACCATCCTGTTTTCTCGCAGACCATAACTGTGTCCTATTGCACTAAACACATTTTTTGAGTTCCCTCTACTTCTAGTCATACCAGTTCTGTTTCCATAAGGTGCAGGACTTTATATTGCAGTAAAAAATGAGCCCAGTGTGAGTAAAAAGCTGCTCAGGGTTCAGAGTGTTAAACGTTAAAGTCATTGCATCATTTTCCATCCAGAATAAAGAAACTAAGGAGCCAAAGGATCAATGTGTCGCTGTCCAAATATTTGTGCAGCTCACTGTTTGTGCAAAGAAGTGGAAGATGAGAGGAGAGCGCAGCCATTCTCTGACCATCTAGAAGCAGCCAAACAAATATAAGGAAGCCGACGACAAACCTCCACACAGTGACGGTGCACAAACACACAAACACACCGCGACCCAATCAGAGGCAAAACGAGATTAAGAAGGAAGACCTGCTGCACAGATGTTAATTTCAACCATCTGGGAAAACTCTCCAGCAGACCTCAGAGCTACTGGTTGATTCGTATCAGAGACGCTGCCTGAGTAGCATTCACATCACAACACACAGGAGTAGAGCAGCGAAAGGAGTCGAGGCGAGGTTAATGTCCTTGACAGCATCTGAAGTCAATTTGAAGTCAGAAATTGAGATAGCTCAGCGGCGGATCAAAGCCAAAAACAAGATCAAATCATTCTTTTTCTTTTCACCTTGGTTCTCTTACCCAACCTCAAGGATACTGCCTTGTGAGTGCATCTTCCCTGTTGGCAGAGGGAGACCTTACTGCATCGAGGAAGCCAGCGTTTCAAAGTGTTTTGTTATCTTTGATGCCTGAAAATTGAAGGCACAATCTCGCACGGTTTGATCTGTGATACGGCGGTCTATTATTACTGAGGAGGCTTTTCTGTGGAGCGCAGAAAAGGACGTCCTCCGCCGCGCTGCACTGAAAACCACCACGATTTGTGCTGAAACATTTATCTAAGAATCGCTGATGAATCCCATCAACAATTCAGCAACTTCTCATGCGTTAACTGACGGTGTAACTGCAGAAAAGTGAGCGTGGAGCTCGGGGAGATTCATCCTCTGGAGCTAAAGTGCAACGGTGTTATTTCAGATGACGGGTTCTGGCATCTTAAAGTGCAGCAGGAAACAGATCCGGAAGACGGGCTTTAAATAGGAAGGGAAATCACCGTTTAGAAGAAAACTGACGCAACAGAAGACAAATAAAAGCTGAAGCAGATGAGTCTGAAGGAATGGAGGAGCAGATAAAGTCAAGTGTTAATGCGATTTTGTGATTTCTGTTTCTACCTGAATGCAAAGAAAAACTAAGATTTTGCTCTAAATAATCACAAGTTGGGGAACTGAGGTGAGACGCACCAAGTTGGTGGATTTTTTCAACTGTGTTTGATTGTCTGGAAGTAAAACTACACCAAAACTAACTTGAAATTTCATAAAACTTGGTGAAAAGGTGGCCAAAGAAAGTCACCAGTAAATTCTGGAATTGAACTACTTTCTCTGACACTTTGACATTTGACAGTGCATTGGCTTTGGCGTACAAGATACATCGAGATCTGTGAACAGATACAGCACAGGATATCTGGAGATTTTACAAGTTCCTATTGTGTTTGCGAGTGTACAGATTAAAACAAAGTCTGACAGTCCCTGCTTTCAAATTGGAGGATTTTTTCAGCTGTGTTTGTTCATCTGTAGGCAAAATTATGGAAAACCCAGCAGGCCAAATTTAATGTAACTTTCAAAAGAGTTGGCCAAAGAAAGAAGCCAATAAATTCTGGGTTTGGACTACTTTCTCTAAAACTTTCACATAATCCATTGGCATTGGCATAAAGAATAAGCTTGGTGAGACGGCCCATTTTAATTATTGTCAACAAATCCATTAAAAAGACCCCTAAAATAATAATAAATCCAATAATATTCCCTAATTGCATACATACACAGTTCTGCTGCCTTAAACACTCATAAACTAAATGCATTAAATGAGCTAAAACAATTAGTCCTCAACAAATCCACTGTTTACTCCCATTAGAGTTGCTATAAATTATAGTTATAATAATGTTCATGAGCTGTTTTTAAAGATTCATGCATTCAATAGAAACCAAAGAGCCGGAGGCTGAGTGCTTTATGCAGGGAAGTTTTTTAAAAATTAGTTGGTTTTGGTCTTTTCACAGGATTTGTTGACAGAAAACCACCAGTCTTATGCTTTAAACTGCAGGATTTAATCACTTCTAGCCTGAATACTGGTTAAGTAGCTACAGACAAAGTTCTTAGACCAAAATGTAGTTTTTCAAATACAAATATGTTCACATGACGTGCCCAGAGAACTTTTCTGGCACAAGCACAATGATTTTTGATGCAACTTTTTGCAACTATAGCTTTCTGTGTGAAATTTATTGCAATGTGTCATTACGTTTTCTTGTTATTGTGAAAGAAATGGTCACGCAGGTTAACCCTCTGAACCTCAAAACCTGTTTCGTTTTGTTTTTAAATGCTAAAATACAAAAAACCCCCACAATTAATCTGAGTCAGAAACTGTAAAAACAGAATCATCAGATTTTCAAATTTCCGACCGTCCTTGAACTACTCATCTGTAGCACTGATTCCAATGGGAAACATGATGTAATCTAAATTCTGGATTTTCATCCAAATCACTTATATACATGTTTTAATTAAAGGTTTGCCAAAAACAAACCAGCAAAAGTCTTGGAAAAACTAAAGAAAAATATGTTCACGTGACAAAAATTCAAGGACTTTTTGCCTGAACTGCAAGCTGTGTATACGAGGAACAGAAAGGAGACATAAAATCATTACTTTATGATAATAATAAACTGTTTGCTCTAACCAGAACCTTAAAAAACAACAACAAATAAACAAAAACAAACTAAATAATGTGGTCACGTGACAAATTCTGTGACTGTTCGGCTGAACTGCAGGCTGTGTTTCCACAGAGCCGAAAGAAGACATTAAATAATTGTTTCATGATAATAATAAACTGTTTGCTCTCACTAGAATCTTAAAAAACAACAACAAATAAACAAAAAAAAATAGCAAAAAAAAAATGTGATCCCGTGACAAAAATTCAGGGACTGAAAGAAGACAGGTATGGACATTAAATAATTATTGGAACTATGTCATACAGAGCAGAAGAAATTTATTTAAAATCAGATTATTCTACTTGTCACACTCAAAAATTCGCCAAAAATAAACCAGATGCAAAACACAGATTCTGTCAAAAAGTAAAAATTCTGCATTCCTTGGTGCGAACATGACGCCATTAGTGACTCAACTGTGATTAAGAATCATCTGGGAAGATTTCAGGGACTTTTGAGAAACAAATGATGAAAGAAATTCTTTTTTTTTCCTTTTGATTTATGGCATTTGAACTTTGTTAAACTGCACAAAAGACATTTCAGAGTTCTCTTTGCTTCTAGTGATGGTTGTTCTGTTTCCATAGAGGTGCAGGATTTTATACTGCAGTGAAAAATGAGCCCACAGCGAGTAAAAACGTGACCGAAATGGTTTGACGCTCAGAGGGTTTAACGCCATTATGTATTATCAGTTATTCTGCACGTTTGTTGAAGCTCAGTTGTATATTTCACACCTGTTTGCGTCCAAACAAAACACACCCAAATTGAACCTCGTTGGTTTGAAATAATTCTTTTTTTGCATGTGTCTAGTTTTGATGTAAATCCGGACACGACAGACAGGTGTGACGTCGACCCGTGCAGCTCGGGAGTTAAGCCATCATCAGCGAAGCAGCAAACAGGTGCAGAACCACACAGGACAGTGGCCACAGGCAGAGGGTTGCTTGTATTTTTAGTGTTGTTTTGGGTTTTTTTACCCTCCGCTTCTCTAATTGTTTCTGGAGCTCCTCTGCTCTCGACTTTTCGAGGAGCAGACTCTGCTCAAGCTGACGAATGTGGGCATGTTCCAATTTCGTCTGAGTCTACGGAAAGAGACAAAGAGAAAGACAAGAGGAGAAGGGGGGAGAGGAAGAAAAGGGAAAGGCTGAAAGTGAAAGAGAGCCATAAAGATCAAAGAGGAGTGATAGGGATCAAAACCACTGACAACAGATGATCAAAGGGCAGCTCAGTAGACGGCAGCGCTGTGGGAGAACTGAGCCGATCACATGACGGGGAGATTTAAGGAGAACATCTGAGGTTACATTGCATTTTCACAAAAAATGCATTTCACAGTTGAGGAGAACTTTGTGGTCGCTGCTACACGACTGGTGAGCACTGAAGTTTTGGACCAATTATTGCTTTCTGCATCCGTGTGCAAAGACGGATATCTACCCTGAAAGCACCTCATATCAAACACAGTCAGAAGGTGGATGTTTAGTGGATGTTTCTGGCTGGTTCTGATGACTTTACACTGATTATAGATCAGAATATAGCATTGGATTAATGTGATCATTTCTAAGATATGTCTAGAATGGATGTGTTTAAGATATGTGGAGATTATAGAAGTTCCTACTGTGTTTGTCCAGGTACAGATTAAAGTCCGACAGCGTGAACTATGAAGATGTGGCTGTTTAGTGGATGTTTCTGATGACACTTCACACCGGATACAGGTCAGACTACTATATTATGTCAATGTGATTATTTCTAAGATATGTCAAGATCTGCAGATGAACATAGCACAGGATATCTGGAGATTTTAGAAGTTCCAACTGTGTTTGCCAGTATTCAGATGAAAGCAAAGTCTTACAGTATGAATTATAAAGACGTGGATATTTCTGGCTGTTTCTGATGTTTTACACTGGTTATAGATCAGACTACTATATTGCGTCAATGTGATTATTTTCAAGATATGTCAAAATCTGCAAACGGACATAGCCTCTGGGGATGTTTAGAAGTTCCTACTGTGTTTGCAAGTGTACAAATTAAAGCAAAGTTTGACAGTCCCTACTTTCAGATCGGAGAATTTTTTCATCTGTTTGGTCGTCTGTAGACAAAATTTTGAAAAACCTAGCAGGCCAAATGTAATGTAACCTGGCAAAGAGGTGGCCAAAGAAAAAAAGCCAATAAATTCTGGATTTGGACTATTTTCTTTAAAAGTTTGAAGGAGTGCATTAACCTTGATGTACATCAAATTTAAAGAATAAGGTTGGCGATATTCCAGATCTTTAATTTTTTGAGGTGACAGTTTCGTACATTTTATCAATCATGCATAGAAGGTAGCTGTTCCAAAATCAGGATGTTGAGGATGTGATGCCAACATTGACTCGCTGTTTCTCACAGGTGAAAATAGTAGCTGGTGAAGCTGATGATTATTTTTTTCTTACTGTCAACAAATCCCATTAATAAATGAAGACAAACACTGTAGAAACTAGAACTCCACCAATATATTGGCTGGCAGATATTATTTGATATTAGTAACAGATATATCATTATCTGTGTATATGTTGTCCAATATGAAAACTTTTTCTTTGTTTCTAACAGAACACCAACCAGAAAAAAGATGCTGCAGCTCAGACTTCATTGTTTACTCTCAGTAGTACATGTAGCAGAGCAGACAGTGGTGCGGAGTCAAGCGGTGTCTCAATGGTTAACTGCTAACTAGTTTGGGAAATATATTGCAGCAAAGTTTAAAAACATTTTCCCTTATCATTATTAGTTTAAGACATATACATGCATATAAATTAAGAATATTAGCCAATATATAATAAAAATTGTGTTGTCTGAGTGTCAAAAGTCTGATATATCTGATTTATCTGGTCCATAGAGTTCTGTTATTATCCAAAATGTAATAAAAGCCCATTTTTGTGTCTCATCGTTGCACTAGATGATACTGATTAATTAAAATTGGCCTTTAAGTCTATTTTAACTGCCTTGCTGCTGGAAATACTCCCTACAGCACCGAATAACCATGTATTAAGCTGAAAATAATCCCAACTAATGCATAATTTCCTCCTGTTTAAATTGCATTTACATGAAATTACAGTGCAGCTGTTTCAGGTAATTATTGAGCCTTTCTGTCTGCGTTTTTCAGGATTTAGATCTTCAGTAGAAACAAATGGACTTGGACCTGAGCGCTGCAGAGAGAATAAAGTCCGACAGTATTAAGAGACAAACTAACACACTGTTGGTTTTGGACTTTTCGGTGGATTTGTCGACAGCAAGAAAATAGAGATTAATGACTGAGTTCTCTTTAAAGTGGCGTGAACTGTGACAAAGTGGCCCTCAGAGTTTACCTTTCCTATCAGAGTAGACAACATTTTAATTGCACTTTGAGCACGTCTTAGTCTATTAGCAGCGATGGCCTACTTTCCATTTGTCTGTGTAAACATGGCTTCCATGCTCTGCTGGATCTTTATGCTGGATTATAGGTTGTAGCGTTTACATTTATTGTTTTATTGGTGCATTCAAATAAAGGCTGTCTTGAGGGATGAATAGGGGCAAGGACAGATTGTGTACCTTATCTAATGGACTGCAGACTTTAGGTACACAGCTCCAATAAAGTCAGAAATTCCTTTGTGGGGTTCAAATCCTTGAGACTTTATATGCTAAAAACTGAAGTATTTAATAACCCTCTGAACCCTAAAACAAGCCACTGGGTTTGAAAGGCATATTATCTTTCAAAAAATTGGCAGAATTATACCGTGTATCAGTGTCAGAAACTGTAAAAACATGGAGAAATCTGTCGATTTTAAATGCTTTGATAGTCCTTGAACTACATTGAGACTTAATCAATGATATTTAATCAAAATCACCTTGTCTTCTTTAAAAATTGTTCAAAATAAACCATTTAAGCTAACCAGAAATTTAGAATTCTGCATTTCTAAGCACAACCATGAAGCTATTAGTGACTCAGCTGTGACCAAAAATCACATGACAAAAATTAAGGGACTTTTCAGTTGAATTTGGCTGAACTGCAGGCTGAGTTTACAAAAAAATGTAAGTAGTAAAATACTAGTAATAGTAATAGTAGTACTATTTTTTTTTTTTTTTTTAATTGTTGGAAATATTAATTGCTGGTTTTTATCTAAACAAACAATCAAAGAAATTCAAGTTTGGTTTGTGGTTTTTTATGATTTATGGCATAATTTTGTCGTACTGCAAAGAAGACATTTTGGAGTTTTGTCTGCATCTAGACATGGTTGTGATGTCTCAGTAGAGGTGTAAGACTTAATAGTTGCTTCAAGTTTTTTTTTATTTTAGCAACAAAGGAACATAAAATGCCCCAAAATTGCTTGTGGGTTCAGAGGGTAAAATACAATATTTATGTGTGAATACGAGTGTGTCGTCTGCAAAACGTTTCACATTGAGTTAAGTTTTGTGCATCCAAACCATCTTTCCAAAGACATTTTTACATCTTATTGTTTGTTTGTTTTGATCTCCAGGATGTGCATTACGCTGTCTGGGTTACACAGTATGAAAAACTATTTACTGAAACATTAGTATGATGAAATACTGATGCACGTATTGATAATGCTGATAAATACCTCCAGGTCTCCTTTGGTGATGGATTCTTCTTCTACTCTGAACTGGAGGTCCTCCACTTTCCTGTAAACACATCATGTAAAACGTCCACAGAAGGTTGTGAAGAATAATGAAGGCCGATTCAAGAAAAATCCTGTTTTCAAATGAGGATAATGTGAAAACAGCCAAAATGCTCAAGCAGGTACATAAAGGGAACACCTGGATTTAGGTTCCAGCACCGTTACATAAGAGAGCGGATAAAACTTTACCTTTTCTCTTCTTCAAGCTGATTGGCCAGTTCCAGTTTATCTTTCTGTGTGCTCGCCAACATTGCTTTGACTTGCTGGAGGGTGTTTTCATTCTCTGTTACGTACTGCGGGCAGAAAAAGGAGATTCATTTGTGTAAACCAACCAGCCCCAACAATAAAACCACCAGACTTCTGAAAGTTTCCTGTTAAATCAGAAACCGAGATGTTAGCAGCAGATCCTTTACGTTCTAGAGGTTGTGGTTTGCATGTTCTCCCTGTGCATGTGTGGGTTTTCTCTGGGTTCTCCAGCTTCCTCCTACAGTCCAAAAACATGCTGAGGTTAATTGGTGATTCTAAATTGTCCGTAGGTGTGAAAGAGTGCAATTGTTTGTCTCTATATGTAGCCCTGTGATAGACTGGTGACCTGTCCAGGATATCCGCTGCCTTCACCCTAAGTCAGCTGGGATAGACTGCAGCCTCCCGCAACCCTAACGAGGATTAAGCGGTGTATAGATAATGGATGGATGGATGCATTGTGTCGAACCATTAAAAAGACTGTTAGTTATTTCGTCACAGGTCTTTACACCACCTCCTCGTACCTGCACATGCTGGGCCTTGAGGACGCTCAGCTCCTTCTCCACCTCGCAGATGTGGCTGTTGGCTTTGGCCACCTCGGCCCTCTCCAGGTCCCTCTCGGCCAGCAGCTGCTCGATGTGCTGCTGCTTCTCCTTCAGGGCCTCCTGCAGCGCCGTGGTGCCCGAGATCTTCCGGGCGTAACGCGACGACGTCTCCGTCAGCTTGGAAGGTGGAAACAGGGATCAGACTGAATTCGTGACAAGTTCACCTCTACGTCTCAATGTGGCTGCCTTCAGACGGAGCTGGATAGAAACTGTATTTTATCTAAAGATCATGAAAGGAGAGCAGCTTTCCTGTGATCTTAACTTGACTCAACTTTGTTTTACTAAGATTTAGTTCTGATGTGATCACAGATTTATTATTTCCTTATTAAAACCAAAGCATGTTGCAGCACAATTCTGAAAACCCAGCAAGTGTGGTCTCCTTATTAACTTTTTATGCTGTTTTCTATCATTTCAGGCTGCATAAAGTGCACATTTTCAAATCACACACATCACTCAGCCTTTTAAACTTTCACTCTCTTTTCATCCTCCCTGGGAATATTTGATCGCTCACGAAACATCTGCAACAGCAGCATCTAAAACATTAAAGAGAAAAGATGTAATGTTGCCTTTGACCACTAGAGTTTGCTCTTTGAAAGGATTCCTGACAGACCTGCCACGAGTTCACTTCAGTTCAGAGAATAACTGATGAAAGGCAACTTCTACGCTTAAAAAAAGCCTTAAAAGTTGTGTATTTTGTGTATTTTTTTGTTCTATACGTGATGAGAGTGAAGAAAAGATGAAAAGTGAGACTTTTCTCAAGATAATGTCAGAAATAGGGCAAGCAGAAGTCACTATATATGAAGTCTTGCTTTTGTGCAGGCAGAAGTTTTAAATATTGCAGCAGGAGAGTCGTTTATAGGTGGACTGATGCTATTAATACTCTCGCAGCCTTTAATGCAGCATATAACTGAGGCTTTCACTGTTTAACTCACTGTCTTGAGTAAACCTGAATTTCTCCATCAAGATTCTACTTTCTCAGCACTTAACAGAATGAATTGTGGCCTGGCGAGCATCTCCAGTAATCAGGAGGTTTTGCGCAGTGTGATGACGATTCAGAAGCTGCTGCCAACAATTAAGGTAAGTAAATGGGAGTGTTCTCCGTCCAGGATCTGGCTCGCAACCAGCAGCTCAGAATCGATGCGAGATACCCTCCTATGTCTTGTTAGGTTCAGTTTGCTGCCAACCACCTAAGAGGACGTCTTTCTTAAAGACACAGTCTGTAGAAACTAGCTGCTGGAGTTTTTCTCCACAGCAAACTGGAAAGTCAGTGAATCGGAGTCTCGAACTGCAGCAAATGATGAGCTGCTCAGCAGATCAGGGAGCATTTCACGACGAGGAACCAATTCGTGTTTGGATTTGTAGGCAGAAAACTTCATTCAAACTGAATTATAACAGATTTTTTCCCCTCTGTAATAGATTTAGTAAGCATTTTCAAATTTTTTAGGGCCTGAGCACCCTACTGGAATGCAAGGAATTATCGTTATACTTTGTTCTCCTGTCAAATAAATTGCATTTTTGAGGGGCTACAGATGCTCAAAAACTCCTAATAATTAGCACATCTGCCACATCTGAAGTGGCGAGAAATGTGATATTGTATGGGACGTTCACATGTGTATAGCAAAATGAATCCATAATGCCCCCTACGACATTTGGAAAAATTAGCACCCGCCCTCAAAAACCTCCTGGAGCCATAACCAAAACCCAACAGGAGTCCGCCATTTTGAGTTGATTGTAAGATTTGGGGTTATTTTGGGTCATTTTCTGGGGTTAACTTGTGATCGGGGGTTATTCCAACAGACCTGTAATTTGGCCGGTACATACAACAAGCCGCAATGATGAAAATTCCTCAAAATCTTCCCCAAAACTCAAAGGGGCATGGCCATGGCAGACCCCAGAATTTAGATGCTTCGCCATTAAACAGGAAGTGTTGTCTAACTTCCCTCTACATGCTCCAATCTGCTTCAAATTTGACACGTTTGATAAGAGTCCTGCTCTGATCACATCATATGTCAAAATCCATTCACAGTCATAGCGCCACCTGCTAGCTGCAGGAAAGGACATGTTTTACACTTTGATGTACTATTGTTAGCCAGTTGACCACATTAACCTCAAATGTGGTGACATGAGCGTTTAGACATTGATGATGAATGATGTTTACTGTGTTTTAGGTTGTGAGGTTTCCTCAAACGTGGTGTCTGTGGCGACACAGCGAGGATCTGACACAGCACTGACAGTGTGTAGGACCCTACTGGAATGCAAAGAGTAATTTTTTGCCCAATAGAATCGTATTTTTGAAGCCTAAAGATGCTCGAAAATGCATGAAAATTTGTACACATACAAAGTGTCTAAAAATTTGAAATTTCATGGCACTTGCGTATGTGTTTGGCAAAATGGCACCATAGCACCCCCTAGAACATTTCGAAAAATTTGCACCCACACACACAAAAGCCTCTTGTAGCCATACCCTAAACCCAACAGGAAGTCAATCATTTTGAATGAATTGTAGGATTTTGGGTTATTTTGGGTCATATTCAGTGGTGAACTTTTTATCAGGGGTGATTTGAGGTATCAGAGACCTCAGATTTGGCCAGGATGTACAACAGGCCGTAATGATGAAAAGTTATCAAAATCTTCCCCAGAAGTCTAAGGGCATGGCCATGGTGCCCCCTGGACTTTGATGCTTCGCCATGAAACAGGAAGTGCTGTCTAACTACCCTGACATGCTTCAACCTGCCTCAAAGTTTACATGTTTGATCAGAGTCCTGCCCTGATCACATCCAAATGTCAATATCCATTCACAGTCATAGCGCCACCTGATGGCAACAGGAAAGGACATGTTTTACACTTTGATGTACTATTGTTACGCGGTTGCCCATATTCACCTCAGATGTGGTGACATAGACCTTAAGACATTGATGATGATTCAGGGAGAAAATTGTGACTTGTCATCAAACAGCGAGGGTCCGTTCAACGCTGCTTGCAGCTCTAATTTCTTTCGGTTTCCTACTTGATAAAACACCTATTCTGATGTTTACTTACTCACTTTTTTTAAGGGAATCATTTTGGGAAATATGCTCATTTTCTCTATTTGCAAGTAGTTAGATGAGAAGATCCGTCCAACTCTCACATCTCCCAGACAGCAGCTGGATAGCGTAGCTTAGCATACATCATAATGATGATAATAAAGTTCTTTCTAAAGTGCCTTTCAAAAACTGAAAGTGCTGAAATAAACATCAAATTAATCCAAAACATGCCAATGGCTGTTGTGTCAAAGCGCTCTCTAGTAAAAACATCATATTTATCTATCAAGATTGATAAAAGCTAATCATAAAAGGTCCACAGTGAAGCTAGGTTCAGACAGAGATAACAGGTCAACTTTCTTAGTTAAATTTAGGCTATCTGCTTTACATATAAAGAGGCATTTGTTGCATCATTTGACTCAACTCTCCTACAAAATATGGACCAATTACATGTCGCCTACTTTAGTCAACAGAAACAGGTTGTTATGATAAAAAGCTACAAGGACTGTAAAGATTTATTACTTTAAAAAATACTGCAACTTCCAATATAGCAAGACATGTATGAATGAATACATTTATTTCATCACTCTGCGACTCCCAGAGCAGATGTTTTTTTCTAATCTGACTGCTGAACTCTGACACATTAACTTTAATACACTTAAAAGTGCACATTTAGATCTGACACTGTCCTATAGAGACAGATTTGTGGAAATCAGTCCAGTTTTTGGTGAAATTTAAAGTGAGATTAACACTACTGATTGAATATTCTCTGTGATATATAGGAAAGTTCTCTAATGTGTGTTCTATTAGCTGTGTAAAGCAGATCAGGACCAAATGTGAAAACAAGTTTATGCGACTTCTGCATCGCCAGCTGAATGCATGCCGGGTTCCCATGGCAACACGATGCATACAGTGTGCGATAGAGTGGTTTTAGTAACGTAAAAGCTCAGCATGTTTGCAGATAAAACATGTTGCCTCAGAGGGAATTGCCAGGACAATGATTTGTTGAAGAGAGACGCTTGTTACGGCTGATTTAACTCTGAAGTTAGCTGAGCAGCATCTGTTACCATGGCGACCCAGCAGCCTAAAAGTGAGCCTCCTCTCTCTGCTCTGTCTAAACGCAACAAATTCTCCCCGTTAGTATCTCTAAAGCTAATTTATTAGCTTCTTACAGACATGAGAGCGGCAACAAAGTTCTCATTCGGGTCCCTGCACAACGGTAAACGAGCATATTTCCCAAAAAGCATCAAGTAATTCCTTTTAAGAGTGTTTCAACGCATCGTCTGCAGTCGTCTTACCAGCCCAGCTCGGCTCGGTCGTCCACCCACAGAGGAGGCCACCGAGCTGACTGAACTGATGGAGGAGCTGCTGGGGCTGTGGGCTAGAGAGGACACCCCCATGGCCACCCGCTTGCTCTTCTTGGCCTTGGCCGGACTGGTGGACGGGAAGCCGATGCGGATCACCTTGTGGATCGGAGCGAAAAGGCCGAACTTGGGGAGACACTGAAAGTATCTGCAGAGAAAAGAAGCAGAAGTTGGAGTAATATTTCTAAGCGTGGACTGGAGGCATTTTGGTGGAAAATAATCATCTATTTCTTTGCCCTGTGTGAACATTTCAATAAACAAAAGCGTAAAAAAACCTGAATATTAACGTTCCAAAGCACCAATAACCTGGATATTTATTGACCAAGGTGTCAAAAACTTGGATATTGACTTTCCAAAGTACCAATAACCTAAATATTTGTTGGCCAAACAGTCAAAAACATGGATATTAATGTTCCAAAGTACCAATAACCTGAATATTTATTGACCAAGGTGTCAAAAATCTGGATATTAACGTTAACCTGTCTTGCCATCAAAAATCTGAATATTAACGTTCCAAAGTACCAATAACCTGGATATTTATTGACCAAGGTGTCAAAAATCTGGATATTAATATTTCAAGGTGTCAAAAATGTAGATATTTACTGACTAAACAGTCAATAACCTGGAAATTAACATACAAAAGTGGAAATAATTTCAACCAGGTGCCAATTGGCCTGAAAGTTCTTTGTTCACCCCTAATTAAACAGTTTATCCTTGAAATCGGCTATAAAACTGTTGCAAGACGTGCAAAGAAGGCACCACTGCACCTGCAACATAATAAAGCAAAGAAAAAGCAGCTTCTAATGCAGATTATGTTGGTGTGAAATGCAGGAACAAATATTAATACTGAGTCATAACAGGTGAAATTTATCCACAATATTAGTACATTTTTAATAGTAAAACTAAGATGATTTGTCAGAAAATTAAGTAGCAAACAAGCTAATAACTTTTCAGCTGTTTTCCAAGAAATAAACAGCAAACATTTGCATCTTAAAAGTATGAATTTGCTGCTTTTCTTTGTCAGTTAGAAAGGAAATTTATCCACAATATTAGTGAGTTTTTAATAGTAAAACTAAGATGATTTGTCAGAAAATTAATGTGCAAACAAGCTAATAAGCTAATATGCAAACATTTGCATCTAAAAAGCATGAATTTGCTGCTTTTCTTTGTCATTTATGAAAGGAACAATTCATAAACGAAACAATTGAGCAACTAACTGAAAACAATCTGCTCAATAGTCGGAAAAGACGAGAATCAAACATTGCACCAACATTAATCCGTCTTCTAATTCTTCTTGGGATATCTTCTCTACAGAATCATCAGACTATTATTTCTGGAGGTTTTTGTGCTTTTATTTCATGTTTTTTGACATTTTATTTCTCTCCTCTAACTAAAGTTTGGGTTATTATTCGATCACATGGTGTTTTATTTGTATTTCCTCCTCTTATTTCTATATCTGCCCACATTTGGCTGCTTCACATCCATGCAGAAAGTCCTGGAATAAACTATAAATGGATGTCGTTTAACTAAATCATGTCAGTGCACTGTGCTTTTTGCAGCTCTTTTATTTTTTTCCATTTTTGTCTCTTTGGCTCTAAAATTCAAGCATCGCTCCAGAATGTCTGCAACCCTATTTCACCCATTTCGAGCAGCTTTTTTCCCTAAAACACAAAAGAACCGCGCGCTGGAATGAAACGAATGTCTGTGGAATCTGAATTCAAATAAAAAAATACAATAAAAACGACAAACACAAAGGGTTAAACTGAGACCAACTAATGGTGCCGAGCAGCTGGATCTGCTGCTGGTTCCTCCATTTCCTTTTAGGGGAAAAAAACGAAGGAATTTGGGTGTTTTGAGGCAAACAAAGTGTGTCTATGTGTGTGTTTTTGTGTACCTTGTACCAGCGACGGCACCGTCGTTCTTCCCCAGAGGCTCGTCCAGCTCCACCCCACACCACTCACCCTTAGCGAAGTCCGTCTCCCCCATGTAACGGATGACTCCCATCTTAGAGCCTCCGACCTGAAAACAACAAAAAGAAGACGGTTTGTTAAAGTTCAAAGCACCACATGGAGTCGTAGAGGAAGAATAAGCATCACGGAGCATCGTTTATTAGTCCTTGTTAGTTCATGTTCCAATGTCAAAGTAGATGCAATACCATCATGGTTGAGTTTATGTCAAAATCTGACACAACATTTCCCATAATTCCTTCTTTTCAGGTGGTTCTGTTTCATAGCTGAAGCTGAAATGGATTCAAGAAGAAGTTCTGATCACTTTTTCCAGACTTTAACGTGTTTTAGTTTACATTTTATGTTTTTCTTCAATTTTTACAGAACAAATAATCAAAGAAATTCAACTTTCGTTTTTGTCTTTTATGTTTGTTTGACTCTTTAAAATGGGACAGTTCTTATTTATGTACATTTCCACATAAACAGGAGAGACTGTAGCCGTATGGCTACTTTCCATGTCATTTATTTGACAGCCAGTAAAGACACAGAATGGGGGGAAGACATGCAGTAAAGGGCCGTGAGCTGGAATCGAACCCCAGGCTGCTGCATCGAGGACTATAGCTGCTGTTCATGAGTCGTCCACTCAAAGATTTACCACTGCCATACTGCTCAAAAGACATCTCTAGTTCTAGTCATGCTTGTTCTGTTTCCATAGAGGTGCAGGACTTTATATTACAGTGAAAAATGAGCCTACAGTGAGTAAAACTGTGACCAAATATGCTCAGAAACTGGTTGGAGTTCAGAAGGTTGAAACAACTTTATGTGGTTCACGTTAAAAAAATAAAAATATAAAAAAAAATGCTTAAAACACAAACATAAATCTAATATTTTGACTCAAAAATATAAATACTGGCCTCCAAATGTAACTTTGTCAGGCTCCATGCAAAAGATAATTCCTCTTTAAGAGACACGTCTTCATGATTCTTGTACTTTTTGTTTTTGGACTGTGATTCCTGAAGTTGAGCCGGTAAATGTGTGTGATTGTTCGGACTGGAATCATTTTAATAAGCAGCTCTCAGAAGACATTATGACACAGTAGAAAATGGATCAGCGTAAATACTACAATTAACGACGCTGAAATTAGATTTAGCCGGACTCACTGCAACGCTTGAAACCATAAAGGATTATTCTGTTTTAGTTCAACCTGCTGCATGTAATATATTACTGAATTTTGGCATTTTAAATATTTAAAGATCTCCAACTGGGAAACCCTGCAGGTGTTTCTCCCATTACAACAAATCAAAATGTCTTCGGTCTATAAATAAGCTCAAATGGTGTTTATACTCTTCAATTTTTTTCACTAAATCCCTCAAATCTGGTCTTCAATGAAATTATTCTGAACAGACTCAGTAATTCTGCCTGCTCAGCTGCGATACTCTGATCTGAAAACTTAATATGCTTCTTAACATATCAGCCGACGTACGCCAGAGCTGGTAAATGTGTGATATATGAGCCGCATCATGCTGGTTTAGTCAGCGCTTTGTGGTATGATCTGCGTTCTGCAGGATGCGCAGGACTGTCGCTGTTCTGGCACTGATCACTCTGGACATCCTCCAAGTTTATAGTGTGATTAGAAACACAGGAGACATGCAGGAACACCCAGAGGGGCTTTAAAATGCTCTCTCTTAAAGTGAAAACAGGAAAATCTTCATGTTTAACCCTCCTGCTGTCTTCATTTACAGACAACAAAAAATATTGTTTCCTTGTATAAAAAAAATCCAAAAAATTCAGCAAAAAAATTCCCCAAATTTCTGAAAATTTGCAAAACCTTCAGGAAGAAAATTCCAGTAATCCCTTAAAAGTTTCCCTTAGAAGTTTTTTTTTTTTTTTTTTTTTAATCCAACAAATTTGGCAAGAAAATCCTTGTAAATATTTTCAAAAAATGAGGAAAAATCTTGCAAAAAATCCTAAAAAATATCTAAAGTGATTCCATATATATCAGTAAAACTTCTAATATTTTCTTTAAGAACATTCACAAAAAAAAATTAACCAAAATCCAGCGAAAGTAGCTGGATTTTGGTAGATTTTTTTCTGTTCTTAAGAAACACTTTTAACATTTCTTTTCTTCCACCAAAAAATGTTCAAAAATTTCCCAAAAACGTTGAAAATGTGGACATCAGAAGTTTCACCATGAAAATCTATTTTTTTCCACATTTTCAAACTTTAAAACGGGTCAATTTGACCCGCAGGACGACACAAGGGTTAAAACACATAAACTTGAGAATTTCTGCTTTTTACACAACTTAAACTAGTTATTTATTCATTTTCAGTCTATTTTTTGAGCTTATTTCTTCAACCTACACCAAACTTCGACTCCCTCAGGAAACGTGCTCCGAGAGGAAATCATCTGCTGACATATTTAGTGTCGTCACTTCTCACAGCTCTGCAAAATTGCTTTTCCTGTCAGGAAGATGCTCTAAAATCCACACGACGCTGACGGGAACAGCTGCCGAATGTCTTTCACACATGTTGGCCACGTGTAGGACCCAGAAAACCACTCCGACGCTCCTTAAAGAGGAAATCCTGCCACTCTAAAATAGGATTTCACTGATTCAGACTTTGTTTATTGACACATCTACCTCTATTGGATTACATTTAGAGTTTCTCTAACTGTATAACTGTGTTCTCATTCACAGGCTTTAGTGGAATTAATGTGCAGAACGAACAGATGTGAAAGGGCACCAGATGTTTTCGCACATCTGCAGCATTTAAAACCCACCGTTTAATTTGGTATTTAAGGACCTTTCTCAGAAATGTGTTTGGAGCGCATCCAAGCTGCAGATAAAAATATATATATATATGACACACTACTGGGTTCAGAATTAAACTCATTAAAAAAAAAGCAGTGGTGAGTCACTCTTCACATTTCTACTGTCAAATTAATATTCAGCTACTGAACTGACTTCTGAGGCCAACGAGGAAGTCGTGCCAAGAAACACCGTGTTGTCACAAGACGTTAAGCCGAGGCGGTTCGCTGCCAGACTCAGTGACTCAGTGTCAAAGTACCAGACAGCCAGTCAGCATCAGCTGCATCCTGGATCCTGTTAAATTCATCCAAAAGCACCGTTTAACAGGCCGGTACCAGATAAGATCATCCCAGCTCATCTCAAAATGACTCAGAACTGTCAAACATGACACAAAATCTGTCCAAAATAACTTGCAAACTTCTCTAAAATGACCTAAAATTATCAAAAATTATGCAAGATTGTCCAAAAAGAGCCTAACTTTACCAAACTTTACCAAAGTAATTCAAAAATTAGCAGGACTCGGAACAATCCAACCATTAAGGATGAAGTTCCTGTGAACAACCATGTTAATGTTGAAGAAAAGAAACAAACTTGTCCAAAATGACTACAAACATCCAAAATTACTCAAAATGTGTCCAAATGAACTCAAAATTTGTCCAAAATGATGAGAAAATTGTCAAAATTAACCCAAAATTTGTCCAAAATAACTTAAAACTTCTCTAAAATGACCTAAATTGTCAAAATGTATACGAAATGTATCCAAAATAGCTCAACATTTGTTCAAAATGACTCAAAATTGTCAAAAATGATCCAAAATTTGTCCAAAATAATTTAAAACTTCTCTAAAATGACCTAAAATTGTCAAAAATGATACAGCATTTGTCGGAAATTAATCAAAATTGGTCCAAATTTGACCAAAACCATAACAAGACGCTGAGCTGAGATGGTTCGCTGTCAGTTTGATGCAGATATTCATGGCTTCTAGATAGTTTATCATATTAAATATGGAGATCCTTTGACTTGGGATGAAGTTTCTGTGCATAATCATGTTAAGAAAAAAGAAACAAACTTGTCCAAAATGACTAAAAGTTGTCAAATGTGACACAAAATTTGCATAAAATAACTTCAAAACTTCTCTGAAAAGACATAAAATTGTCAAAATTTTCCAAAATAATTCACAATTTGACCAAAATTTTTATAAATTTTGGGGTTTTTTAGGTCCAAAGTAACTTAAAAATTACCAGGACCCTTAGGGAGGAAGTCCTAGTGCACAATCACATTTACAATGAAGAAAAGAAACAAACTTGTCCAAAATGCTAACAAACATCCAAAATGACTCAAAACTGTCAAACTATTTCCCAAAATTTGCCTAAAAAAACTTTAAAATATCTCTAAAATGATCTAAAAATGTCAAAAATGATACAAAATGTGTCCAAAATGACAAAAAAATGTCCACAACAACAAGAAAGTTCTCCCAAATGATGCAAAATGTTCAACAATGACCCCAAATCTGAAGAAGACGGTTAAAAACATAAAAACGTCTTTAAATTGTTAAAAAAAAGATTGATCAAAACCAATATAAGTATCCAAAATCACACCCAAATAAAATCATAATTCTGAATTTGGTTGGTGACAGAGTAGCCCTGTATAAACCATTAGAACCTCTAAACCTGGCAGCAGGTTTTGAAGATGCATCACGTTAGAAGTTGCTGTTCTGTCACAAACTGAACCAAATCTGAGCGTACAATCCTGACAATTCATCAAAATCACTGTATTCCACAAAAATTCTGCACAATCTTTGAAGTCAGCAGTCAGCAACAGTCACGGGACAAACATTCTGGGACTTTTCGGCTGAACTGCAGGCAGTGTTTACACTGAACGGATAGGAGGCAAGTATGGAAAGGAATTATTATATCTAAGTAGTGAAATATCGACAGGATGTAGAGCCACCATTTATCTCCAGACCTGAAAACAACATACTTTTAAAAATGTTGTAGATGTTGATTTTCCAGATCAGACTGTAGGCCACACAACCACTGTGATGAACAGTTTGTTCACTTCCTGTCTGCTTTTTTCTGTAGTCGTGTTACTTAAGACTCAGGATTCAATGTGCAAACACTGCAGCATGCACTGAAAACGTGGTCACATTTTAAGAAATTAAATCTGGGAACCATCTCTTTAATTGCAACCATTTTGTGCTTCTACAACCGTTTCTTGCTTGTGTGAAGGAATTTCTGCGACTATTTGAGCGGCTTTGAAAACATCCAAATAAACACCAGCCGCATCGCATGCAAACCCACTGAGAGAAAACACTCATTTAACCTCTGCTGAGCTCTGCAGCTGCAGAAAAGGCCTCTGGTTAAACAGTAAAGCTGGCGGAGAGGCACTTTCCTGCTTCCTGCGAGGGTTCGGGTGTCAAAGGTGTCGAGGCGAGTGGAGACGGTAATCCTCTATTTAGCCTCTGAGGCTGGTTGGGAAACAGATTTTTTTAAAAACATTCAGAGGAGCATCCTCTGGAGGCAAAGTGAAGAACACGCATCAGCAAAGCCTGACCTCGGTTCAAGATTGCTCCTCGGCAAGAGAGCCCAAGGTTCGACGAAAACGTGCGCATGAACAAACTATGACATAATTCAACACTTAGTGGAGATAAACAGTCTTCTCCTGGTGTCCACGGAGCGTAATCTGAGTTTCACAGAATTTTTTACGTTGCGTTTCCAGCAGCAACATCCGAGCCGTCGCAGCGAGATAGATTACACGGGAGAGGCTTAGGAAATAGATGGATTCACTGATCAATGTGTCAGCAGTTGGGCTTCTCCTCTCTTAAGTGCTGAAAGTAATCCGGAGTGATTTACAGTATTGACCAGCAGGATCTGATGTAACGATCCCCAGCGCCCGGCAGCAAATGGAAAGCAACGTGACCCGGGGCCGATATTTCCATGAACTGAACACTACGTCAATGAGGAAACTAACAAAAAGCAGAACAAAATGATTCTCTGCAATGATAGGCCATAGAATAAAGGTTCGATAAAGGCTGGATGAAGGTTGAATTCTAGAAAAAATAAGGAAAAACACAACAATCCTCCAATATATCACATTACAACTGACTTCATGATTCTCAATTTAAAAATTCACCAAAAATAGAGCATTTAAACTGACCGGATTCTGAAAAAAAAAAAAAAAAAAATCTGCATTCCTCAACACAAAATCTGAAGCTATTAGTGATTCAACTGCAACCAACAGTCACATAAAAAAAATTCTGGGATTTTTAGGCTGAACTCCAGGCAGTGTAACTATCCCCGGTGTCCTTCAGTAAATGGAAAGCAATGTGACTCAGGGCTGATATTTCCATGAACCGAACCCTACGTCAATGAGGAAACTAACAAAAAGCAGATAAAAATGATTCTCTGCAATGACAGGCCACAGAATAAAGGTTCAATAGAAGCTGAATGAAGGTTGAATTCAAGAAAAAACAAGGAAAAACACAACGAACCTCCAATATATCACATTACAGCTGCAGGAATTACTGACAAATTGTAATTAACCATCAACTGGGACTCATTACATTCAAGTACTATAGATTATTTTAATGTCAAATAATAACAGAAAATACAGTTAAGTATTATGAATTTTAATTGCCAGCTTTGCTTCGACTGTGAAATTATTTATATTCGCATTTGTCACAGAGCTGGACGAGAAGGTCGGTATTATTCTCTGCAGTTAGTCTCTCCAGAAAATGATGGATGGATGAAAAGTTTGGATCACTGATGATGCCCAAAGTTTCCAATGTGGGGTAAATTCCCAAAAGGAACATCTGTGATGAAGATGGAAAACGTTCCATCTTCCTGGAATAGCTGGCATGTAAACAGCCTGGGTTCTAGAAAAAAGAAATATCCTGCTAAACACCTGTTTCATGGCCTATTTCTACAGTCTTTTGGGATCCAATTGCATTTCCAGAGATATTTTCGATTTTTACCCAACTTATTCCATCTGAAATTACATTTTAATTGCAGGTAAACTGTCTACCAAACCACTATGCAGGAACTAAATATAATAAGAGACAAGTTAAGCATCTTGATTCCAAATTAATGGCAGGTTGGAAAGGCATGTTGTCTTTAAAAATCAGCAGAATTACACCATTTATCAGAGCCAGAAACTACAAAAACAGAACCAGAAACTACAAAAACAGAACCAGAAACTACAAAAACTGAGCCAGAAACTACAAAAACTGAACCAGAAATTACAAAAACTGAGCCAGAAACTACAAAAACAGAACCAGAAACTACAAAATCTGAGACAGAAACTACGGTTCTTGAACGACTCATCTGTGACTTTTTTATATATTTTAGTAAAATCTCTAATGATTTGCCAGAAATGAATGTGTCTCTTTAAACAAATTCTGTAAAAAATCTAAAAATTCTGTGTTCCTCATTGCAAATATGAAGCCACTAGCTAAAACTAGCATGTCAAATTTAAAAAAAAAAATGCCAAATATAAACTGCTTGCAGTAATCAGAATCAGAAAAAAACATAAAATCGTGTGTTCTTCAGTCTAAACAGGAAGTGATTAGTGAGTCAGATGCGACCAACAGTGATGTGACAAAAATTCAGGGACTTTTCAGATGAACTGCAGGCAGTGTTTCCACAGCAAAGAGGGGACAAGTACAGAAAGTAATTAAATGTAAATCCAGGGTGTCCCTAAAATCTGGACACATAGGAAATCTCTCTAAAACTTCTCATCTTCTCATGTAAGACGCTTCTTCAGTTCATAGCAGTTCAGAACTGAAGAAGTCTCTTGGATGAAGGTGAAACATCTTCAAGAACCTACAAGAGAAGTCCAGTTGATTTCTACTGAAGCTCCTACGATCACCACGACCTGGATGACTGAGAATCTTCACAGACAAGTTTGTTTTTTTTAACTTTGGGTCGCTGCTCTATACACTAACGTTCAAAAGTTTGTGGTCACCCAGGCAAGTTTATGTTTTCCATGAAAACTCACACTTTTATTCATGTGCTAACATAACTGCACAAGAGTTTTCTAATCATCAATGAGCCTTTCAACACCATTAGCTAACACAATGTAGCATTAGAACACAGGAGTGATGGTTGCTGGAAATGTTCCTCTGTACCTCTATGGAGATATTCCATTAAAAATCAGCCGTTTCCAGCTACAATCATCATTTACCACATTAACAATGTCTAGACTGGATATATCATTCATTTAATGTTATCTTCATTGAAAAAAAAACCTTTTCTTTCAAAAAGAAGGACATTTCTAAGTGACCTAAAATTTTTTAACGGTAGTGTAGGTTATTGTAACATCAAACACCAAAATCTTGAGTATCCTGCTCATGGTATCCTGACATCCGCCATCAGTGTGTGAATGTGTGTGTGAATTGGTGAATGCGATGTATAATGTAAAGCGCTATATAAATACAGACCATTTACCATCTACCATCTGCTCAAGTATCCTGACATCTGTAACTCTGTACTTGTTTTGTTTGTGATAAAATACAACTCGTTGGACTTTTAGATGAAGTCTCGACACATTTTCAGCACAAACTTACTCACCAGAACTCGATCTCCAACTCGAAGGTCCTTATCTCCACTTTTTTTAACCGAGCCGCTGTCGGACATGTTGGACCCCGACTCGTTCCCGGTTTTCACGGCGCTGTTGAGCAGCCCCTCTCGGAGCGGCACCACCACCCGCTGACCACCGGGGGCGCCGCCACCGCCGCCCTGCTGAGTCTGATTCTGGGCCGAGTCGGTGGAGTGGCTGTCGCTCCCCTCTCCGACCGGCTGTCGGGTGAGCTTGGAGGGTCGCGTGAAGATGCCCTGCAGGGGCTGGCATTCGAAGTAGCGCACGCCGCCCACTGAACCGTCGTTTTTGCCAACTAGGTCATTCAGGATCACGCCGGCCCACTGTCCCGGGGCGAACTGGGTCTCCCCGAGGTAGGCGATGACTCCGGGTTTGACACCGTTGACCCAGACCTGTTCGCCCACGGTGTAGTCCCCCAACACATCATCGCCCTCTTCAGAGATTTTAGTCGGTGTGGTGGGCTTGAGTGGAATGCCTGGAAAGAAATAAAAGCATGTTAATCAGACGTGACCAGGAATTTGTTATGTGATTATGTTGCGACCATTGTCAAGCCCGAGGTCCAACAACACCAAGACCATGAGACTCCTCGGCCGACGAGTCTCACGGTCTTGGTGTTGTTGGACCTCGGTGCTTGACGTTTCATGAGAAAGTTATTTCTTCACAGAATACAAACAGAAGAGTGCAACAGCAGAAAGAAATAGTCTTGAAAGGAGTAAAACTGTTTAATTATATCTACGAGATAAACCCCCCTTCATCGGTACGTCAAGTTGTAAACACTGCGTACATTGTGAGGACATCCTC
This sequence comes from Amphiprion clarkii, assembly GCA_027123335.1. NCBI lineage: Eukaryota > Metazoa > Chordata > Actinopteri > Pomacentridae > Amphiprion > Amphiprion clarkii. The sequence goes on along the minus strand of CM049581.1, from coordinate 4,957,850 downwards.
ATTCACAGTCGGCCAGAATCGCCTTCACCCTATTCATCGGGTTCCACTGTGTCATGCAGGCGGATAGAAAAAAAAAAAGACGAAAAAAAGTGCTTGTGTTGCATCAACACCCGACACAACAGTGCAGTTTGTTGCAAGATTAGGCGATACTCTAATTCCTTGGTAAAAGTGGGTCAGGGGGATGGTATCTGTGATGTGCCGGTGATTAACCCCGCCATGCAGCGCTGTGATATCGCCTGTTTGACACATACATGAGCTGGATCTCTCTTTTTTTTTTCTTTTTTTTTTCCACGGCAGCCTGTAAAGTGAGCAGGGCACCATTAGCAGGCGGTCTGCTGCACAGCGCCGCCAGTAAAAGAGTGTTTATCTGCAAGCGGTCGGTGCCACAACCGTCTCCCCGACACCCTGACGGAGGCCCGAGGCTCCGAAGGGCCCCGACGGTTCCTGCTTTATATACTTATGCCCCAATTGCTTCCATATGTTGTCATGCAAGACACAAACGAGCACAACTTCAAAAAGGGAGATTTGACTTGACGATACAGTTTGGACGTTTTTAGGAATGTGCTGCGTCTGGAGGAACTGTGACAATTTTGTTCCAAGCGATTAAAGATGATAATGCATTGCAGGCATTGAGCAGAGGAACCTTTTCAAAGGTGCACCTCGTTTGGTTCGTCTGAGAGTGACCCATATTGTTGTGTTTTCTGCAGCTGGGACCACAGCTGGATTGTGAGCTCCATCCAAAGCAGCAGAGATGGTTTAGAAAAGCACCTGAGAACGTTTATTGTTAACACAGTCGAGATTCAGTTCGTTGTCACAACTAACGAGCTAAAGGAGAATTCTGTAGTGACATCTGGGTTCAAGATTGAACAGGAACTTTGATTTGCATATACAGATTAGGTCTGCAAAGTACCAGAAGCATGCTTGTTGTTTCCATCAACATTAACATCCTTGAGCACCATGATGTCATCCCCAAGGTTGGACTGTTGACAGGGACTGAAACATCCTGAGGTGTTTGAGGGAAAATATTCATTGCAAACAATGGCGTATCAGTCACAACATGTTGATTATACTCTGCTTTTTCTACCATAACACAACCAACGCTCTCCACCCACCCGAGGCACCAGATTTGACTTCCTGTGACTGTTTTGTCTTCTTCAAAATGAAATTAAAGTTGAAGATTCACCATTTTGACACAGTTTAAGAGATTCATAGATGAGATTCATAGATGCTGCTTGACATGTTAACCCAATGAGAATTCCAGAGTAGGTTTCGAGCACTGGGAGCTGTGTATCACTGTACCGTCTTGTAATTTTTTGATCAACTCTTGTATATTTTTTGCTCATTTTCCATACCGTATCTTTAGCAACTTCATCATAAGACACCATATCTGAGTTCTACTGCAACATTCTGCAGTGTTTGAGGGAAAACCTTCAGTACAAACAACCTGAAGTTGTGGCGCAACGGCGTATCAGTCACAACATGATGGTTACACACTAGTTTTTTGTCCACAACAACATAACCGTCACTCTCCGCCTGCCTAGTAGCTTCATGTAGCAAAATAAAAGGATATTAGATGAAAAAACAGCCTAAAATACCACTTCCTCCATCAAAATGAAGGAACTGACTCTTACACTCCTCAACTAAATCGAGGAGACTTGGCTTCCTGTGACTGCTTTGTCTTTTTCAAAATGTACTTCAACTTGGAAGATTCACCATTTTGACACAGTTTAAGAGATTCAACACTCATTGTTGATGCTGCTTGACATGTTTATAAAACAAGACGTCCATTGTGGGTTGCATGAGCACTGGGAGCTGTGTATCACTGCACCGTATTGTAACTTTTTGATCAACTCTTGCATATATTTTGTTAATTTTCCATATAGTATGTTTGGCAGCTTCTTCAAAAGACACCATATCATATATCACCATAAAGATCTTCCACAATATTTAATGCAGTTCTGAAACAGAGACAATAATGTCTCAATACAAGTTAAGCTGAGCATGTAATTAATGCCCTGTCAAGCTAAACAGAAATAAAACACTTTGATTTCCTAATTTCCCATTTTTCCATTCAATATTTTATTTAAAAACAACTTAGTATTTTTTTTTTAAATGGAGAAAAATATATTGATCCAACTTGCACAACTTCCAGAGTATTCCATGTATTTAACACTGTACCTTTGTTGAGTTACTGTACTTGCAAGAGACTTTTTTTTAAAATAACAAGAATGGTTATAATCTGTTTATGCATCTTGTTTCAACTTGTTTCGGGGGGAAACTCTTTATAAAGTAACTCAGACCTCATTATCTTGAGTTTCAAAAGCGCATATATTGGTGTATCTGCCTCTGTGGAGCTTTAACAGAAGATGAAAACAAACCACCACCTTTAACCCTCCTGTTAGGTTATTTTTTCAGGAACAGCAGTAATGTTCCAGGGTCAGTTTAATTATCCAAAAATATCATTATCTCAATAAACATTGCTCATATCTCATTTTTAAACCCCATGAGTAATAATTTCAATCAATATTCAGTGCAATGGGGTCGCAGATGATGGTACAATGGGGATAATTCACTTGTTTTTTCATAAAAAATATGTGTTAAAACTTTTTTTAAAATAAACACTGGAAAGATCTACATATGAAATACAACAGTTTCACATGACATTAATTTTTTTACAAATTTTATTTTACATCCTGATTTTTTTTTCTTTACCCGGAGGTGATAAATTAACTTGAAACGTCTCTTCGGTTCAAGGTGAATATGTGAAATGATTTTCATTTTATATGTTGATTTCACTTATTGAGCCAAGCAGAAGAAGTGTCATTGCAAAAAAAATACTTTGGACTATTTTTTTTTTTACTAAAAAATGGGTCAACTTGACGAGGAGGGTTCAAACACGTCACTCAGCAGCCCGACTAGTGGTTTTTTAAACAGTAAGACAGGTTGACGTAAGGCACCAACAACATGTGATCCCGGCCGATGAGAAGCCAGCGTGGCATTTAAAACCTGAGCTAACCCATGATTTGGGTTGCCTGGGCAACGGGGGAGCGAGGGTAAAAAGATCCTGGGCAGAAGGAAGACTGGAAACACAGCCCTTACTTTCACTATTGTGCTTGGCCACCTCCCACCACCATCTGAATCCCACTATTCATCAGCTCGGCACAATGAAACCTCCACAGCTTCCTCCCGGCCCTCCTCCTCCTCCCAATTATCCCCCCATCTCGCCCCGGCTTTCTCTGGCCTCTTTAGCTCTGCTTATTTACGATCATCTTCCACAATGACGATCACCTTCAGGCTCCAACTTGCCCTTTTTTTTTGTTTGTGTTTTAGTCTTAAATGGGCCGAGGCTCATGCCGTGGCTGCAGCTGTGTGAGCGCTGACAGATGGAGGGGGGCTGACCCCGAGCGTTTTTCACTTTTGATCAATTTGAGGCTTTCAAGTGTGTCAACGCAGCGTCATTTTAGACAGTAGCGAGCGAGCAAGCGAGAGCATCATAACCTACATTTGGCTGCACATTTGGGTTATTAAGCCGGCTGCTACAGGCTGCAGGTATTCCAGGCCTCGTTCGGATTCCCGTACGGATAAAATCCATATTTTATGTGTGGTTTGTGGTTGTTGGGAGTGTAAAAGAAAGCTCCACCTCAACTAGATAGAGCCCGAGTTTTACAAGCCATTGAGAATTTCACTGAGTCTAGCTGGAACTTTTTGTAAGCCGACCTTCTTTTTCCAGTTGAGTCATTGAAAATGAGCAGCTCTTCATAGTCTGCCTTATTTATTTACTTTTCAAAGCTGCTTCTGTTCTCTCTAAAATGTTTCCGAGTTCACCGAACGTTCTGCTGCTGGCTACAAGAGTGAACACAAGAGTCTTCATGCACTCCCAGTATCTGAGAAACTGAAGACCCAATGGATTACTTTTATTTATTAATTCATTTTTAACTTTAACCCTTTAAAGCCTGCCATTGTCCGCCAGGACACATTCTTACATTTTCGCATACTGTAGTGCAATTTTATGGAGTATTTTTGTTTGCTTTACATCAATATAACCCTTATATCCCAAAATTTAATAATATGTATTGATTTATGTCTTAACTACTACAATAAATTGTTTAGAAGTGCAATAAACTTTTAAAATAATGAAAACTGTCTTTGTTTTTTCACATATATTTCAAACTACAGACATTGCATCGCTGTATCCCTCAAATTTGTAAATGTAAAAAAGTTGCACAATATCCCGTGGTCTTGTTTATAAAGATTTTTGTTATGTGCGCTATATTGATTATTTTTACAACCCCATCACTGCAACGAAAAAGTCTTCTGAGACATGGTGAACGTGTGAAATGTTAGTGTAACTCCCCAGATTTTATATGCAAAAACAATGATCGACCTATCTTATCTGGTTTCAAATCTACCGCCAAACAAAAATGAATATGTAATCGTAGCGCCGGCGCTACGCTTTTGTTCTATCGAGTTAATTTTTCCAATTTTTTCACAGTAGTAAAATGACTGCTTTAAGTAAGAGTGGTAAAATCATGTATTCTGCATCATTATTATTTATATGTCAAAACAAAACACCGTTTTTAGATATGCACTACATAATTTTTTAGTTGTCACTGTTTTTCATTGATCTGAATGTTTTTCTTATTTTTTAGTTTTGCGTGTTTGCACTGGTGAGTTTTATGGTTTTACTATGTATGCCAATGTTTAGGAAAATGAGAGGATAGATGCTAGAGACTATAAAATGAGAATATTGTTTTCATAAGATCAAAAACAAAGCAGGTTATCGTCTCTTGGTGTGAGCTACGTGTTTGACCTTTAGGAGTCTAAAACTTTTCAGTCCTACCCTGGATATTTGTGATTATTGGTTGGAGTTTCCCTACAACCTTTTTACGCACTGCTATCAAGATTTTTAGGAGATATCCGTCCCTTTTGAGGAAGTTTAAGACTGGATTACTTTTATATTTGATGGCAATATCACCACAACAACAGGAATACCCCTGGCGTTTGCACCTTGGGTGGATGATGTGGCTAATGTTACCATTAGCTTTGATCGTATGCCGACAGCTTGGAGTTCTATGGAAAATGTTAACCTGAGAAATATTCTGAGATGGTGGAAACCAAAAAAAAATCCATTTGAGAGCAATAAATGAGGACTGGGTAGTTAATGTCGTCTGTGGTGCTTCAGTGCAGCTTAAACTCAGACAGTGTTTACATCTGTTGGCTTCTCTCTTGCTCCCTGTGCTCACATATATTGCATTTTAATACTGATAAATTCCCAGTAAAGCTGTTCTTATTTACATACTTTTCTGTTTGTGTTGTTAGACAAAACAAAAAGTATGAAACAGTGAAACACAGACCATTAAGATGTCATGTTAACCAGCAGCTATTTCCAATCTGCAGCTCTGCACCATTAAAGTTCTGATTTCGTAACCACAACGCTGTCCGACAAACTCACCAAACACGAGATAAAAACAGGAGCTGTGCAAGTTTTCCAATATTTCCGTGTAAAATGAAACTTCAAAGACAAAGACAGCAGTGATAGAAAGTCCTCATCTGACACATTCATTCAAATTTGTGTCAGCTGCTGTGAGTTCAACTGTTTTGATTTGTACTGTCATTCACTGACACACAGAGAGTCTTCTTCCTGAAGGGGCCATTGACATTTAAAACTACAGACACTGGAGCAGCCTCTTTAGAACAGGAGTTATCCAGTTATGGTGAAATTAACCACCTTTGTTGTATTTTAAGCTGGAAATTTCAAAGACACATTCTAGAGACGTGAGATTTTCATTAATTTGCTGGAAAACGGCTACAATATAGAACCTTTACGACGTTTAAAGAATCGTAATTTAGACATGACATTCAATTGTTCAATTTTAAAATTTAAGAGATCACTTTATATCTATAAAACCACAATTTTGAGGTACACATTTGCCATCTATACCTACAATGCACAAATGGTTCTTTATATCTTGGTATAAAATTACAAATACCAAGATAAAAGATTTAAAACTCCATCACTTCTTTAAGACATGAAGTACATACAATGTCTTGGCTTTAAATCCAGTCTAGAGTCTTTATTGTATACCATCTACTTACTGCCATCTATCACTTACGGCCAAAAATGGAAAGTGAACATAAAACTAGCATTAAGAACAGAAAACCTTTCAGTGTTGCAGAGTCCAACAAATGGAAAAAACAGCTACAAAGTCAACAGTCTGCAGCTACAGCTGAGATATTTCTGCAGCAAAACCAGCTTCCAAGGTCACAGGAGACGCTGCATCGGACGAGGTGGCACAGCTCCGTTATTTCCACATCAAAAGCAGCGAGGGGGGAAGGCTTCCTTCATTCACTCCCCAACTACAGCTTCCTCAAGAGGCCGAAACCGTTCTTTAAATTTAGTAAACTCTGCCAACTTCTGACACAGTGGCCCCTTCTCACAGTCTTCCCAGCTAAAACCAACAAACAGATCTGGAGTATGATGCCGGGTCACCGTTAAAACTATCTGGGACAGGAAACTAATCCCTCTATGTGCTCACTGAGGCCCCACTTATATCTTATTAGCGTTTTATCGCCAACTTGAGGTAGAAGGAAGGACATAATTATTGAGCTATTCTGTGTCAACTCAGCAAAGGCAGTTGCTAGACCATCTCAGAATCTCTTGAAACTTTGCAGGAATGATCTTTTACATCTGAAACTGACATCTGCCCATTTTTAAGCTGAAAATCAAACATTTTCATAGTATTTTACCCAATGGAAATTTGTAATAAATCTCTCGAGTTGGAAATTGAATGAGATGCCACGTTCAGATGTCCATATCTTTTGAAGAATATATCCTAAAGTCTTCACACTTTCAGGAGATGTTCACACGTTTCTGGTGAATGATAGAATGCAGCAAATTCTGGTAGAAAAAATCCTAAATTTACTATATCTTATTAGCATTTTATAGCCAAGTTGAGGTAGTAAGGAGGACATAATCATGGTCATTCCATGTCAACTCAGCGAAGGAAGTTGTTTGACCATCTCAGAATCTCTTGAAACTTTGTAAGAATGATCTTTGGCACCGGAAGCTGAAATCTGCCCATTTTTCAGCAGAAATTCCAATGGTGTCATCATTTTCCACCCAAAGAAGTTTTCAATAAATCATTCACAAGTTGGAAATTGGACGAGATGCCACTTTCAGATGTCCATGTCTCTTGTAGTATATGTCCTAGAGTCTTCAGACTTTCAGGAGATTTTCAGATGTTTCTTGAGAATGGAGAGAATGCATCAAATTCTGGCAAACAAGTTTAAATTTTCACTTAAAACCTGTCTGTCATGTTAAAATTGATACATATATGTTGGAATTTCAGCTGAAAAACTGGCAGATGTCAGTTTCAGATGCCAAAGATCATTCCTTGCCAAAGTTTCAAGAGATTCTGAGATGGTCAACCAACCGCCTTCACTGAGTTGACATGGAATGACCCTTATAGGTACAAGGCCTTTTCCTGTTAAAACAGACAGACTGACAGGTTAACCTGCAAATTAACCAACAGTAGCAACAAAACTGGTCATATCTGTGACCCATAAACCTATATTGTAGTGAAAATGATCTCACAGTGAGTAAAAAAGTGACCGGAGCAGGAAACACCCAGAAAACATGTGGTTCCTCCATACACAGTGTCTATGCTAAGCTATAGTGCTAATCTTATATATTTACTGTACAGACATGATTGTGGAAGCAACCTTCGAATCTAACTAGTAGCAATACCTTATTAAAAAGAAATCTAATATTCAGTTTTGAGTTTAAAATACCAGTGGCAGGTTTCAGTATTCAAGCTGTCTACTGTCTAGTTCCAACCAGTTCAGTATGTTTACAGAAGACTTGTTTTTCTGAACCTTGAAGTTATCTAAACCTTGGTTACTCAAAGCTACATCACAGACTTCTTGCATTTCAGTTACTATAATTTCTGTTAAGGCATCTGTGAAGTTTGGTTTATCCTGAAAAGGTTTATTTATGGACGTGAAAATAAAAGTTTGAGTCACTCTGACTGCCTGTCACGTATCCATAAATACATCCTGACACATTATAATTACATCTGTCAAAACAAAAACTCAAGCTGTAATGACAATCTGACAAGTAAAAACCACAGCAATCACATCGTCATTAGGCATAAATGAAACGTGGAAAACTGCAGAGGGAATCTCATCACTAACAAAAGACAAAACGCCATAATTAGGACGAGTCAAAACAGGTTTGTAGATGACAGAAATGTAATTAGAGATGGTCATTAGAATTATATTAGCTGTCAAAACTACTTACGATCAGTTACATCTTCCGTACCGACATGGTTTCAATGGTAATTCATTTTTTTATAATTGAAAAAACCTGGAATCAACATGTACAACTTCTTTCCAACTGCCGGCAATACTGGAGACAAAAATGTTGACTACATATTATAGATTTTAAATTTGTTTCCATATTTGTCTCCTATATGCTCTGTGTGAACACTGCCTGCAGTTCAACCTGAAATTCGCTGATTTTTTGTCAGGTGACTGTTGGTCACAACTACTCCACTAATGCCTTCACGACTGTGATGGGGAGGACAAAATTTTTTGTTTTTTACCGTTTCTGGTTAGAGCGTATGGTTTGTTTTATACATATTTCTTTCTTTCAGTAAATACATGTAAAATAATGATTTTTTAGCTGATATAAATATAGTAAAACTGTGTGGTTTTACAGTCGCACATTAAAAGAAAAGAATTATTATTGGTAAAAATGCAGATTTTGTATGTGAAACGTACAGACAAACATCACATATCTATAAATATATCCTTACACTTTATAATTACACCTTTCAAAATAAAAACTCAAGCTGTAATGACAATGTGACGAGTAAAAACCACAGCAATCACATCGTCATTAGACGTAAATGAAACATGGAAAACTGCAAAATGAGGAGGTTCATCATTTTTCCAAGTGCCCACATCTGTTACCAATACTGGAATAAAAATGTTGACTCTACTTACTATAGATATTTTTAATATTTACATTTTCAATTTTTTCCGTACTTGTGTCTTTGTTGCTCTGTGTGAACACTGTGTGAGCAGTTCGACCTGAAAAGTCGCTGAATTTTTGTCAGGCGACTGTCGCTTACAACTGGGTCATTAATGGCTTCACTGCTGGGACGAGGAGCACAAAATTTTTTGTTTTTTACCAAATCCGGTTAGAGTGTACGGTTTGTTTTATACATATTTTTTTCTTTCAGTAACTATCTGTAAAATAATGATTCTAACACTAACACGATGACGCAGCTTTTCCACAAAAAGTTAAGCTGGAAAATAAAGCAGCATTTATCGTGACTGTGTGTTTTCTTTAGTGTACAAACAGGATGTGAGCAAATTAATGAGTTCACGTTTGTTGGAAACTAACAGTTTAAAACCACAGGCAGGCGATGGTCACACATGGGGCAGCGACGACCTGCAGCAGCTGACTGGCTCCAGGCTGATGCTACATTAAAGGATTAGCTTTCTGAGCTGCTAATGGACGCTTTCAGGACCATTTCAGACACAATATGAGCTCTTCTGCCTCCACACACAGAGAGAAATGAACAACCTCCAGGCCAAACTTAGACGGATAAATGAAAGAGACTTTTGTTTATTCTCACTCAAAATGCCTATAAGTGGCTTTAACGAACCCAGAGAAGAATGTTGTGGCATCAACAGCTCTTTATGTCTTCTTACTGTTTCACTACAATCAAAGGAATGGTGCAGCTTTTAATATCTAGAAAGCTTTTTCTCATTTATGTTGGTACAGAACTTATTCACACATGAATGATGAGTAAAAAAGCAGTTCTGTAGCTTAATTTTCACTGTCATTAGTGGATTTTTATGCTTAGTTTTCTGCATTATTCCTCTTGCACTGTGCAGTTTCTAGGTGGTTTATTTATTGTCACACTTTTTCTTACTGTGGGCTCATTTTTCACAGTAATATAAGTCCTGCACCTCGATGGAAACAGAACAACCAGGACTAGAGATAGAGAGAACTCAGAAATGTCTTTTTTGTGCAGTATGATGCCGTTATAATACCACAAATCAGTAAAAAAATGCAGAATTTCTTCAATTATTCATGTATTTCACATTGAAAAAAAAATGGAATCAACATGTAAAACATTTTTCCACGTCTTACCAATATTGGAATAAAAATGGTGTCACTACATATTGTAGATTTTAAATTTGTTTCCACACTTGTCTCCCGTATGCTCTGTGTAAACACTGCCTGCAGTTCAACCGAAAAGTCCCTGAATTTTTGTCACGAGTCTATTGGTCACAAATGGGTCACTAATGGCTTCACTGTTGTGACGAACAGCACAAAATTTTACGTGTTTTACAGAATCTATTTAAAGTGTATGGTTTGTTTTATACATTTTTTTTGTTATTTGTTTTAGCGTGTAAATTCATATTTTCTCTGTGAATTCATTGTCTGTAATTGAATCCCTGAAATAACAGTTGAATGTTATTTGCCTTCCTTTTTAAATTCTTAATGTATTTTTCTTTTTTCAAATAGCAAATATCTGTAAAATTACGGTTTGTTAGCTGATATAAGTACAGTAAAACTGTGTGATTTTACAGCCACACATTAAAAAAGACCAATAAAAATGGCACACTGCCTGCAGTTCAGCAAAAAAGCCACTGAATTTTTCTCACGTGACTGTTGGTCACAACTGAGTCACTAATGGCTTCCTTGCTGTGACAAGGAGCACAAATTTTTTAGTTTTTTACAGACTCTATTTAAAGTGTACGGTTTGCTTTATACATATTTTTTTGTTATTTGTTTTAATTCAAGCAAACAGGAAAAATTTCTAAAATAACAGTTGAATGTAATTTTCCTTCTAATGTAATGTATTTTTCTTCTTTCAAATAGCAAAAAATCTGCAAAATAAAGATTTCTTAGGTTTAGTATATACAGTTTATATTTTTGTTAAATACATACATACAGATAAAATATATTTACAGTTGCAAGTTAAAAAAGAACAAATTATTATTAGTAAAAACGACACACTGCCTGCAGTTTAACCAAAAACTCCCAGAATTTTTGTCACATGCCTGTTGATCACAACTGGGTCATTACTGGCTTCTTTGTTGCGACTAAGGGCACAAAATTTTTTATTTTTCACAGAATTTGGTTTAAGCTAATGGATGGATTTTGGCGAATTTTTAAATTTTTAAGCTTAGATTTGGCTCCGTTTCCCAATAAAGCAACACATCAGAGATGAGTAGTTCAAGGATCGTGTTAAGAAATCGAAAATCTGACAATTCCTTCAATTCCATACATTTTCTGGTTGTAATAAATGGTGTAATGTTGGTGATTCTGCCAACATTAATCACAGTTTGCTGCTCTTAAAGTGGCTCTCGTGCAGCAGCATGAACTGTGACTCTGATAAAAGGCCTTCCATACACGCCGATGCTAATGAGAAACCAGCGAAGAAGGCCGGCCATTCTTCCTTTCTGCTCCTTCAGCTCGACTCGAAGCTGTAATTTAGCAGCAGCAGAACTCAGAGACGTCATGTGAGCTGAAACTGTGGAGGATAAACACAGCAGTCGCATTTAAGAGCGAACAGCTGTGATTACTTTGTGCAGACAGAGGTTGTAATTTACTGTCACCGACTGTTTGTAACGGTTAGAAGACGATTTTTCAGTAGTTGCACGGTCAAATGTGTGTTTAACAAACACACTGTATGCATGTTTTATATGTTTATTTCAGATTTTTGTTTAAAAAATGAGTCTGGTAATATTTTTAGTACTTTACATGTCTGTAAAGGAGATGGAAAACTTTAAAAAAGGGGTCAAAATATATAGAATTTTTTTAAATTCATATCACCCAAACAGGAAAAAAAATAATTACATTAAATACATTCTATACATCATCTCTGGCATGTGAAAGTGAAAATCTACCATCAAGGGTGCAAAAAATAATAATTAAAAAGTAAAAACAAAAGTTGGAACACTGTAACGTTAAAAAAACTAATAAAGGTGAAAATAATTAGATTTTTATTTAATTTAAATACTCAAACAAATCTCTGTAACTGTACAGTACAAGAATACGTTTCTTTTTTTACAGTTTTGGCTTATTTTTGTTGTTTTACATTTTATTTTCAGTTCTGGGTCATTTTTTATGGTTAACATCTAAATTAGTTGTTTATTTTCTCAGATTTTATTAGTTATTATTTGTAATTTATAAAAATCTGCGAAACAACAGCACATTATTCCTAAAATTACAGTCAAAGCTGTTAAAAACGAATCATTTTTACATTTTAGGTGATCATTTACTGCAGCAGGAAGGTTCATGTATGACAGAACCAAAGTACACGACGACATGTGGCTCATTCTAATGAAAGAATGTGTTTTTAACAACAGCTGAGCTCTGCGGCTCAGAATAATGAATAAATCAGACCTTAGACACACAAACAACACTTGCAAAGGTAATATTTATTCCATCTTTACTGTATTTTAGCTCCCTTGTCTTCCCTGCAAGCAGATATTAACACTTTAACTGTTGTGTTTTGCTGCTTCGGGTCATAAATCGCATTTATTCTTATTCTTTTGTTTGTTTGTTCTGAACTAAGAGAGACATCTGAATATCTGATTAATCTGCTGTTAAAAAATACATGTTTTTATTAGTTTAAAGCTGCTTTAATGGTATTTGTGGCTGCTTGGAGTCTGCAAAGAAAGCTGGAAACACAGATTTAGGACATGTTTGGAAGACGAAGAACCACATTATCAGTCTTTTAAGGTCATGTTTTTGGCTGCTGGAATGAACTATTTAATCTTTCAGCTCCGTGTTTAGTCTCCACCACATCCTGAAAGGAATATCTGACGATGTAGCGGCTAAATGCTCCGTTATGTTCACCAGTTAGTTCAGTTTACAGGTTAATAAAGTGGATTATCAGAGCACTGAAACAATAAAATGGCTGAGAGGAACTGCAGTGATAACTCTCTGTGGAAGTCCATTCATTCATTCATTTTTAAATTCTCTGAAGGTCTTTTTTTTTTTAAAGTGGCAAAACAACAGCGTTTATCTGAGCCACAAACTGTAAAAACACACATTCCTGCATCTTGAAAGCTTAAAGCTGCGATCACATTATTCTTCATGTCGTACTCACAAGTCTGCTAAAAATAAACCAGAAGCAAAAACCGAATTCTGTAAAAAAACAATAATTCTGCATTCCTTGGCGCAACCATAAAACCATTAGTGACTCAACTGTGATCAGGAGTCATCTGGGAAAAAATCAGGGACTTTTGAGCAACAAACGATCAAAGGAAGTCAATTTTTTTGTTCTTTTGTATGATTTATGGTATTATAACTTTGTTAAACTGCACAAAAGCCATTTCTGAGTTCTCTCTACTTCTAGTCACGGCTGTTTTGTTTAAATAGACGTGTTAGACTTTAGATTGGAGTGAAAAAATGAACCCACAGTGAGTTAAAATGTGACAGGAGCAAAGCGTTAATACAAAAAATACTAGTAAGCCGTTAAAAATTAACAGAAACAAGTATGAAATGTACTACTTGGAACATTATTCCTAAAATTACAGTTAAAAACATTATAATTTTACAGCATAAATGAGCGTTTATTGTGTTTAACAAACACACTGTATGCACGTTATATCTGTTTATTTCAGATTTATGTTAAAAGAAAGAGTCTGGAAATATTTCTTTACTACTTTACAAATGTCCAGCGGCTTCTACAGGAGATGTAAATATTTAAAAATTGGTCAAAAACATCACTCAAACAGGAAAAAAAATTTATGGATTCTTGGGGGGTTTTTTTTCAATATATTTCTTGTATCTTACACTGTAAAATTAAATCAAGCACATTAAAAGTCAAAATCTACCATCAAGGGTGCAAAAACAAAAAAAAAGAATTAATAAAAAACATAAATTGAATACTGTAATATTCAAAACTGCAATAATGGTGAAAATAAGTAGATTTTATTTGATTTAAATATTCAAACAAAACTCTGTATTTGTACTGTCACACGTTTTAAAAGTAGAAAGAATTCTTTTTTATGGTTTTGACCTATTTTTTATTAATTTTTTTACATTTAAGCTGTCAATTACTTTTTTTGTGATTTCATTGCCTCTAATGTAAGTAAATTGGGAAAATCCATAAAATAACAGTTGAATCATTGTCATTTGCCTTTTTATTTTTTAAATTCTTCATCTATACATTGTTTTCTTTCAAGAAACATCAAATATCTGTAAATTCATGATTTTTTTAGCTGATATAAATACAGTAAAACTGTGTGATTTTACAGTTTGCACATTGAAAAAGAACAAATTATTTTTAGTAAACATGCAGATTTTAGATGTGGAACATTATTCACAGTTCTGGGTGCATGTTTGTTTAGGATTAACATGTAAATGTGTTGCTTTTTGGGGGGGATTTATTAGTTATTATTTGTAATTTATAAGAAAAAAAATCAGCAAAACAACAGCACATTATTCCTAAAATTACAGTCAAAACTGTTAAAAATTTAGCATTTTTTAGGTGTAGGTGTGCATTTTTTCTCTACGATTTTACTAGTTTTTATTTGTAAATATGTTTTTCTTTTCAATATATTTCTTTTATCCTACACTGTGAAATTAAATCAAGTAAATCAAAAGTCAAAAACTCTGTAACTGTACAGTCATATGCTGTAAAAAAAAATACATTTCTTTTTTACAGTTTTGGATCTTTTTTTAAAAAAAATTCATATATGAATACAGTAAAACTGGGCTATTTTGCAGTTTACACACTGAGAAAGAACCAATTATCATTTTAGTAAAAATGCAGATTTTATTCATTATGTTTTTTAGGATAAACATGTAAATTAGTTGTTTTTTTCTGTGACTTTAACAGCATAATAGCACATTATTCCTAAAATTACAGTCAAAACTATTGGTGTAAGTGTGTATTTTTTCAATGATTTTACTAGTTAAACAAAAACAAAACATGTTAAAAAAATTGAATACTGTCATGTTCAGAAACTGTAAAAACGGTGAAAATAAGTGAGTAAAAATGTGACAGGAGCAAAAGGCTCAAAGCGTTAATGCAAAAAATACTAGTACAGCGTTAAAAATGAACTGAAAAAAATGAGAAACAAGCATGAAATCAACAGATAAGAGTGAAAATTCAACCAAAAACTGTCCCGGCTGAGTGAAGCCTAATGAAAGACTCTCTGGCTCAAACTTCATCATTCATTATGTTCTGTAGAAACAAACATCACTCGTGGCATCCGTCCAAAATGCTGAAAACTGGCAGGAATGAATGTGAATTATGGACTGCTGGGTAAACTCACTGGAAGATGAGGCTAAATGTGAACACTAACTGGTGGAATTCCCTTTAAAGAACACCGTGGATGCATGTAATCTAACGCAGCTGTGCTCGACTGAGTCATTCACAAACAAACAAGCGGTCTGAGACGCTTCCGGCGACTAAATATCTGCGAGAAAGAAACCTCCCTCTGTTTTCCAGGGGGTCAGGAGACGGAAGTGACTTACTGTCTTTAGGGGCGATGGGGCTGGACGTTCCACCCGCCGAGGTCCTTCCCACCGGGCTGGAATGTTTGGGCCCACGGCCAGGGATCTTCAGTCCGCTGGACTTCAGCATGTTCATTCTATAGGAGCAGGGAGACGCCGGGACCGGAGAGCTCCTCCCTGGTGATGAAGGCTTCGGGTTCAGGCACTAGATGAGGGAGTGGAGGCCGTCGCTTTCCATGTTCAGCTGCAGGAGGAGAAAGGAGGGATGAGGCTGGAAACAGGATATAAACCAACTGGAAGAGTTATAATCTGAGGGTGTCATCGAACCTCCAACTCAGACTCTTGAGGGAGAACAAGAGCACTTTATTCTGCTTGTACAGCTTTGTTCTTACTGTCAGAAAGGGGATAAATCAACTGCTGCTGGGGTTTTTAAAGTCCCACATTGTGACCCTTTTCCTGCAAATTTATCAAAGTCACAAGTAATTCAGCTCAGAATACGATAAAGATGATTCATTTCACCATGGCTGTATAACTCCTGGTTTGGGTTCTGTTTTAGTTTTAGTGTCTGTAGCTTTAAATGAAGCTGAGCTGCTGCTGTCCCCGCCCCCTTCAGGAAGAAGACTCTCTCTGGTTGACGTTACGAAAGCATGTGAGAAGAGGACTTTGTATCGCTTGTAAGTTTGTTTCTGAACAATGATTTTGTGACACACAGAAATGTGTGGTCACATTTTTGTAATGTATATTGGTTATAATGTGTTGAATTGTATGTAAAAATCTGTGAATGCGAGTATTTTTATTTGAATTCTTGCATGGAGCTTGTCTAGGTGTAGTTCCTAGATTCCGCCACAAGGGGGCTCAACCTTTTACAGAGACGGCTTAGTGTGTTTAGCAGCCTGGTCTTCAGCCTGGAAGAAGCAGGGAAGAAGAACAGCATCCGGTGTCCGTCTCATTCTTTCCTCCTGGTTTTCACAGGTTAGTTATCATCAGAAAGTGCACATGATGTTAGAAACAATTTACATGATCTGTTACGCCTTAAATATTTTCGTCAGGACGGTATGTTTGATGCCAGTATGTGTATTTTTTGTATTGCAATGTCCGTTTCGCCAGATGCTAGCAAGTATTAGCCTAGAAGGCTACGTTCAGCTAGGAGTAGCATGGCTGCGGTATTGTTGTTTTCGAGTCCTCTTTTTTTTGCTGTTGTTAACTTTGTGGGGCTCCTTTGATATTCTTTTAAAATATGTATAGTTCTGTGTTCTTTTGTTCAGTATCTGTTTTTGTGTCAACTTAACCAGGCTTGCCAGTGCTTTTATGGGACTCCCATTATCTGTTAGTGGCACATTTTGTGGATTTTGTTTGTGCTATTGCATAATACATGTTGCACTGCGTACAATGTGGAAAGAAACATCTGGAAGTTTGGAGGAAAAAAAGTGTTAAAGATGCGAATTATATTTCTATGTAATAGAAATAAACAGACTGGCAGAAGCGAGGGAAGAACAACAGCATCCATTGTCCGTCTCATTCTGCTCTCCTGGTTTTCACAGGACAAATTTAAAATGAAAACAGGCTTCATCTGCGGGGCCTGTTAGAATTTCACAAGGAAATGTCAACGAACAATTCAAGCGATATTAGTGTTTTAAAAGTCCCATATTGTGCCCCTTTTCGGCAAATTAATGAAACATGACCCCCCCCCCAAAAAAAAAAAAAACATTTTTCAGCTTAAAATACAAGAAGGATGGTTCATTCTATCATGACTGTATAACCAATCATTTTAGTCCTGTTCTAAACAGGTTCTGTAAGTATCTGTAGCTTTAAATGAAGCTGAGCTGCTGCTGTTTCCGCCCCCTTCAGGAAGAAGACTCTCTCTGGTCGACAGCGCAGAGCAAAACTGTTGAATTCAAGGAAGCCAACAAAGTCATGAAAGCGTGTTTAAGACCAGGACTTTGAATCACTTCTAAATTTGTCTCTGAACAATGATTTTACAAGCAAATGTCAACTATTCAACTGATTTTAGTGTTTTAAGGTCCCATATTGTGGGACTTTTTTGCAAATTATTTAAAGTCTCACATGTTCCTAGAATTTTCAACTCAAAATACCACAAAGATGACTAATTTAACCATGACTATAACTGGGTTTAGCTCTGTTTAAAAGTGGCTGTTTTGTTGTTGAAATGAAGTTGAGCTGCTGCTGTCCCCATCCCCTTCAGGAAGAAGACTCTCTCTGGTCAGAGTAAAACAGGTGACTTTAGTAATTTGTTTTCTTTTAGTAATGAAACATGTCCCGAGAATGTGTTTTTCAGCTCAAAATACAGTAAAGATGGTTAATTTCTCCAGGAAATCCTCTTCTCAATAGTTTTAATTTAGTATCTGTAGCATTAAACGAGGTTGAGCTGCTGTCTGTCTGTGCCTCCTTCAGGAAGAAGACTCTCTCTGGTCAAAGCAAAACAGCTGACTTTAGTAAAACATGTGAGACTAGGACTTTGTATCACTTCTAACTTTCTCGCCGAGCAATAATTTTACTAGTAATATCACAAAATTTACAGCACAGATTTTATTTTTTTTTTTTTAATTAATGTGTTGGTGAGTTTGTTAGAAGACGTTGAGGTTATAAAACCAGTAGTTTAGCAGTGCAGGGCCACAGCTAGAAATGTAGCATGTAGCTTTAATTAGCTGCATTTGAGTCACTATTTCACTCTTGTTCAACAGCAACAGAAAAATATGTAAATGAGAGCAGCTTTATGAGGAATTTGGGTGTCTTTAAATACAGGATACGTGAGCCCAGAGAGCAGGAGAGAAGCTAACAGATGTAAACACCCACCCAGTTCTTGTTTATCAGTTTCAAATCTGTCCTAAAGTTTCCACCATCTCTGAACATCTCTGAGATCTGATCTGTACGCTAATGTTAGCTCTGATCTGTATGCTAATTTTAGCTCTGATCTGTACGGTAATGTTACCTCTGATCTGTATGCTAATGCTAACGTTAGCCACAAAAGCCACACAACATGCTAACACTAAGGATTTTCCTGTTGTTGTGGTGACATTGCCATCAGTAATAAAAGTAATCCACTAGATATTCAGTTCCTCAGATGCTGGGAGTGCATGAAGACTGTTGTATTCACTCTTGCAGCCAACAGCAGATCATTTATTTGGTGTTTTTTGCATTTCTTTGCACCTTAAATGTAATTGTTAAAAGGTGAATTAAATCAGTAGCTGATTGTACAGAGTGCAGCATAATAATACAGGAGCGTTTATCCAGAGGTTGTCAAACATTTGTGCAACTTCCATCTTATGACTTTGCTTCATTTTATATTCTGTGTTTACTTTAGACTTGTGCAAGAACTCATAAAGTTTTTTACCAAAGTTTTGTCTCAGAGCTGCATCGAATCCCCTGAGGAGAAAGTAGATAAATCTGAGCTGTTGCAAGACATTTCTGTGTTTTTCTTCTAGTGAAACACTGGATATTTCTGATTCCACAGACTGAAAATCAAACAATCCAAGAAGGAAAGGTCACATTTTGGTTTAGAAACCTGAACACTAAAGCCCACACAGGGTCAGAAGAAGAAAAAACACCAGGAACCACGAGCTTAGATGAAATCTTGGTTGTCTAATGTGATTTTTATGCAACATTCATTCAAACGACTGGTCATCATAACGAGGTTTGTTAGAATTTAAGAATCTGATGAACTCTACCACTGCACACAAGTGCATAATCACTTTTTAACAAATAAATAAATAAATGTAATTTTACAGAATTTTCCTTTTAGTTTTACAGATTTATTCAGTAGTTTTTCAAATATACAAAAATATTAATATAATTTTTTTAAATCATGTCTAATGTCTAAATAGGAATAACCAAATTTTCGTCATTTAAAAGTTTTTTTTAAAAAACATGAATAGGAATTTAACATAATTTCACAAATGCTTGCTTTTTATTTGTCATGTAGAACTATTACATTTCAGTTAAACACTGTTAATATATTTCTAAAGTTGGACATTATTAGTGACAATTAACAGAAATAAGTATTAATATTTAAATTTTACATAGATTTATTTGTTAAATGAAAGATATCTTGTAGAAAATCTACATTTAATATCTATAAGCATTGTTTATCTGTCAAGACACAGTTTGTATTCTAAAATATATTATCATCTCTGTCTACATATTACATATTATAGGTCATTTCATTGTTTTACGCATGAAAATATCTTTCTTTAAACATTAAAATGCCAAAAAAAATACATGTAGATAGATAGATCACATGTAAAATTAAGGCAAGAATCTTATTTTAATTTAGGAAAACTGAGTGAAAATGAGTTAGTTATTTTCCATTATTCTATGGTATTTTTATGCACTTTTTTACAGTTATTTTAGAGTGCATTTTAAAAATGTGGGCTTAACAACAGAAATATGCAGAGGTTTGCATGATTTCTTTGAGTTATAACTACTTCTAACTAAATTAATTTCAAGCAACCAATTAAACTGAGTTAAAGTAATTAGTTTTTCCTCTACAGTCAAAAGATATTTCTAACTACCAGCATCAACCATCTGAAATTATGCAGGTGTGTTTAGTCAGTAGGGGAGGAGACTTTAAATTCTGAAACAAAGATTAGGAAATATTAAGGTCTCTTCATTCAGTTGCCTCAACTAACGCAGAAATTCAAGTTCAAGACACAACAAAATATTGAGTTGATCCAATTACCAACATTATTTAGTCGATGAAACCCATCAAAACGATGTCTGGAGCCTAAAATGTTCACCTAAATCAGTAAATTAGGATGTTGCAGTGCCACTGTAAAAAGGAAATGGTTTCTAGAACTTTTTCTGTTAATTTTACAGATTGTTTTCTGTATTTTTGAAATACACAAAAAATGTAAAATAACATAAAAAAAAGTAGTAACAGAAGAAAAGAAACTTTTAATGTTTGACATAGAAAGATTGTTTAAATATGCATTTATCAGAATTTCGCAAGCATTTCTTTCTCATTTAATAGGTTAAAATCAGTTTAATACTGTATTTATATACATATATATATTAAATTAGATACAATTAATGACAATCAACCCTCCACAAATTACATATTGTCAGTAATTTAATTATTTTACACGTGAAAATATATTTCTTTAAATATTAGAAAGCCAAAAATGAAGGATAGAACCTTTATTTTAATTATGAAAAATTTGAAATTAGTGTTATGAAATGGTTATTTTCCATTATTTTAGGGCACTTTTTCAAAGTTTTTATTTTTTTCTTCCATATTTTTACAAAAACACTGAGTTCATCCAATTACCAAAATAATTTCGTCAAGCAACCCATTAAAACAATGTTTGCAAATTAAAATGTTCCGTAAATTAGGATTTTTACATTCATACATTTCATATCACTGTAAAAATAAACAAAAAAAAATATTTTTTTCTATTAATTTTACAAATTGTTTCCATATTTTTTTAAATACCCAAAAAACGCAAAATAACATTAAAAAATAACACAGAATAACCATAGAATTTCTGACACTAGTCTAAAGAAAACTAGTTTTTGGAAAGAAAGACTGTTTAAATACAAATTTATCACAATTTCACAAACATTTCTTTCTCATTTAATAGGTTAGATTTCAGTTTAATACTGTACTGTATTATTATTATTATTATTATTATTATTATTTAATCAACTTAACCCATCAAAACAATGTTTGGAACCTAAAATGCTCATTTAAATCAGTAAATTAGCTTTTTTTATATTGCAGTCAGATTCCTTAAATTACTTTTCTGCTGCCATACTACTACTACTACTACTACTACTACTACTACTATTATGTTACTACTACTACTACTACCACTACTACTACCACTACGACCACCACTACTACTAGTACTACTACCACTACCACTACTACCACTACTACTACTACTACTACTACTACTGTCATACTACCACTACTACTACTACCACTACTAGTATTACTACTACCACTACTACCACTACCACGACTACTACTACTACTACTACTACCACTACTAGTACTACTACTACTACTACTACTGTCATACTACTACTACTACCACTACTAGTACTACTACCATTACTAGTACTACTGTCATACTACTACCACTACTAGTACTACTACCACTACTACTACTGCTGCTGCCTTAGTGCCACTGAGCAAACGTGGAGCCTCAATTAAACATGGCTGCACAGAGAAACTCCCACAGATCAGAGCTGACATCATGTCTGTCTGTTTCTGACAGCAGCTGGATAAGTTCAAGCATCCAGCTGCATCATCCAAAGAGTGTTTTCATCTTCAAACGTGTCACTTTTAATTCATTTAACACTAATACCAAAGCTTCAGTGCTTTATTTAGACCTTTCCTGGTCAACTTATCAATGTGAGCAAAGCAACAATATGAGTGAAAGCCAATGTAGGCCGGTGCCCAAGTGGAGCATGGCCTACAAATCATGGCCCAGAGCCCGTTAAGAAGATATAATGCTGTTAGAGGCACAATAAACAGCACATCTGGCTGAGGGTTTCAAGCTGGACGTTGGGAATTAGAGGAGGATTAAAGCTCAGCTCGTTTTCCGTCTTATTTACACTCATCCAGGTGATGAAAAAAGGGAGATTTTTTTTAATTTTAGAGCAACCAGTCACCTCATCACACCCCCAAAGCTGTCTGGAATGATGGCAAATTAAGCAGAAATAACAATAAGGCCATGAAGTGAGTGTCTGCTGGATTTTCTGCATCAAGGCCTGGATTCGTTTTTATTCCAATCCGCACCTGATTCCGGTGAAAACACGCCGGGAGGATGAGATAATGCGCACCTCAACAACACGCACAGACACACAAAAAAACATGTAACACAACGCCAGTTTGATCCATTGTTGTAGCGACTGCGGCAGCGTGGTCTAGACTGTCCTTCACTTCCACCCTCTGCGGGCTCCGGCTGGGGAGAAAATGGCACAAAGAGGAGAAATGCGCAAAAACGCACGAAAACACTCACCTTTGCTGTGGGGGGAAATTCAGCTTCCGCGGAGGCGTCGGGCAACTTTCAGCGTCCTGCCGGGGGTGAATCGGGGGGGATTTCGCTGCTGCCACTCCCTGGGATGCAAATATGGATGCTGAGCAGAAAGTGGAGGGGAGAGTCAGCGTGGATCAGCGGATGATGGCAACAGCAGGCAGCAGCGCGCCGGTGACGGTTTTAGCTCCTAGCCTGCCGGTTCCTCTCCCAGCAGGAGGATGGTGAGGGCTGAAGCGGCCGCAAGAGCGCAGATAATCGGCATACAACGGCCGCTTTAGGAGCCCAACTCTGGCTCGCAGCTCCGGAGCGTCTCCGAGGCGAAACTCAGCATCAGGAAAAAGCAACTTTTTCACGCTGGTTAAGCGCAAATTTCCAGATATTTCCGATTCCTCAGGCCCTCTCCTCTTCTCTTCTCTTGTCGGTGTTCCCACAGTAAGTGTGGATTTGTTGCCTCCCTCTGACTCAGCCCACCGGCTACACTGAACAAAGGGGCTGGGAAGCAGAGCCTCCTGGGGGAAAGACGGGGCAGACCGCTCATCGCTGTGACGAACTACGTTTGAAATAAGGCCAATTTAAGCTCAACCGCGTGTGTCCGTGAAAATAAGTGACTCACAAAGCATTACTTGGTTCTGTTTCCAGTGACGTGGCCTACTCTAATATTCGGCGTGGATAGATTCCCCAAAACAACACTCTTCGCACTGATATTCCACATTTAAGAAGCTTCTCCTTGTGTTCTTTCACCGATTCTGACAGGGCGCGTACACCGAGGAGAATCACGCGTAGAAGTTAATTTTGACACAATGAAAGAATTGTTTCAACTATTATACATATGCCGAATTGCAAAGAAGCATCTCATGCTTTAAAATCAGGTCCGAATTCTTACAAAGCCGAGGATATTTTGAAGAAAAGTAAGAAAACTTTAAATAGAGCAAGTTCTAAACGGAGCTTGGTGTATTTGAGGCCGACCACCGGCCAGCTGTAGGTGCAGACAGAACACAGGCAGGTTGGAGATGTCTGAGACATTTTGTAGGTATTTAGGAATAACAAGGCCAGCTGTGGGCAACACGTGAACCCTGTGACACGCGTGGGCACTTCATTCTCATCATTTTCTAATGGGGTAGGCGGGGCCAGACCGGTTCTGGTGTTCCGGCTGGATTTAAAACGCTCTGATTGGTCAGCGAACGCAGAAGTGGCGTTTTAAAGCCGCTGTGATTGGTCAGCTCGTCTGCAGGTGGGCGGGTCCAGTTTGACAGCTGTGCCGCCAAACAAGAGACCTCTGCTGCTGCTCTAAACGCACTGATACAGTCCAGTAATGTCAGACATGATTATTCTGTCAGATTCCAACATGATTGATGCCATTTTACACTAACTCAAAATTATTCAGAGGGTTCCTGTCTTACAGTTTGTTCTACAGATGTTTCAGGAACTATTTTGAAGACAATTTCACTGAAAGGTCTCAGAACAGTTAAATATTTCATTTATTGGCTTCTAGTAACGACATGTGACTTTACTGATAACACCAAATAGATAAACTTAGACTTTTTTCAGAAATCTGTACGTTTATCTTCAAAAAGAGTCATATTTATATGTTTAAGTCTGCCTCCAGTGAAAATAAAATGTTTATTTTACCTTGTTAAAACGCCCATATGGTGTTTTTATATCACATTATGCTCCATGTAAACCATCAACGCCACAGTTTAGCATTTTGATCGTGAATCTTGAATCTGTGTACAGTCTCAAAAACACAGATTAAGAGTTCCAGGGTTTCATACTTAGAAAATCTAGGGAACCAATCGTTCCAGAATGAGGCCTTCTGTGTCGTTATTATTCTTCAGAATCGGTTCTTCAATTTTCATACCAAATTTATAAATAAGTTCATACCAAATTTAGTAAATATGTTGCTCCACTATTTCAGATTTTTGTTATTTCTTATTTGGAAACCAAAGCTAACTTCTGTCAAGAAATTCTGGCTAAATTTTGCATATATTTTCAGACCAGGGTGGTATTATGACCCCTGTAAGTGTGTGTATATATATATATATATGGATTTATTAACATTTCCTACTAAAGATACAGACTTTTAACATTTCCCCAACTTTTGAGGCCTCTAACACCAGTAGAACTTGACGTGTGGCAAGCAGAATTCGTATAACCACAAAAACTGATGTATAAATGGATCTATATGGTGCCATTGTGTGTGCAAAGTTGCTTCCATGTTTTCTTCATGTTGAAACTCAACAACATATGAGGCTAATTTTGTCCAGAATGTCCTCATACATACACTTAAAACGAGAGACAGAACAGAGAAACCAATGATAATTCAAAAGACATCCCAGTAAATTTCATGTTTATTTAAACACATGTACAATAACAAGACAAGTAAAACATGATATCAACGCTGAAATACCAAAACATCGTCACTCCTCAGTGGATTTATGTCTCATTTATTTGCAGAAAAGACATTTCAGTATCTCTGTTGTTGGTCTTAATGTCGAGTTTGTGTCGTCTTCTCTTAGTCGTAGTAGCTGGAGCTGAGATAGTAACAGAACCATTGGCACCAATGGATGCCATCAAACCATCAATAGATCATCAAAGCTTCATCATATCACATCCTGCTCATCTTCATTTCACTTGCTGTCGTCCGATTGGGGACGAAAATACAAAAACACATCAGAAAAGTTCTCAAATTCTTAAACTTCAGCCAAAATATGTAACAGAACTTAGTTCTGGGTGATAAGTAACCAATCAGCAACCAAAATCTGAAATGACAGAGCAATAATTCTATCAGAAAGGACACTGATGGACTCATTTTAAACATGTTGGTGTATCTGAGTAGTTTTATAGTGTCTGAGTCTCGATTTAAAAGAAATCTATCTAAATATGTAAGTTTGATCCACATATTTCTGTTTTTAGGGGTTTAATTTAACAACCAAAGATGAACTTTAACTCACAACCCAAAGCATAATTGATGGTACCCTGCTTCAACCCTTTGAACTCCTTTTTTTTATTTTTTATTTTAAATTTCCACCTGAAAAAACATCAAAATTTAGTCAGAACCACACCAATACTTTAAGGCCAAAACAACCATCGTTGTCCTCTGTGGATCGGAGATATCTGGGAGAATTTCAAGTCTCTGTGTCTCCATCTTCAGGCCAAAGTGAGATCTGAAAGACTCCTCGGAGAGTAAATGACATCCTTAGTCGGTAATCACTGATGTTATTGAAGCTGTTTTTAAAACTCTCAGCAGGAACTTGAGCAAATTTGATGGAACAGAAATGAAACACAACAAAAGCTGCATCCATTTCAATCACACAAACACCAGGCGGCCTCTTCACTGAATGTGCAACAGTTTTAATAACATATTTCCTGGTGGCATGAAAGGAAACACAAGGAAAACTGTTGAAACACTCAGAATGAACCCATCATAACACATGACATGTTGTTTTCAGTCAATCTTACAGCTGCACTCATTGATATTATCATTTTAACAGAGTGTAAAATGACTCTGTAATGTTAAAGATGTTGCTCAAGATGAACCCACAGAGAATCTTCATAAACCTCCAAAGAACAATTTCAACATCTTTCACCTCATTTGGTTTTATTTCCTGAAGCACGGTTGATTTTAGTGAAAAAGCTCTGAAAACTTCACTGTGGGTTTGTTTTTCTTGGTTCGATCAGGACATAATATAGAAAAGAGATCCACACAGGAACAAGTAAATAATGGAAACTCAGGAATCAGGAAAACAGATGATGATTGTGTATGAACCTAAAATTACATGCAACTTAAACTCAACACGACCAAACCAGATGATGTTTTGCTTAAAATAAGATTCAAGAAATAATTAGTAAACCAATCTGACACCATGTTTCTTAATATAGAACAACTGGTGTTCCTTATTTACTAGCTGTACAGTAGGAGTCCCTCAAAGATTTATTTCAGCACCATTTTTATTTAGTATATATAATGATTTTCTTCAAGTGTGTCCAGATGTATGCTGATGATGCTGTGATTTATACAATGCAAAATGTTCTTTAGATCGTACATGAATATAAATCACAGTATCATCAGCGTACATCTGGACACATTTGAAGAAAGTCATTATATATTCTAAATAAAAATGGTCTTTAGGTGTCCCTCAAGGATCAATCTTAGGACCAGTTTTATTTAGCATATACATGAAGGGTTTGAAAGTAGAGTGGTCTAACCCACTTTGTAAGTTTATGAGAAAATTGAGTTCAAAATTTTGTTTTCAAGAATGGTCTAGCATTCGAAGCAGCACTGGAACACTATATTTGGGTTGTGGGTAGGACCACGAAAATCTAGGCGATAAAGTATTACAGAAATTATATAAAACACAATTAAGACTTTTTGTGGCTTAGACTACTGTGCGTCTAACCCCCTCATATAATGGCTTTCCACAAGTATGTCCAGATACGCCAATGATACTGTGATTTTTATTCAGGTACGATCTAAAGAACATTTTGCAATGAACAGCTGCAATAAACACAGTGTTGGTTGCAAAATGTTCTTAAAATAAACCTTCAAGGGACACTCAGTATTTTAGTGTATATATAATGAATTTCCTCAAGTGTGTTTAGATGTACGCTGATGATACTGGGATTTTTACTCATGTACGATCTAAAGAACATTTTGCAATGGACACCCTGTTTATTGCAGCTCTTTTTTGCAAAATGTTCTTTAGATCGTACATGAGTTAAAAATCACAGTACCTAAATACCAATTTTAAATAGTATATGTAATGACTTTCCTCAAGAGTGTCCAGATGTATGCTGAAGATATTGTGGATTTTACTCATGTATCATCTAAAGAACATTTTCCAATTGACACCGTGTTTATCGCAGCTGTTAGTTGCAAAATGTTCTTTAGATCACACATGAGTAAAAATCACAGTATCATCAGCGTACATCTGGACAACAACATCTGGACACACTTGAGGAAAGTCATTATATATACTAAATAAAATTGATCTTAAAAAAGATCCCTGAGAGACGCCTACAGGCCAATTGAATTTCGTATATATAATGACTTTCCTCATGTGTGTCCTGATGTTATCGGCCAGATATATGCTGATGATACTGTGATTTATACTCATGGTCCTAAAATAGATAACTGAGGGACTCCCGCTGTACAACTCAAAAAAAAAAAAAGAACACCAGTTCTTGTACACTGTTTTTTTTCTTCTCTAAGTAGGATTCTATCAAGGCAGGGCAGAGCAAAAAGACTTATTAGGTAAGCAGAGATGAAAATGTAGCAGATATTACTAAATTTATTTTGAAGATGGCTAAGCGATGTTGGGGTCCCACAAAATTCCTGTAAAAACATGTATAGAGATTTATTCCTATTTTCTACCAAAAATACAGTCTCTTGTCTACATTTCACCAACTTTCAATGCCTCTAACATCAGTAGAACTTTACATGTGTCAAGTTTAGCAAGACAAGGTTCACATTTTTTGCTATTTTGATCAAGTGGTGGACTAATTCGTAGGACCATGAAAACCAGTGTGTACATGTTCTATACATTGTCATTGTATGTGCAAAGTGAAAAGCTGCTTCTATTTGTCTTCACGTTAAAACTGAACATGTACTTTGCTATTTTGAAGGATAGCAAAGAACAATTTACAGCTGGTTTTCTGCTGTGTCTTGTAGTTATGAACCATGATGTACAAATTCTACAAGAGCAAGCGTCCATCAGAGTGAATATCTGCAATAAAACATATATTTCATACTCTTCCTAGCAGGTGCAAAAGCGTGGAGGTCCGTCTCTCTGAATTTTTCTGAACTGTTAAAAAGATCTTTGATCACTAATGAAGCAAACAATGGTTTCACAGAGTTATTTGTGTTGTTTTATGATCCATTCTTCTTCCCTGAAACTGAGCTTCTCTGATTGACATCGACAAGAGAGAAAAGATAAGAGCTCCTCTGCACATCGAGGTCAAGCTTCCTCCTGTGTGGAGCTGTGTGGAACATAAAACTTTGCACAAATGTTACAAAATGCAATGCACAAAATGCAGAAGTGAGGCGGATGTAGTTTCTTCTATTCACCACTAGATGTCAGTAAATATAAGTGAAGGAGTCAAATATGCTAATGAAAATCAAACAAAGTGAAGAGGTTAAAGAAAGACTTCATTTTTCAGTGAATTATAATGTGAGAAATTAAAAATACTGAGTAAAGAAATTAAACCACTTATATATTTAGAAAGCACTTTTTTCACTGTACTTATTTACTGTACTTTTACAGTACTAATGCTCCAGTGTCCACACTACATCAGCAATACTTAGAAGACATTTTAAAAGTTTATAAAATGACTGAAATATACATCAGTTTATATGTTTTTAATGATGGAAATGATGGAAGGTGGCACCAAAATCAATATCATGTTGCTCATTGTGAATTATTTTCTCGTCTCTAACTTTTATTTTGGTGATTTGAAAAGTCAAACAACATCAAAAAGTGAAATTAAAAAAAGGAGAATAAATTTTTCATTGGCAAAATCCCAAATTTCAAGCTGAAGGTTTCATCTAACATCATCTATTTTCCCATATTTTGGAGAAAAATGCTTAAACAAGTGAAAAGTTTGTTGTAAAAGTGTCAGAAAAACTGGATGTGATAGAAAAGCACAGCAGTAGTCAGTAAAAATTACTCAAAATATATTAGAAATTCAATGTAAGCTAATAAAAATTTCACAATTTAGTGATGTGTGCATGTGTAAACCAGTTTAGGTTAATGTTAAGATCAAGATTAGAATTAGGCACGTGGAAACCAGAAGCAGGAATATATTACTTAAAAATCAATATAGATGTTCACATGTTGCTGTTTTGTTGCGTATATCTGCGTCTCAGGCCATTAGAAGATTGCTTTTCTATACACAGAGGTCATCTAATCAAAAAGTTTTTATATATACGAGATAGAAAGCTGCTAATTTGCAAGTTTGGGAGGCAGTTTGTGTACGATGGAGCCAAAAGTATGTGGACACTGAGGCAAAAATATGCAAACTTTTGTTTGTATTTATGGTTTAGGCCTTTTGTTTCAGTGAGAAAAACCCTAAAAGATGCATTTACATTTCTTCAAGTCTGTTTTAAACCAACAGTCAGGAAAAGAAAAAAAGAGTTCCTGCATGTTGAAATAATTTCTTTTCATAAGATCTGTTCTCAGTATACTGTCCTGGAGACGAATGAGAAATAGTGCAGACATTTAGAATAGAGCCATAGTACCCCTCTGAACACCACGAAAAGTATATTACCTTTTTCAAAAATACCAAAATTGCATAATTGGCCAGAGTCAGAAACTGTAAAAACTGAAAAAAAGGTGATGTTCTCAACTTAGAACAAATCATGTGCCTCCAAATCTAAGCTAAAATCTTGACCTTTTTGCCAAAATCCCTTTCACATGCATTCTGCATGTTTCATTTAACAATTTTTTTTTCAATTTTTAATTTTAACTAACCAAATTCTGTTCATTAAATGAATGAATGAATGAATGAATGAATGAATGAATGAATGAATGAATGAATGAATGATTGAATGAATAAATAAATACATAAATAAATAAAAGAAAGTACTGTGATGGCAGCACTTCCAACCATGAATGTCTTTAACCATAATAACTACTTTAGTTTAAGTTGAAACTCTCACATTTCACACACAAAAACACATAAATAACACATAAGCTAACATTTGAAGTACTTCAGTTGTATTTGTAGTTAATTGTAGCTTGTTCACTGCCTTCTGCTGCTGTTCTCATCTGGATGGAATCAAGGAAGCAGCAGCTTTTTATACTGGAGCTGCCAATTGGGCCAAACCAAGTGTCAAGAGATGAAGGGGTGGACTGAGTTTATTTGATTTAAATTTTGCTTTATTCATTTGATTTGTGTTGGGCAATTGGGTACATTTAGGGTTTTTTTTAAAAAAATTACTGTTATTGATCAAGTAGACCAATTGTACTGTTTTGTGCTTTTTTATTGTTAGTTTAGCTGCAGGTGTCTGATCCGACAGTGTACGTATATATAGATATAAATCCCCTGTTGTTCAGTGTTTTTCAGCTCTGAAAAAGAAGCCATGAGCTTCTCAACTGCAACCAACAACAATGTGACAAAAAAGTCATTAAGTATTCGGTGTTGACACAAAGCAGGAAGGAGGACAAATATGGAAACACATTAGAGAGACTGGGAGGAAAACGAAACTTACTTGATCAATAAAACAAAGCATCATGTTCTAGAATATTGGGATATCGTTCTAGTGTTGAGTCTGTAGCTAAAAATCTAAAATATGTCCATTTATTTTTCAATAGAAATGCTAAATGGTTTTAAAAAACTGCGTTCATACCAGCTTTTTCATTTCTTGTGAAATCAATTAATAGAATAATGATCATATGAAGATATTTAATTAAATTCACTTTATTCAATGAGTCTCTTTAAAAGCTTTACTTTTGTTCTAACTGGATTCTGTAACAAAAAACCAAAGAACTCTGCACTTACTGGCAGAACCGTGAAGGTATTAGTGACTCAGCTGTGACCAGCAGTCATGTAACAAAACTTCAGGGACTTTTCAGCTGAACTGAGGTGAACTAGTTCACACAAAGCAGATAAGACAAACAACAAGTATAGAAAAAAATTATGATAAGTAGTAACATGTAAACAGTATGTTGAGTCACCAGTTTTTCCCATAATCAGTGACGTCTGTGGGCACGAAAAGAAACTTTGTCTTTAAGTGAAATAAATAGTAATGAAATTCAACTTTCATTTGTTCTTTTTCATGATTTTGGTCATTTTGAGTGTGTCACACTGCACAGAAGATATTACTGAGTTCACTCTACTTCCAGTCTTGGTTGTTCCGTTTCCATAGAGCTCAACGACTTTATAGTAAAAATGTGACAAAATCATAATATTTAATAAAGATGCCTTTATTCAACACGTATCATTTCAAAATAAATTCTCCATCCATTCATTAAATCATCTATCTATCTATCTATCTATCTATCTATCTATCTATCTATCTATCTATCTATCTATCTATCTATCTATCTATCTATCTATCTATCTATCTATCTATCTATCTATCTATCTGTTCGTCCATCCCTCCATCCATCCATCCATCCATCCATCCATCCTTTCGTCCATCTATCCATCCATCCATCATCCATCTATCCATCCATCCATCCATCCATTAATCATCCATCCATCATCCATCCATCTATCCATCCATTCTTTCATCCATCTATCATCCATCCATCCATCCGTCTGCCCATCCGTCCATCCATCCATTCTTCCATCCGTCCATCCATTCTTTCATCCATCCATCCATCATCCATTAATCATCCATCCATCTATTAATCATTCATCCATCCATCCATTAATCATCCATCCATCTATTAATCATCCATCCATCCATCCATCCATCTATTAATCATCATCCATCCATCCATCCATCCATCCATCCATCCATTCTTTCATCCATCTATCATCCATCCATCCATCCATCCATCTGTCCATCCGTCCATCCATCCTTTCGTCCATCCATCCATCCATTCTTCCATCCATCCATCCATCCTTTCATCCATCTATCCATCCATCCATCCATCCATCAATCATCCATCCATCTATTAATCATCCATCCATCCATCCATTCTTCCATCCGTCCATCCGTCCATTAATCATCCATCCATTCTTTCATCCATCCATCCATGGTTGTTTGTTTTTTATTGTTTTTTATTTATGACATTCTACCTGTGTCATACTGCACAAAAGACATTTGTGTTGGGTGCAGGGGCCAAAACAAAAAATCCTGCATGTGAGTTTTAAGGTTAATTAACACTACAGACATAATTGTGGTTTTATTCTTCTTAACTTCACCTGGAGGCCCAAGCTTGACCCCATTCAACACCTCTGGGATAAACTGGCCCAACATGGGAATAATGCAGCCATTTCCCAACATCTCCTAGAAACATGGAGGCTGTTAAAGCATCAGATTAACTCTCCTGGTTATGGAATGTCACATTTAGCATTTACATAAGTCTGCAATGTTGAGATGTCCACCTATATTTGGTCATATAGTCCATGTGCAGCCAGTTTTTAGAGCGATTCACAAACGAACGCCACGGAAAGTTTGATGTTTTCTGTTTCTTTTCATTCATTCACTGTAACTGACCACAACAGCATAACAAAGGGGTCACGTTCTTCCTCATTAATATGCAGCGTGTCCACATAGAGCCCCTCTGTGGGTCGTAAATAATGCCTCAGTGTTTTCTGAGTGTGTGGACGTTGCCCTCTCAGTCTGCTTCGTAGGGAAGTGACTGGATTACGCGATAATCCCATTATGATGCTGCTGCCATGTGAGGGCCGATTGGAAGGATTAGAAAGCGAAGGCTGGAGTTTGAGGACTGAAGCAACAGCAAACGGGCCCATAAGTGACACTGATAGAGGCTCTGATGGCGGTGAACAGCTTAGACGACCAACGAGGGAGGAAACGTCTCCTCGACCATCAGCTGCAGACACACTGACATGGTATGCTTCATTTGTTTTCATAACTTTATTATGCAGCAGCAGTTTCCAGATTGACAGCCCTGCAAACATTTGATAAATGACCACATACTGGAGGCAGCCAAGTCTGGTGTCAGTTTACCAGAGCAGTAAATTCACAATATATTATGACAGGCTGAAAAAAAAGAAGTTTGTGTATGGAGTCTGGAAGGTGCCATGAAAATAATTCAAGTTATTTACAGTTTAAAACCGCTAAAAGCTCACAAAATACAATTCTGTTTGAAATATAAACCAGTGCACTCAAATTAATAACATGTTATCAAACCTCATCACTACAAAACAATTTCAGTTCTATTTTTGCTAATATCTAACAGAAATATCTTTAAAATTGACTGTTTGTATGCAAATATTGTGGTACTAAAGGAGGTAAATGAATAAATAAAGCGAGAAAGGAGAAATAAAAAGAAAAAAACAATGCATATAGAGTAAGTTATATTCATAAGAAACTGAAACAGAGCAGTAAATTCACAATATATGCAGGCTGAATAAAAGAAGTTTGTGTACAGAGTCTGGAAGGTGCCATGAAAATAACTGAAGTTATTTACAGTTTAAAACCACTAAAAGCCCACAAAATACAATTCTGTTTGAAATATAGACCAGTAAATTCTACAACTATGTCACTAAATGAGTTAAATGAATGAATAAATAAATAAATAAAATGAAACTGGCTTGTTGATAGACAGCAATGACCAGTATATATCTTTTTGTATTACATTTTATTTGTAGAATAATACAGTTTTTTTTTAGCGATAATTTAAGTAATTTGTCTGCTAAAATGTTATCACAGGAGTGAATTTTGAAGGAAACAATGTTAAATTCAGTGTCTAATCCCAGAAAAGCATCGATTATTATTATTAAAATGCAAGTGGGAAGAAAACTTAGTATCTGAAATAAAACAACTGCAAGTGAATAAAGTAACTGATCTGGATTAATGAAGAAAATCATGACAAAAGCAAAATGAATGAATAAGAGGGAGTTTTTTTGCACCAAACTGTGATGAAATTATATTATATAAAAGCAAATCATTTAAAACATTTTATCTTTCCCCTTTCCTTGTCACTTTTTTCATGTGTTTTTGCTCATATGTCATGCAAATATCTTTAAATTTGACCGTTTTTATGCAGCAATTGTCATTAAATGAGTTAACTGAATAAATAAAAGAAGAATGAAATGAAAAAAGAATAAAGGAAGGCTAGTTTTATTATTATTTTATTTAAACTGGCTTGTTGATGGACAAAAAGGCCCACATATATCTTTTTTATTGTATTTTATTTCTAGAATAATGCGAATTTTCAGGAAATTCATAACTAAAGTGGCATAATGAATGAATAAGAGGGAGTTGGTTGCATCAAAATGTCATAAAACTATATTATATAATACAAAATGACTGTAAACCATTTTATTATTTGTCTTTACTCGTGTCTTTTCTTCAGGGTGCTTCATTTCACTGTTGACTTTAATTAAAAATGAAAGAAAAACATGCTCACAAGCAGTTTTTCAGAGGGGATTTCTGCAGTGAGAGTGTGTTTCAAAAAACATGAAAGGATACCTGATTTGAGCTCTCAGAAAAGTGATGATTGAATATTTTCCCCCACTCAGCTGTGCAGAAAACTAATATCCAGAATAATCTCTGGCAGGGGTCTGCTGAACTTCTGGATTTTGGGCCGAGCTGCTGCCGACGTCGTACCAAAGGTCTGTTTTGGAGAAACGACAGACGAGAGAATGATTAACGAGGAGGATGTGTGTCACTGTCAGAGATGTCAGAGTGTGCAGGATAACAGGTGAAGGTCTGGACGATCCGTTCAAACAGAAACAGCAGAAGACTGAGAGCACAAACAGCAGCTTTATTTTTCTAACTGGATCAGACACATCACTGGACTCCACTCGGACTGTATTTCTTCTCCATTTGTTCTGACAGTATGTTTTGGCTCCAGCCTGCACAACAATAATTTAAAAAGTAGCTGCGACTATGTCAAGGTCTGAGGGAGCAGCGAGAGTCTGAAACAGAAACGTTTTCTACTTTTGGAGGAGGCAGGAGCAGCAGGTTGAGCAGAAATACCAGAGGTGGATACAGTCCGTACAGGCTGTGCTGTATCTTCATCCTCCTCCTCCTCCTCTGCTCCAGCTGCAACTTCAGCTCCTGCAGCAAAACATTAGAATCAAATCGTCGTCTGGTCCGGCTCCTGGCGCTTCTGTAACCTGCAGCACTCTCAGGTAATGCACAGAGGTGGGATGTGGGTTTTACATGTTGCTATACATCCAGACAGAAAGATGCTTTGAGTGTAAAACTGAATTTACCAAACAAACGGAGGCACTCAAACGAGACTGAATGTTAGTTAGAAGGATTTTTCATGATGTCTGGCAATCAGAGCTTTAGTTTTTAATGAGATGACTAACAGTTCAATATCTGACTGCAGCTACAAACTTCAAAACATCGCTAAATTTGAGAAATAAGCTGCTAAATAATGTTACAGCAAACCAAAAATGAGACAAGCTGACTAATTTGATGCATACAGCGCCTATAGATGCAGTCCAAGTACGACCTAATATGTATTTTTTTAATTAAATGTTCATTTTTAATTTGCACACACTGTCTGCTGTGTGAATAATATGTGATTTTGCATTGAAATGTGTAGTTTGGCACTTGTGTGATGACTACAAGGTTATTTCTGGTGTGTATACAAGGCTAGCAGCGGTTTACATAACAAAATAATGAGTTGTTTTTCTGTTCTGTTTACTTTAATAAATCATAAAGTCCAATGTATATGACTGTAATGTGCAAACACAATAAGTTTAGGTGAATAAAATAGGAAATAAATGGAGTATTTTAAAAGAAAAAGAATAATTTCATCTACTTGTCAGAGCTAGCTAGATAATTACAGCTGTTAGCTTGCAAATTAGCAGTCTGTAAACACATCTAATTGGAAAATAGCCTTGTTTTACATAAGAATATATAAACATTATATTATTAGCTGTATCATTCACTTTAATTTAGCATGGTTGTTTGTTAAATTAGCTCCTGTTTTATTCATTTGTGGTGCATGACAGTTAGCAAGCTAACAAAGCTGTTGCTAAGTTTCTCAGAGCTGAAACTACAACTTTTGACAGTTTTGAAAGCATTTTTTTTCACTGTTATAATTAATACAACAGAAATCAGAAAGGCAATTCATAATAATATACAAAATATTACACTATTAAGTGTTTTATTCAGTTGAAGTCAGCATAGTTGTTGGGTAAAGTAGCTGCTGTTTTATTAATTCGCCGTGCTTGACAGTTAGCAAGCGAACAAAGCTGTTGCTAAGGCTAGCTGAGCTAAAACTACAACTTTTCACTGGTTTTAAAGTATTGAAACTCAATTTAAGCAAGAAACACACATCCATCAGAATATCTGGTAAACATACTAAAATATACTCACCACTATAATGCTATTATCATTAGTTATTTCTCATTATCTAGAGTAGTTTGTATTTATTTAGCATTATTTGTAACCAGTCACTTCAAGGCAAAGTTGATGGGTCCAGTCAAAGTTGCAACTGAAATAGTTTATTTAAACTTTCTAGCATACTTCAATGGATAACAACTTGTCTGACTTTATTTTATTTAGAACGAATGAGCACTATTCACATTATAAAGTCGGCTATAATGGTTAAAAATATTGGAAGCCACAATTAAAAGTACGTTTGATTTCCTCAAACTACTGACTGACAGCATGTGTCTGTTTTTTCACGGTTGTAATTAATACAACAAAAATCATAAAACTAGTAAAGTTATTTACAAAAAATATATCAAACATTACATTATTAAGTGTATTTTTCAGTGAAAGTCAGAATGTTTATTTGTTGAAGTAGCTGCAATTTTGTTAATTTGCTGTGCTTGACAGTTAGCAAGCTAACAAAGCTGATGCTAAAGTTAGCTAATAATAAAGCTACAACTCTTGACAGTTTTTTAAGTATTAAATACAGGCACTTCAAGGCAAACTGATGGAACCAGTCAAAACTGTAGCTGAAATCTTTTATTAAATTGTTCCAGCATTTTTAAATTGCTAAGAACGTATAGCAATTGATTTTATTTTTGAGTGATCTTCCAATGCTACATACATGACATTGAAGCAGAAATATTTTTAAGACGCTGAAAACTCGCAAAGTTGTCTAAATTGATTAAAAATATGACAAATTTGATTACCTAGAACCACTGACAGCATGCTTATTTGTTTGTCTTCACAGTTGTATTTAATACTTGGATGCCATGAATGCTAATGCTAAACTAGAAATATAGATATCTACAGTCTTTGATCTGTCCTCTGTGTTTGTTGTGGGTCTCCTCCATCACAGTTGTGGTCATGGCATCGGCAGCTCTGGAGCTGATGGGCTTCTTCCTGGGCCTGCTGGGAATGTTGGGAACGCTGGTCGCCACCGTGCTGCCCTACTGGCAGATTTCTGCTCACATCGGCTCCAACATCGTCACGGCTGTGGCCAACATGAGGGGCCTGTGGATGGAGTGCGTCTACCAGAGCACCGGGGCCTTCCAGTGTGAGACCTACAACTCCATGCTGGCGCTGCCCGCCGACCTGCAGGCCTCCCGAGCCCTCATGGTCATCTCCCTGGTGCTGTCCATCCTCGCCATCGCCCTGTCCACCCTGGGGATGCAGTGCACTCTCTGCCTGGAGGGCTCGGGTACCGTTAAGAGTCGCGTTGCGGGGGCCGGTGGGGGGTTGTTCGTCGCCGCCGGCTTCCTGGCTCTCATACCTGTGGCGTGGACCACTCACGAGGTGGTCCAGACCTTCTACCGGCCGAACATTCCCGCCAGCATGAAGTTCGAGCTGGGGGAGTGTTTGTACGTCGGTCTGGCCTCCGCACTGGTCACCATGCTGGGAGGAGGGATGCTGTGTGTTTCCTGCTGCGACGAGCAGGACGGAGGCCGCGGGAGGCGTCATGGCGGTGGATATCCATATCCGGTAGGAGGCGGCATCTCCGGCGCAGGAGTACGAACCACCTCACAGACCTACCGCAACCCCACCATGCAGGTTGGGGGCACCAGCACCGGCGGCAGGGGGCAAACGCTGATCCGCAGTACAAGCGGTAGCTCTGGGACGAGTACGCACGGAGTCCAGGGCGCTAAGAAACCGACGGCAGCAGGATATGACATCACAGGATATGTGTGAGGTCACTGTCACTCCATCACACCTTTAAACATGGCTCCCTCACCACTTAAATCCGATTAAAAGTGTTCTCACGGTGTAGTTAACACATACACTTGTTGTCAGAGTGTGTGCTGGTCATTGTTAAAAGCTTTTTACGGTGAAATTGTGGCACTGAAGCGTCAAAAATGATAACAGCCACAACACAATTACGCAATGAAAAACGATTATCTATCTGTGCATGTTCTGTAAGTTTTATATTTTTCAAAAGTATTGGATGTCACACGTTCCCCTGATAGTGACTCATGCAGAAAAGTCACAACTGTTAAAAAATAGACTGAAACACTTTTATTGTCTTGTTTGCTATTTTCAGTCCCCAAAAAAAGACACCAAAAATATGAGACTGTACATGAAAACTGTATGAAATCATAATGTAAATGTAATACAGGTTGTAAATCCATTCGTTTATATTCTAGGATTGATTGGATGCATCAGCAAATTTGAGAAATGCTTGACTAGATAAGAAATGTTCTGATGCCGATCAAGTGAGAGAAAGTAAACGTTCGCTCTTTGCTGTGTTGTTAAAAAATAAAATGAAAGCTAAAGTGGACCCTGACACATCTAACCTAAATCCTCTACAATACCTCTCAATGTACTGTATCATACCGATGTTTTATTGAAGCCTGTTGAATGATTCAGTGTGACCAAAAATCAAAACGTCTTCCTCATGGTAATTCAGACTCATTCCCAAAGTCTTACTGTGCCTTAATGAGTGTGTTTGCAGTTGTGCATCATCATCTATATGCAGTTCCGTGTGGCAACCTGATTCACACAAAGCACCAAAATTGGATGGAGTTTATTTTTTATTTGGAAATAAATGCAAACTTTTTCTACATGCTGTTTGTTCAACTGTGCTTTTTTCCCATAGTGTGAACACCGTACACATTTCTAACCTGCATGTGAAACGAATAGAATTGATGGTGAATCTGTTGCATCATGTTTTGCGAGTAAACAATAACATTAAATTGGCTTTTCTTTATTCAGGAAGGTTCCTTATTGAATGAAATGAAAGAATCGTAGCATCAGCCACAAGAGGAGCGGGTCAAATTCTCTAAATGCTGAACAAATATGCTTCTGTCAGTGTCTGTAACTTTAAATGCTGCCGAGCTGCTGCTAGCCACGCCCCCTTCAGGAAGAAGACTCTCTCTGCAGACCTGAATGACTGTTTGACACCAGGACTTCATATTGCTTCTAAAACCAAGCAATCACTTGACATGGAAATGTTGCTGAATTCACAATGTTGCTGTAAAATTATTAGTAGTTTAATGTAGCAGAGCTGCAACTTGGAAATAGTTCGGAAGTCGCTGCCGGTTAACATGTAGTCCTAAATGACTGCATTTCAGTCACTATTTCATACTTTGTCCAATGTCTGACAACAAAATGGAAAAATATGTAACTGGTAATGGCTTTATTAAGAATTCTTCTGTGTTAAAATGCAGTTTATGTGAGCACAGGGAGCAGGAGAGAAGCTAACAGATGTATATAGTGACATGAAAACACTTAAACAACACAATCTGTGTTATTTTTATTTCAAAACAGACTTAAAGTTTCCACTTTCTCTGCTTTACAATTAAAAATAGACCTCTGACCTGCAGATAAACAATCAAAGCTAACAGTTACATTAGCCACATTAGCTGCAAAACATGCTAACACTAAGGATTTTCCTGCTGTTGTGGGGACATTCCGTTTTGGGGTGCCTTGAGGAATGGAAGAAGTACGGCAGAACGTCATATGTTAACAATTTATAGTTGATTACAACTAGAAAACAAAATAAAAGTTGTATTTTTAGCTTTCACATTAAGAATTTGCCTTTTTAAAAGACATTCAAGTAGCTTCCATCTATGTTTTATGAACTAACAGATGGAAGCCGACAAATCAGGTTTAAAGTTCCCACTTTCTCATCGTTACAGTTTAAACAAAGCTCTGACTTGCACGTAAACGATCACAGCTAACAATAGCATTAGCCACATTAGCAGCACGACATGCTAACACTAAGGATTTTCCCGCTGTTGTGGTGACATTGCCATTGTAAATAAAAATAATCCGTCGAACGTTGAGTTCTTCAGATGCTGGGAGTGCATGGAGACTCTTATGTTCACTTTTGCAGCCAACAGCAGAACGTTTGATGTGTTTTACTTGTAGCTGAGATGTTTTAGAGTTAGCAGAAGTAGCTCTAGAAAGTACATAAAGCCGCATTCAGAGAGGATGGAATGTAAAGTTGGGAGGTTGTCTAGTTTTGGGGTGCCTTGAGGAATGGAAGAAGTACAGCAGAAGGTCATATCTTAAGTTTTAGTTTACAACAGCTAGAAAACAAAATAAAAGATGTATTTTAACCTTTAACTTTAAGAATTTGCCGTTTTATAAGACATTCAGGTGGGTTCTATGTGTCTTTTATGAAATAACTGCTCAGAATGTCCTAAAAACTCGAGTGCACACACAGAATAACTGGCACACGAATGGCCTTTTAAGGAGCAGTTTGTTGGTATTTGAAGGCCGTTTGTGTTGCAGGTGAGTTTCGGGTGCTGTTTTTAGGATGAGAAAAAGATCACAGCCCTGACCTGGAGGCAAACAGAAGATCAACACAAACAGACCAAAACAAACACAGCTCTCACTTTATACCGATCAATGCGCAGTTCAAGCTAACGGTTGGATGGTGAGACTGGGTCAGTTTACAGTCACAGGAGTGCTTCTGAAAGGATGTACTCAAAACATAAAAGTACGTTCAGTAATGACTGGATCTTTATCTTCTTTCACCTAGTACTTAGTGGTACGGGTTCACCTTGAAATAAATTAGGATCAGCATGAAATCAGTACCATTCCTTTGATGAAACATCTGAGCTGTTGGCGCTGTGTTTCTGAGTATTTAGATATTTAGAGTTTTTCTATCAATGCAGAAGCCCATCTGGAGGAAAACAGGTAATGCTGGATGTCACTGAGGATTTTTTGGGGGAAATTCTCACCTGAAACTCCTGGTTGAGCCTATTCGTCTGAACTACTTTAACCGTTAACATTTGACCGAGAGAACGACACAGATAAGTGGGTTATGGACACAGAAACACTGTGAGAAAAACAAACACACTCTAACAAAGTACAGAAAAAAACCCTGATCGCCTTCACAGATTCAGTCTGAACAACCTGCAGAGCCACATCGACACTTCTAGTCCGTTTAGACGAAATATCTCAAGAAAAGTCATCCTAATACTGTATATAACAAACATTTACAAAGAGAGAAGGCTCAACAACCAAAGAAACATAATGGATCTACTACTAGTCAAAAGTTTGGGTTCACCCAGGCAAGTTCATGTTCTCCATGAAAACTCACACTTTTATCCATGTGCTAACATAACTGCACAAGGGTTTTCTAATCATCAATGAGCCTTTCAACACCATTAGCTAACACAATGTAGCATTAGAACACAGGAGTGATGGTTGCTGGAAATGTTCCTCTGTACCTCTATGGGATATTCCATTAAAAATCAGCTGTTTCCAGCTAGAATAGTCATTTACTACATTAACAATGTCTAAACTGGATTTATGATTAATTTAATGTTATCGTCATTGAAAAAAGCTGCTTTTCTTTCAAAAATAAGGACATTTCTAAGTGACCCCAAATGTTTGAACAGTAGTGTGAGTTGGATTAAGATACAAAAAATTTATGAACTGCTGCATCCTGATTGTTCATTTAAGTGATTTTGAGAATTACTGAGAAAGTCAGTTTAAGTATTTGAGCTGCTGGGAATCACTCTTTGGGTTTTTCCATCTAAATCATCAGTGAATTTAAAAAACAAAACAAAACCTTAGTCATATTTAAGAACC
Source organism: Amphiprion clarkii (assembly GCA_027123335.1). NCBI lineage: Eukaryota > Metazoa > Chordata > Actinopteri > Pomacentridae > Amphiprion > Amphiprion clarkii. Next base: position 4,915,780 of record CM049581.1, on the reverse strand, counting down.
ACTTCAAATCTCCAGAAGGCTGATCTACTTGGATTAGATTGTTTTGGAATATTTTGGTTTTTGTCATACCTGCTCAACCACTTTCATATTTAAAGGTATTCTGTGTATTCAGTTGTACATTATTGTAACAGACAACTACTCGTGGTTCAGAGTATCTTGGTTAACTAGTTAACGTGTGTTTAAATATGGGACTTTTCTTTCTTTTTCTTTTTCCAAATAAGCATAGACTATTTGATCTACTTGTAACGTGTTGCAGATACATTTGAATCGATGGCTTGATGACAAACAGCTGGAAATGTCAGATTTTTCTCTCCAATGGTTCCTGAGATGCTGTTGTTCAAACACAGCCTCAGATTTCAATATGCAAAAAAAATGCATTAGAAGTGTGTCAACTAGCTTTTTTTTGTTTTGTTTTGTTTTGCTTTATTACTAATATATAATTCTATGACAACATTGTGTGAATGCTTTAGTTTCCTCAAGCACCAGACTAATTTGGTTAACTTCAACTTTGCATAATATCTGTCAAACAGAAAGCTTTTATTTTCCTCCTCAGGGCTGCGAAACACAACTGACAACAATACAAGAATAAAACACAACAATACAAGAATAAAACACAACAATACAAGAATAAAATAAGATAACAGGTGATGTTAGGTATGATGTGTCTAATATCTTCATCAGTAAACTTTATTTGGTGCAAGCATGTCCTCTTTGTCTCAGTCTTCTTCCCAAAGCAGACTAACCTGAATGACTGAACAGCGCTACCTAGTGTCTACAATAAGAATAACACTAAATTTAAACTAAAAAGCATTTAGGTGAACTAAACCAGGGCTGTCAAACATGCGGCCACCAATATGTCAAGAGCAAAAATTACAGAGAAGACATAAACTGCAAATTGTAAATTTGTAAAACCATAAATTTAAAATAATTTCTAGACCTTGACAAGTTGTTTGGATCATAAAGTAAAACACTAGATTGATCTTTGTTCTTTTGTCATTTTGCGTCTCATGTTTATAATATTTTGTCTTGTTTTTTTGTCTTTTTTTGTCTGACCTTTCCTGTTTGTCTCACGTTTTTTTCCATTTTGTTTCTCATTTGTGTTGTTTTGAATTTCCTTTTTGTCTCATTGGTGCAGTTTGTCCATTTTGTTGTCGTCTTGTTTCTCTCTTAGCATTTTTTGTCTCGTTTGTGTCATTTGTGTAATTTTTTTGTCTCGTTTGTGTCACTTGTCCATTTGTTTGTGGCTTTATAACTTCTTTGTCTAATTTTTTTGTCTCTTTTTTGTTTTGTTTCATGCTGTTTGTCTCATTTTTCTGTCACTTTGTTTCTCATTTTTGTCGTTTCGTGTCTTATTTTTGCAATATTTTGTCTAGTTTTTGTAGTTTTTTGTCATTTTTGTCTGGCTTTTGTTGTTTGTCTCATGTTTTTGTCTTTTTGTTTCTCATTTTTGTCATTTTGTGTTACCTTTTTGGCTCGCTTTGTGTTTTTTGTCTTATTTTTGTCATCTTGTGTTTTGTGTTTTTGTCATTTTGTAACTTCTTTGTCTAATTTTTTGTCTCTGTTTTGTGTTGTGTCATTTGTCTCATTTTTTGTCATTTTGTTTCTCGTTTTTGTAATATTTTGTCTTGTTTATGTTGTTTTTTGTCTTTTTTGTCATTGACTTTTGTCATTTTGATCATAAAGTAAAATACTGTATAATTCAGTTCCAGATACTTGAGACTAAATGTTTTGTTCCTTTGTAGAAACTCTGATCTGTAAGTTTTAATGTGTAAATGATAAACTGAGGAGTAATGTTGTTGAAATTTAACTTATTTTACTTAAGAAATTTCAAGTTGTTCATAACATTTTGTAAAAAATGTGAACATTTTCAAACATCCTTTTTTGCACTAAAACAAACAGAAAAACTTGGAGTTGTGGTAATTTATAGGTTATTATGCTGTGATTTTACTGGAGATCAAACTGGGCTGAATGTGGTTCTGAACTAAGATGAGTTTGACACTCAGAACAAACTCATGTTGATTGATTTTAGTCGAAAACTTCACATTGTGTCTTTTCTTTAGCACTTTATTCAACCAAACAAACAAATCTAAGTAAACCTCAGTCCTATATTTTGACACAGATAATTGGAATTAGACGTAAATATCGTGAATGTTTTGTTTTGTTACTGAATTATTGTTACATGGTAAAATGAGGAAACAAAAAAACTATTGAAAAAAATGACATATTTAGCAAAAATGTTGTGATCTTCCAATGAGACTCTTTTAAATTACAGATACAAATATCATGTCTTTCAATAAAAAATAAAGATAAATGATAGGAAACAAGCAAATTACTACGTCCATGAAAGAAAATTAATGAAAATGTTTCAGTATGTAAAACAAAACACACGTTTGGACTTATCTGATAAACAAACAGCAGCTACCAAAGAGTGGACTCATATTATATCAGATTTAGCCCAGTGTCCTTCAGTTTCTGTTTATCCTCTTTAGTTTTGTCTGTATTAATTACTGTCAATAAGAGAGTAAAACGCTTAATAATAAAAAGAAAACAGTCGACTGCACCTCCGGAAACTTCAACCGACAGCGATTTGGTGCAAAACACACATTTATTATGATCAAACTGGCGATTATGTCCACTTCATAACCAGGAAATAATAAATAATACACAATCACATCCATTTCAGCCTGTTAATCACAGCTCTGAGGGATCTGAGTTGTTGTCATATAACTGTGCTTTGCTAAACTAGTGTTTTGTATGGATGTAATTTGAATAAATAATAATATGCAAAATACATCAAAAGCATAAAGCATCTCGATGGCTGCTGACCATTATATAACAGTTTGTCCTTGTTCTGACTAGACCTAAGCATTAAAACAGCAGCGATGTGCTGAAGTCATTTATGATATTTTTAACCGTATGTGGCTGCAGATAACAATAACACACAGAAAAACTTACAGAACTTTGTATCACTCGTCATATCTGCTCAATCAATCATTAAAGTTCAACAAAACGAACTTTGTTTTACATGTATAAGCAGGTATTTCATTTTAAAAAGTAGTTTTTATACATTTATTTTTGTATTATTGTGAGATGCAGCTACATGTGGGTCATAAATATCAATCATTTACTTCTGTGTTATTTTTAAAAAAAAATATGAGCTCAAAGATGGAACTTTTATTGACAGCTTCAGTTTTCTTTTTCATATTTCAGCTCACCCATAATCAGAGACTATTTGATCTACTTGTCCAATATTGAATCAATAACATCTTGAGAAATAAAAGTGAAAATTTCAGGTTTTTATCTTTAATAGTTCCTGAGATGTTGTCGTTCAAACGTAGCTTCAAATTTTAATATGCAAAAACAAAACTGATACTGTTTTTCTCTATTTTTAATCATATCTTAGTATATATCTTGGAAAATGCTCGTTATATCAAGGTAAAATTTCAAAAATGCTATATTTAATATCCATAGTTTAATATAAAAAAGTTTCAAGCCAATCAGAGGTGGTTAAGCAGAAGGCCAATAATGATTTGAGATATAAAAACCCATTTCTTTATTTCACTTCTTGAGTTAACGCTCCATAATATGCAATAACTACATATCTGTACGATAATAAAACTACATTACTGCTTATTACACTGTCCATTTTAAATTCGCTAAACAATGCATATTTTACATTTTATGATTATACTTTTGCTACTTATGTTTATATTTGTAGGACTTACTTTTCTACTGTAACAATTTCCAGTCAGGGATAAAAAGCAAAAAGTATTTCTGATTCTGATACTGACATAGTTTTCAACCAGCCTTTGTTCTACAACAATACAACAGAATTCCTGAAATTCAATTTTCTTGTTTTTTCCTGTGCCACTCCCGTAAGATTTTTATGTTTTCTTTGAACAATGCACATTATATATTTTATGATTAGGCCTTTTCTACTTATGTTTATATTTGTAGGATGCTTTCTTTTTTTTTACTGTAACAATTTCCAGTCAGAAATTTAAAAAGAAGTATTTCCCAAGTTCAAGGTTCAAAGTTTATTGTCATATGCACAGTAAACAAACATGTTTCCCAGTGCTATGGAATTCTTTCTTCGCTAACCACAACAAATGCCAAACAATAAAAATGTAACTACAAAATATATTTTTAAAAAACAGAAAAATAAATAAATAAATAAATGCAATGGATTGGACAAAATAACAAGTAGTGCAACATCAGCTGTATGTGCAATGTCAGCAAGTAAGTGCTGATTCTGATATTGACATATTTTTCAACCTTTTTTTAGCCTTTTTATCTAGAACAGTTGATAGAAGTCCTGAAAGTCAGATTTTTGTTTTTTGTGTGCCACCCCTGTAAGATTTTTCGTGTTAATTTTTTGAGCTCTTATTTAGCGTGCTTTTATTTTGAAGGCCGCCCTCCCAGCTTGCAGCTTCCTATTGCGGAAGTAGTTTTTCCTCTCGCTCCGCTCGCAGCTCAGCACCACCCGAACCGATAAAAAACGGCGGCAGGTGAAGCGACTGAGTCACTCGGTAACGGAGGGGTGAAGCCGTGCTGCAGGTTCTGGAGGAATGGAGGAGAGGAGCGACGTTTCCGGCTCTTCCTCTGGAGCTCAACCGGGACGCTAGTGGAACCTGGAGCCGAGGAGCCGCAGCTGCTCCACCGAAAACAGTCGCAGCGGTTCATTTTAATCCGTTTATCCTCCTGAAAGGTGGACTGTCAGGAGTCTGTCATTAAAAAAGGACACTTCTGCAGACAGGTAAGATTAAAAAACGTTAAATTGATCGCCAACGGAAGGATAATCGGTGGTAAATGGTGTTAGCTAAGTTAGCTAGCTAGTGGAGTCCTGCTCTTTAACTCTCCGACCGGGACGAGTTGGATTTCAGTGTAATTTAATAGTTTTTTAGAAACGCTGGCTTTCATATTTCTGTGCCTAACGTTGACAGAAATAGTCCCCCGGCTCTCTGCTAGCTAAAGTCGGTAAATGGATCCTGCTAACTTGCCAGTTTTCTAAATATACACGGAAGGTGCTGAACTGTTGGCGCTGTAAAACCAATCAGGACTCAACCTGCTGCGTTTATACTTTCCTTTTAGCACCGCTTTAACTGTGCTTTTTCACTTTACACTCTGTCAAGTCCCATATTTAGGGTTCTCAGTCATGCAGGTCATAACAATCCCAATAACTTCATAACTCAGCTGCTCATCTTCACTTCCTTAATTGAATAACAATCTTGGATGAAACCAAAACCGGAAGTCCAGTTGCTTTTATAGGTAGGATTATTATCAGGGGTCACTAACAGCCCATCAGAAGCGATACATTCCACCTGTAATGCTTGTAGTGAAAAGCGAGACAAAAGAAGACACAAAACGACAAAAGCAATACACAAAACAACGAATAAAGCAAAACACAAGATGACAAAAATTAGACAAAAAACACAAGTGAGACAAAAAAGAAACACAAAAGGACAAAACATGAGCCAAACAACAGAAGTCAGACAAAAAAACAACAAAAACAAGACAAAATATTACAAAAACGAAACACAAAACGACAAAAGAACAATGAGCGATATAGTATTTTTCTTTATGATCAAAACGACAAAAAACAACAAAAACAGGACAAAATATTACAAAAATGAGACACAAAACAACAAATGCAAGAAACAAAATGAAAATGAGACAAACGACACAAAACAAAGCAAGAAAAGAGAGAAAAAGACGAAAAAATTACAAAGCGATAAAAAAATGGACAAAATGACAAAAAACAACAAAAATGATACACAAAACAACGAAAAAAGCAAAACACATGATGACAAAAATAAGACCAGAAACACAAGCGAGACAAGAAGGAAACACGAAACGACAAAAACATGAGACAAACAAAAATATGAGACAAATGACAAAAGTCAGAGCAAAAGTCCAGTTGCTTTTATAGGTAGGATTATTTACCTCAGGGGTCACTAACAGCACATCAGAAGTGATACAATCCACCTGTAATGCTTGTAGTGATGCTTCATATGAATTGTAGAAAACATGTAGTTTATGTGCAGTTAATAAGTGTAAGATTATTAGTTTAAACTGACATTTATTTCCACAATCCTGACCTCCTGAACTGACACTAAATTGTCCCCCTGCCTTGTAAATGTATACAGTTTATACATAAAAACACGTAAAAGTTGTGGCAGTGCGTGAATAATAGGGTTCTACCAAACCAAACTCTGTCCCACTGAAGCTGCTGAGTCACATTATGGTATTGCACAATGTTCAGTGTCTTTAAATATTTTCCCAGTAAATATTTATTCGCCTCTAGTTTTTACACTTTGCAAAGTTGTCTCCCTGATTTCCATAATGTCTGAAGCTCTCCTGCAATCATGCAACGGTTAATAACTTTTATCTACGTGGCTTAGTGCAAACTGGGTTACACAGATTCCACATTTAAACACTGGAATTATTCCTTTAAAGCGTCTTTGGATTAATTGTTATTAAGAAAAGTCTTCCGTTATGCAAAAAATGACACTTGTTTAATGTAATTGTGAAAATTTCACGCCTTCATCTTCAATAGTTCCTGAGATGTTGACATTCAAACGTAGCCTCGAATTTAAATATGCGGAAACAAAAAGTGCTGAAGCAATTTTTTAAATTATTATTATTATATATTTATTTTTAACTTAATCGCTCTTCTGTATTTCTTCTTTAGTTTCACTTGTATCTGGCTGCTGTAACATCTAAAGATCTTATCTTTATGTGTGAAAAAACGTGCTTAAAGTAGGTCGATGTCCACTTTTATAAAGTATTTATCTTGGAAAGTACTTGTTATATCAAGGTGAAATTTCAAAGATGCAAATTTTAGTATCTGTAGTTTATTGTGAAAAAGTTTCAAGCAAATCAGAGATGGTTAAACAGAAGTGTAGTGATGATTTGAGATATAATGACACGTTTCTTTATTTCACTTTTTGAGTTACCACTTAATAGTGTACTATTATTATTATTATTATTATTATTACATTTTATGCTTGTACCTTTTCTACTTATGTTTATATTTTGAAGACATATTTTTCTACTCATGCTTATCTAGATGTATAATTTGTACAGTTTGTATTTCTAAGACTATGAATGGGAGCAACTGTGAGCAATTTCCAGTCGAGCAAATCAGAGCTGGCGATTCTAGATTGATTGATCTACTGATGCTCCATTTGCATAATCTTTCCGTTGAGATCTTGTATGGAACCAAAACCAAAAGTCCAGTTCTTTTCACAGAAGCTCTTCGGATTATTTCCATCATTTCTGAAGCTCTCCTGCAATCATGCAACAGTTAACAGCTGTTTCCTGTGTGTCTCAGGAAAACCAGCGGTTTGTTTTTGCCCGAGCCAAAAGCTTGTAAAGATGAGCAGGGAGTGAGTGAAATGTCACAACTTTCCATACATAAACACTGTGCTGTAGCAGGAAATGCACCATGCGATCAAAAGATATGTGGGTTAGGATTATTACCAGGTAGGTTTTCGATGCATCAAAGTAAATATTGACATGCAAAAAATAGAAGATAAACGAGGATATAATATTTTCAAAAAAGAAAGTGCAGCAAATTAAAGCTGTTGTAAAAGTTTATACCACAATATTGAGGCGATCCAGCTGTACAGATTGTGCAGAAATGTGCACATTTTTGCCTAAGACTATGCAAAAACTCACAATCTGTTGTGTAAATTAAGTCCAATGTGTAAAACAATACTAATAGCAGTCCTGTTTAAAAGCTGTGTGTTAATGTAAAGTCTTCAGTCGATGTCTAACGTAGAGAAAAGGAGGAAATGTCACTGGAAATGTCACAGCTGCTGCTGCCAAATGTTAGATATGTCTGACGGAGAAATGTGGCCGTATCAGTGACAATATTTAATTCCAAAATACACATATAACAAATAATGTAAAAAGGTCAAATTCTAGGAGGAAACTGTGAATTCTTTCCTCTAATACTGACTAAACACCAATCTGTACCCGATAATACACAGTGGAAAATATGTGAAATATGTAATCATGTTGTTATTTCCTGTCCGGAAATTTACTGTAAGAGTTTGACACCCCTCTAAATTATACACAAATCCCAGTTATATCCCACTTATTAGTTGTGTACATGAAGCAGCAGTGGACACAAGCTTTAGGTCCTGGGTGGCCTCTGGTTTCTTTCCCTTCATATTTAAAAATCTGCTCATTTCCAGTCCTCAAATCTAATGAGGTGAAGAGGAAATGAACGTAGAGCGTCAAAGGGAAGGGATAATATGTTACCAGGTGCATACAGCTAATGGATGTCTTACAGTAGTGGTGTCAAACATGCAGAAGACTTTGTAAAGAGGAAGAATTACAGAGAAGACATTCCCCTTAAATTGTACATTTGTAAAACTGTAAATGTGAACTATAAATGTACAACTGTGAGCAAGTTCCAGTCAGGGTTTCAAACAAATCAGTGATGGAAATTCTGGATTTTGCAGAACTGATCTGCTGATGCTCAATTTGCATGATCTTTCCTTTGACTTTATTAAACACCAGCTGCATCCCACAGCAGCAGAGCACAAAATGACACCTGTGTAATGTAATTAGGTCAAAAATGAAGCTTCATCTGTCACCCTAAAGTCTTACCAAAGATTTACACCCTTGTTCCTGTTCAGGGCTAACTCCACTAATACCTTAATTGTAATTGTGAGCTGCAAATCACGAGTCGCTGCATTTCAAATAGTCAGAAAACATAGTAAATTGATAATGAAGTGACTAAAACACATATTAAAACACAATTTATTTAAAAGACCGACAGCAGGAAACAGTGTTTGGACATATCCACTGCTGCGTCAGGATGTTTCTCCCATGCAGCAGCAAAGTGAGCTCCTCATAAAACACCATGTGGCTCCACAAATCAAACTCTGTGAGACCTTTAGCATCTCCTCAGGCCTCCCGTAGAGAAGAACCTCCACACTCGGCTAACTTTAATGAATCTAAGAACAGACAGCCGAGAACCACCAGGTGCGTCATGCTGTTGAATATTCTGGTTGAGAACATCACCATGAGCACGACTGTATTCTGTAGCAGCGTCTGTTGACAGAGCTGCAGCTGGAGCAACGACAAAAATCCCAATAATTGATTAGACTGTTAACCCTCGTGTCGTCGCAGTGAACTTCTGATGTCCACATGTTCAACATTTTTGGGAAATCTTTGAACATTTTTTGGTGGGAAAAAAAAGAAATGTTAAAAATATTTCTTAAGAACAGTCACAAAAAAATCAACCAAAATCCAGCGAAATTTGCTGGATTTTGGTTGATTTTTTTGTGAATGTTCTTAAAGAAAATATTAGAAGTTTTACTGATGTATATGGAATCACTTTAGATATTTTTAGGATTTTTTTTGGAAGATTTTTCGTCATTTTTTGAAAAATAGTCACAAGAATTTTCTTGCCAAATTTGGGGTTTTAAAAAAAAAAAATAAATAAAAAATTATGAAACTTTTAAGGGAAACTTTTAAGGAATGGTTGTAATTTTCGTCCTAAAGGTTTTGCAAATTTTCAGAAATTTTGGGAATTTTTTGGCTGAATTTTTGAATTTTTTTCAGACAAGATAACAATATTTTTTGGTTCCCGTAAATGAGGACAACAGGAGGGTTAAATTAATAAACATGTGCTTTGACCACTGATTAATTAGTTTGAGGAATTTCGTCTGATTCCAGCTTCCTTTTGTGGATAAAACAAGAGACACTTGAGGATCTTGGGCTTTAGGAAACAATAATCCAGTATTTCATACATTTTTAAGACCAAACAACGAAATGATTAATCGAGAAAATAAAAGACAGATTCATTAACAGAGGAAATAGTTACCTGCAGTCCACCAGTCTATTTCTTCCACACCAAACTGGGAAATCTGTCTCTATGGATCAGGCTTTTATATAAACTGTTGTCATAGAGTTTAAAGCACATTTTTGTCCAAAATACTGCTGTATTCTGCATCATAAAGTAGGTTTTAGGGCCGTGACCATGGAAACAAAGAAAAAATATACAAAAGTCAACGATCTAAAAGAGTTTTTGTTTGTTTCTTGGCACAGACACTTTGTTAGTTGCAGAATTGTGCAACTGCATTGCCTCAGTTTCCGTAAGAATTGCAGGATTGTTCTCATGAATTGTTCTCCTTAAAATCACTTGTTGCATGGCCTGCAATAACAACAATATCAAGCGAGGTAATGCTGTGTCAGTCTGCAAATTATAGAATTGTTAAAATTATTGGATTTTGGAATACAACATTGAATAATAGTCAATAAAATGGGTGCAGAATAGCTAAATGAAGCTAAAGCTGACAAGTTTTATTAAAGTAAAATGCACCAGAAAGATCAATTTATTAAATATAGACATTATGTATAATGTCTATTAAAACTGGCAGAAAATGCAGTGCTGAAGTCTAACAGGTGCATAACGCATCAAATTATCACCTGTTTTCTTTACGTTGCTTAATTACTCTGCCAAGGAACACGGTGGAGTTATGTGACGATCAGCATTGGTTTGTCAGTCTGTCTGTGTGCAACATTTCTCAAAAACGGACAAACAGATTTGGATGAAACTTTCAGGGAAGGTCAGAAATGACACAAGGACCAAGTGATTAGATTTTGGCAGTGATGCGGCTTATAGTCTGGATCCACGGATTTGTTAAAAGTTTCTATATTGTTGCCAGATAGCGGCACGGCGTCACTGTAACCATGACAACAAGTGAACACTATGTCAGCTGCCTGTTGACGATCACATGATTGCGATCCTGCTATAAATCCACTGCTGCCGACTTATCGGGACTTATCTTTTGGAAATGATACAAGGAATAGTTGATTAAACTGTGGGGGTGTTTCTGAGTCCCATCAATTCCCGCCCCCCGCTACATATTTAGGTCACGTGATTAGGTATCCGTACATAACGTACACATGAATAACACAAACCTGTGCTCAGTGCAACGTCATTTTGTTTGTGGCTTCATCTATATTAAATGGTCACATCCTATGTTGTTGTGATTTCTGATCATCAATAACTAATAAACAAATGTTGCATTTCTACAAAAATGCTGCATTTCTGACAATGCCATATGTGGGAATGAACAGCCTTGGAGGAGTACTGCTCTCTCTGAGTGCTTTTCTAGTTTTATAAGTTCTTAGATGCATTTCTGACGTCTGTCTGTTGCTTTGTTTTATTCCATTTTCTCCATTTCTTGCTGTTCCCCTCTCACAAGTCTCTCCTCGGCTGAATTCTTTGTCAACAGCGTCTGGGACCGAAACAGTCCTTTGGCAGACGAACTTTCTGCCCCCTGACAAAAAGTTCAGTCTGGGCTGTGGGAATATTCGAACGGAGTTTAACAAGAATAGAACCGTGGCGCTTCAGTGAGTGATGGGCAGGAGGAAAAACAACACGGATCACATTCTCATAAAAGGATTCCTTTGTAGCGTTTGAATAATGTTTATAGGTTTATTATCTTAATATCTCAGATAATAAACAGAGGGATCGTATTCCATCATTGTGTTTGCCTGTTGAGTCATGTATAAAGGCCCATATAGGGGCAGGAGCTGGCAAACAATATTTATTTGATATAAAAATACACATTAAATCACATAAATGTCACAGAATTATTCAAACACAACTGACTAAAGAGCCATAGCACCTGGGGGCATCAGATTTTAAACTGCCTTCACTGTGATCATCGCGACCACACAGGAAGCTCTTCTTCGCTTACAAAACATAATTATTTATTCGAGGTATTTTATAATTTAATCAAAAATATTTTATATCAGTCTTCAGTAGCCTCCGCAACAACTTAAACTTTTCTCATTCACAGTGTTTCATGGTGTATAAAGCTTTTTTTAAATAACTTTAGCGCCAAGGAATTGTCATTAATTGACTAATTACATGCTGTAGCTTCATGTTAATTAGATGGCATACAGGTCAGATCAAATGTGCGTAGATTAATCGATTAGTTGTCAACTATTAAATTAATCTGCAACTAATCTGATATTAGATGGATCAATTGGAGTCATTTTTTTAGGGGAAAAAACTCTATAATCTCTGATTCTTGCTTCTCAAATGTGAATATTTTGTGTGTTTTTTTCCTGTTTTATGATGTTAAACTAATATGTTTTGGATTGTGGACATGATCATCGGGTTTGGGAAACACTGATCCGCACTTTTCACCATTTTGTGACATTTTATAGGCCAAAGAATTTATTGATTAAAGGAGAAAACAATCAACAGTGAAGATTATTGTTCAGATTTGTCTTATTTTAAGTGTTGCTCGGCCTAACCTTGGTAAGATACACAAGTTTTAAAACTGATTCATCTTCATTTTTATATAAGGTAAATAAAGTTATCTGATAGCGGAAAAAATGAGTTAATTACAGGGGGTCCTCGGTTTACGATGTCCTCGACCTATGGCGTTTCGTCGCTACGTTGGAACTGGTTGAATAGAACAGACAGACAAATACATCGCTGCGCGGCGCTTTAAGATTGCTTTGTTTACATTCTGCGGTTGTACACCACCGATTTCTCCGGTTGGATTGTGCTACAGTCGTTAACTTTTAGCCCTTCATTATGGCTCTCTACATTAGAGTCTTCTGATGGCCGTGCTTCGAAGAAAAGGAAAACCATCTCCATGGAACTGAAATCAGATATAATGTTCTGTTATTTTCTTGTAAAATGACTCATACATGCATGGAAGTCATTGGTATTCATGACTTTTCCAAAGAACTGATCGATATTGTGATGCACCTAATGCAGTGGAACTCTGTCGTAAGTCGAGGACCTCCTGTCTTGTATCAGTATCTTGTGTATTTGTAGTGAGGTGGAGCCTACATCTGTTCTCTTTTTACCCTCCAGGAGCCATGAGCAGCGAGCTGAACGTCCCGATGGGTTCCCCAGCCCCGGGGGTCTCAGAGCGGGCTCCAGACGGCGGTGGGATGGACTACAGGGACTGGGTGCGACGCAGCTACCTGGAGCTGGTGAGCTCCAACCACCACTCGGTTCAGGCCCTGTCCTGGAGGAAGCTCTATCTGAGCCGGGCCAAGCTGAAGGCCTCCAGCAGGACGTCTGCGCTGCTGTCTGGCTTCGCTATGGTTGGTTAGCTGTTCATGTTTTTAACCATAACAAAGCTTTGTTTTTTTTCCAGGAAGCTGATGATGCTTGTGAGTACCACAGATCTCGTGTGACCCAGATAATTCAGGCAGGAAATGGTTTCAAACTTCCTGTTCTCAAGATGGCATTTGTGGCTGCTGCACATCAATCTTCATGGTCACAGTTTGTCCTCTGGGTTACATTTTGTGACAACATAAATCAACATTATCGGGGACTGGGGACAACTTCATAACCAAAAAAGCACATGCTTCACTGAAACATGTTGGACTCTTAAAACTGTTGTATTCTTTCTATCATTTATCCAGCAGGAGCGTTTTTAGCTCGGCTCTGCTTCGTGATCATTTGTTTATTGTTTTTTTTGTTTGCTCCTGCATGAGCCTCAGCCACTGTTGCTATGGAGAATAAGCCAGTCAGAGATGTGGATCAAATTCAGGGGACTTTGCAGCTGGGAACAAAACACATCCATCATTACTGAGTTCATCTATCACAGCACCAGAATCTGAAAATAAACTTATTCAATGCTCAGAACCCCCGAGCAGTTTTTCCCGCATTATTACTCATCGTGGGTTCATTTTTCACTGTAATGTAAAGTCCTCTAAGGAAACAGAACAGCCACGAAGCAGGAGAAACGAAGCAAACATGTTTTATGTACATTGGCGCAAAGTTTAAATACCATAAATCATATAAAAAGATGAATGAAAGTTGAATATTTTTGAGTATTGATTTTGTTTATTCCTAAAATCATCTTGCTACACATGTTCAGATCAATTCAAATCTAGAAAGTAATCTATTATATAGATGTTTTACTGCTTACACCGCCTGCAGTTCAGCTCAAATTCACCTGAGAAATTCCTGAATTTTTCTAACATGATTATTAGTCGTAGTTGAGTCACTATTAATTTTATGACTTCTTTGAGGTCAACATTTTTTGTTTTTTTACAAAATGTAGTTCCTGCAAACAGTCTATTTTTGACACATTTTTAAACCACAGTAGAATAAAAGAATTATAATGGAATATCATAGTTTGTGGATTGAACTATACGTTACACATGATTAGTTCAAGGACGGTTGGAAACTTAACTTTCCAGCAGTGTATTTCACAAGCTGCATAGCTACCAACTTAACATAAAGTGACCGCTTGACTCCGCACCACTTCCTGCTCAGCTGTGATACAGACTCTGCTACATGTGCTGTAGACTGACGTTGTTGTAAACAGTCGAGTCGGCGCCGCTCTGCTGGACAAACTGTGTAATGACACCATTTCTAAATATCCCAAACGTCAGTTTTTTTGCAGTGTGTTGTAGAAAAAATAATTTAACTGATTTCAAAACAGGAATTTCTTTGATTATTTATTTTACCAAAATTGAAAAAAAAAAGAAGAAAAAATCAACTTGTTCAACATGTTTCAAGTCGCCCCCAGTTGTTACCAACACTAGTAAATAATACATTCTATAGATATTTCACTGCTGACAGCCTGCAGTTCAGCCCAGTTCACCAGTGAAATTCTTGATTTTTGTAACATGATTGTTGGCCGTAGTTCAATTCAGTTTAATTTATATAGCGCCAATTAGTCAGATTGTCTCAAGACGCTTTACAGAACCCATATGCCTGAACCCCAGAGCAGCCCTAAGGAGACAGTGGCAGGAAAACACCCTTTTAACAGGGAAAAAAACCTGGAGCAGAATCCGGCTCTAATGTTGGGGGACCCATCTGCTGCTGGCCGGGCGGGTTGAGAGGTAGAGGGGTGGAGAGGGGGAGGGATGGGACAGGGTTCCCATGCGTCCTGGAAAACCTGGAAAATGATTGACCAATTTTCCAGCTATGGAAAACATGGAAAATGAGAGAAAAAGGTCAAATGCCCTGGAAACTGTTAACTTATCCTGGAAAATATCTATCCTCCCCTGTCAATGTAAACAGGTTAAAAGTTATGCGCATGCATATCTGTTGTCCCCTTATCTTCTGGGCAACATTAAGGCATACAATATATATATATAATAGCGCTTCTCTGCTTCTAGCTGGTGCAGCGCCCCACGTGACGCTACCAGCCAATCAAATCTGCATTTCCACTTCGAGCAGTTCTCCAACCCAGGTCTTCCAACTGACTTTGTCGCTACATTTAGCCACTTTTCAGACCCCGTTATGGACTTATCGTCTAGAGACAAAACTAGTGACTGTTAGCTGAAAAGTGTGGCTAGTGTTGATCCACCAGTGTGAGGGTTTTCTCTCCCGTGGGCCCCACAGGCTCCTCTCTGTCCTCTGTGGAGTGACAGCAGAGGAGAGTTCTCGTGGGCGTGTCGGTTCCTGATTGGCTGTGAGTTGAGAGATGCTGAGTTTAACAGGTAATCTGAATGGACCACGTTTCACTCCGTAGTTCACACCTGTTTTACTGTCTGACAAAAATATGTGAATGAAAAACATTAGGAATTCTGTTGTATTACTATGTGCACAGATAGATGCAGAGAAGAAATCAGAGACCTTAACCACTTTTCATGTCGACTTAATCTCGTTAATTTCCAATAAAAGTAGTTGAGATGTGCATAGAGACCACAGGGAAGAGGAGAAGACTGGAACTATGACATGTTCACTTGAACCGCTAGCATGGGCGTAGCACCCCGGGGGGGGGAATGTGGGCGTAGCACCCCAGGGGGGGATGGGGATGTGGGCGTAGCACCCCGGGGGGATGTGGGTGTTGTGACACCTGCACTTTTACGTCAACATCATTTCATCCTCCTCACTACAGAGGTGCATAAACTACATCTTTCCACAGCAGTTGAGGTGCAGCTGAGCGCTTCATGTCTGGAATCAAACTTTCAGTCGATGACGCCGGTCAACACAGATACATGACGTCTCTGTAGCGGACTGTCCGCCTCCATATGATGGTGACATCACGGTGACATCAGGGTGACATCACTCGTCCTATGTCTCAGTCATAGACTGTATATTAAAGATACAGTAAACTGACATGAAACAAAGGAAATTGTTTTTCAATGATTTATTGAAAATATACAAATATTTTTAAATGAATTGCAGCAGAGAAAGTCAGAGAGAAGAGAAAGTTGAGCTGGGAATTACCTAGTTGAACGCTGCAACTCCAGTTTTTCATGCTAGTGAAGCGCTGCGCTGTAATCTGTGGGTGTGTTTGCATTATTCTGTGATACATTTGTCATAATTATTTTTCATAGATAAATTATAGCCATACACTGCACATCAAATGTCTGAGTAATAAATATAGAAACAATCTGGGTAAATGCAGGTTACAGCTGTAGTAAAGAACACTTCCAAAGAATGAGGGGGACGGGAATGTATTAGTGTATGACGTGATAACGTGTCTGTAGCGGTTGGAAAAGTCCTGGAAAATAATTTCAGGGAAAGAGTGGGAACCCTGTGGGAGAAGAGTTGAGTCACTGTTAATTATATGACTGCGTGTTTAGTTTTTGCACAAAATGTACTTACTTTCAACAGCCTATTTTTGGCACATTTTTGAACAACTATAGAATAAAATCATTTTAATGAAATGTCAGTTTGTGTATTGAACTATAAGTTACACATGAATAGTTCAAGGACTATTGGAAAGTTGAAAATGTGACGATTCATTCTGCTTTCAGGGTTCCTGGTTCCGATAAAAGGTGTCATTTTTAAAAATAATTGAATAGATGACATGCCTCTCAAGCTTCCCAAAAGGTTTTGGATCTCAGACGGTTAAACTTCAGATTTTTAATTGTTACCATGTTTCTACGAAGTGTAATCTTTAACATAAACATCAGTTGTGTCGTGAGATGCTTCTCACTAAATTATTTCATTTCCAGTAGTCGATTTCTCCTAAAGTTTGCGTGTCCACAACCCTCTGCCTTTTGTTGTTAATCATTGAACACTTGCAGTTGCATCTTTTGTACTGATCGTTAATCAGGAGAGCTTCATGCCTGCAGGGAACTTTCAGAGCTTCGATTCTCCCAAATAGCTTCTCTGAACCCAGTTAAGACGACCTCAGGACGTGATGAGACCGTCTGGGTTTGTTTACATGCATGTTATCTTTGTTTGAGCCTCGTCTCGTTGACTTAACCCTCCTGTTGTCCTCATTTGCAGGCACCAAAAAATACAGTTTCCTTTAGTGTTGCTTTCGTCAACGAAAATTATGATGAAATATCGTCGTCAATGGACCTTTCACTTGACAAAAATGAGACGAGACGAAATAATTTCATCTCGTCTCGTTTTGATCAACGAAAATGAAGAGACATTTCAGCAGAATTTTTATTTTGTAAACCGAATTTCGTCTCGTTTTTATTCAACAATATTGTATTATATATTTTATTATAGTTATCGTCACATAACCACCATTTACTTTTCGTCTCGTTTTCGTCAAGTAATAAAGGTTCGTTGACGATATTTCGTCATAATTTTCGTTGACGAAAGCAACACTAGTTTCCTTGTCTGAAAAAAATCCAGAAAATCTGAAAAAAAATTCCCAAAATTTCTTAAAATTTGCAAAACCTTCAGGAAGAAAATTCCAATAATTCCTTAAATGTTTCCCTTAAAAGTTTCATTTAAAAAAAAAATAAAATATATTCTCGTAAATCTTTTCAAAAAATGAGTAAAAATCTTCCAAAAAAAATCCTAAAAATATCTAAACTGATTCCATATATATCAGTAAAACTTCTAATATTTTCTTTTAGAACATTCACATAAAAATCAACCAAAATCCAGCGAAATTCACTGGATTTTGGTTGATTTTTATGTGAATGTTCTTAAGAAACATTTTTAACATTTCTTTTCTCCACCAAAAATGTTCAAAGATTTCCCAAAAATGTTGAAAATGTGGACATCAGAAGTTTCACTGTGAAAATATTTTTTTTCCGCACATTTTCAAACCGGGTCAATTTTGACCCGCAGGACGACAGGAGGATTAACGACCTTGATCTCCCCGTCCCAGGTGGCCATGGTGGAGGTGCAGCTGGAGGTGCAGTACAGTTACCCCCGGGCTCTCCTCATCGCCTTCAGCGTCTGCACCACCGTGCTGGTGGCCGTCCACCTCTTCGCCCTGCTGATCAGCACCTGCATCCTGCCCAACGTGGAGGCCGTCAGCAACATCCACAACCTCAACTCGGTCAGCGAGTCGCCCCACGAGCGCATGCACTACTACATCGAGCTGGCCTGGGGCTTCTCCACGGCGCTGGGCATCCTGCTGTTCCTGGCCGAGGTGGTGCTGCTCTGCTGGATCAAGTTCCTGCCGGTGGACTCCAGCGGCCTCAAGAAGCCTCAGCCGACGGCCACGGCGCAGGACAGCGGCTGGCAGGCGGCGCTGGCCTCCACCATCATCATGGTCCCGGTGGGGGTGATCTTTGTGGTGTTCACCATCCACTTCTATCGCTCTCTGGTGCGCCACAAGACGGAGCGCCACCACCAGGAGATCGAGGAACTGCACAAGATCAAGGTGCAGCTGGACGGCCACGAGAGAGGCCTCCAGACGGTGTGAAACCCCGACGGCAGCTTTAAAGACTTCTCTCCGTGTCACATATTTATCTCCCTGCTCTGACGTCTGTTCTGGTCGTTTTAATGCCTTGAACTCGTAAGCAGTGAACGTAACGCTGTGCAGCGCAGACGCTTCATACGTGTCAGACTGCCGGTTTACTCTGAAGGTCAAGTTACGGTGTAGGATTCGTGTGGTGACGTTGTGTTTGAGGTCTGTAGTCTGTGTTGGTCAACAGAAAAAGGTTTACACAAAAAGGGCTATTATGTTCCATGTGCCATTTCTGCTCTGTTTACGTTTTACGGTTGGGTTCAGTGCCAACAGGGTTCTAGATCTGTTGCCAAAACTCCCGTATTCACCTTAACACTCTCTTTTTGAATTTCTTATAGCTGCTCAGTTCTTACCAGCAAACGCCAATATAGAAGATGTTTGAGTGTCGTTTTCAGGTTGTACTTGGAGCTCATTAATATTAATGCCTTAAGTGGTAGTTTAGGTCCAATGCTGACGCCAGTTTTAGGATTATTTCCTATCAACTAAAGAAACTCTTGGTTGACTTCCTGCTGTTCAACCAGTCGACTTGTAGAGGAAAGAAAAATCTCTAGATGAACTGAAACGTCCACAGTGCTGTGAGAGCCTTATTATCCTGAATTAATTCTAAATGACTGTAAAAGACGTATTTGTAGCATATTGCAGGTTGCTCCTGCTCATATTTATATAAAACTACATCCCCTGATGATCCCAGTACAAGAGCTGGTGAGGAACATTAAGCAGAGCAGTTAGCTGATGTTAAACTGCTGTTTTAAAAAGTTTTCATCCAACTATTTTGCTCATCGCCACACTGTCACTTTTTGCTGTGATGTCAGTTAGTTTAGGGGTGAAACTGAAAAAGCATCAGTGAAGGTTAAATACGTTAGCAGACGTTTGCTGCTGGTTTAGTTCTTCTTCCACCAGAAGTAATGGATTTATCCTGGAAGGCTGTTTGAAGTGACGCTGCTGATGAGAATTTGGTCAGATGAGAGTATAACAACCAACCAGTCGACATGGAAACAACAACTTTCTGCCTCGTATCTACACAGATCAGCCACAACATTAGAACCACTAGTAAAGTTCAGTCAACTAGATTCTGGAATAGACTGAGATGCAGAGTCGGAAGATGATTTAACCTACAGTTTCTGATTTAGTAAAACTTATTTTATTTGTGAAAATGCAAAAAAAAACACAAATATTTGAGATTTCACTGTCTTTTTTTCCACATCTGGACCACTTTAGACCCGGTCCAGATCAAAAACCCGTGAGTTTAGGTTGGTCAAATCTGGAATAGATTGTTACGCTAAAGCCAAAGGCTCTTTAAAACGTCTTTTGTGGTGTAGAAAACCAATATTTTTTGTGTTGAAATGTAAAAGAAATTGTTTTTCGTGTGTTTCTTTGCATCTGGACCACTTAAGACCAGGTCCAGATTAAAACCCTTCTGCTTCGATGGGTTAAATCTGGAGTAGATCACATTTTTGTACCAGACCAGTTTATTCTGGTACAACCCTGATCCATAGAGGCCCCATCCAGGAGCCCAGTGGACCCAACGGATCCCAGTTCCAGACGTAACAGGACACCATAGAGGTGTATTTCATAAACTACCACCACCGTCTGCTCAGCTGTGGCTCTGCTACATGTGCTGCAGACAGTAAACAGCAGATCCGGATAAACTATTAAACACTGTTTCTAAATTGCCCCAGTCATCCGTTTGTGCTTCATGTCCTGTAAAAAATCTGTTGATTTCAATGGATCGGGCTCCAACAGTTGGATTGTTCTGCTTTTTGTTAGCTGGTTTTCTGTCATCAGCCAAAGATTGTTCGTTAAAACGGAACCAATTTAACAACATTTGATCCGGAGTGTTCTGTGTGTGACGTCAGAAACTTGTGCCATAAAAATAGCCAGTTTAATAGTTGAAAACCAGTATGTAGAGGAAGTTTCTGAGGAAATATCAGATGTCTAAAAGAAAGTTTTACACCAAAATCTACCATTTTTCGTAGCTACACTTTGTTTCCAGCCTTTTCAGCCGGCAGATACTTGTGTTTATTGATTTAGTCACTCGCAAATGTCTATAAGTGATTCAAAAAGATGCATTAATTGAGATTAAATGTTACTGAACCCCATCTCTCCTGCATTATGAGGAGTTCAGGCCTCTCTGTTTACACTCAACGTCTTATTTTACCTCCATCTGCTCTACAGCTGGTGGATGTTTCACTGTGTTGCAACTATTTGAGGACGTTTGTTATGTTTGGAGTGGCGTGGTGAGCGATAAGTCTTAAACTAGCGTGGAAGTTGGTTTCACTGTGTTTTTACATCCAAAATCTCACTACGAAGCCTCAAAGATTCCCGTCATGGACTTCCTTTAAAAGCTTTGAGTGGTTGGAGACGTGTTTGACGTTCTCTGCTGCTGGATTCTGAATGTGTTTCTGTCCCATTAGAGTTCTGCCTTACAGGATTACTGCCTTTTATCAGCTTCTGTTTCCCACTAAAGGTCACAACACGAGCACACGTTTCTTCAGTAACTTAAAGGAGGACAGAAAACGACCTGCGATCACATTCCAAATACGACGACCGACCAAAGTGCTGCTCGGTTATTTGGGTTCAGGACTAAAGTGCACTTGTAGTTTTAGGTGGAATCAGGAGGATGTTGTTGCTTTACGTTCAGTGTTTGTGGATTTGTGCTTCTTGAATTAATACCGCTGAGGATAAAAGTCACACTCTGCCACAGACTTCCAAAATAAAAGTTCTCTTTGTCTTTTTGCACGTCAACGAGTGTCGTGATGGTTTTTGTGTCGACTGTTTTTTGTCTCTGTTTGCCCAAAAAATCACAGAAAATATCTGTACAATAAACATTACAAAATAGTTTACCATTTTTTTAGATCCTCAGCATACTAATACTTTTGTTTTTCAAATAACACCAAATATCTGTAAATAACAGTATTTTTGCTAATGTAAAGACAGTCAAAACGGTCATTTTTAGAGTAAAATGTAAAGTAACATGACTATTTATGAAAAGACGATTTAGTTTAGTTTTAGGCTTTTTTTTCCAACATGTAAATTAATTCTTCATTTCTGTGATTTTACTGGTTTTTATTTATTCATTAACAAAACAGGAAATATGTCAAATAATTCTGAAAAAAAGTATTTGCCATTTTTTAAAAATCCTTATGTACGTAATTTTTTTTTTAATTATGGTAAATATATGTAAAATTAAAAGATTTATTAAAAAGTTTTATTTTTATGGTAAAATGTTGTGAAAATTACTATTATGAAAAGACACAATTCTTAAGTGGATTTAATTTACAGTTTTTTCTTTTGATGTGGATGTTTTTGTACAGTTTGTCTTTCTTTCAATATGTAAATTAATTCTTTATTTCTGTGATTTTACTAGTTTTTTATTTTAGACATTAACAAAACAGAAAAACTTTTAAAAACATTAAAAATTATTTACATTTTTAAATCCTTAATGAACATAACTTTTTTAATAATGGCAAATGTTTATAAAAAACAATTTTTTCATTGTAAAAGATCAAAATACTATTTAGGAGGTAACAGATTTTTTTTATGTAGATTTAATTTAAATTTGTATTTATTTTTAATTTTTTATTAAACCAAAAATATTATTCTTTATTTTTAATAATTTCCAATTAATTGTTTTCTGCGATCTTACTAATTATTTTTATATGTTAACAAAACATGGAAAAAGCAAAACATCATTATTATAAATTGTTATATTTTCCATTTGACTATATGTTGATGTATTCAAATCACAAGTAATATTTGTAAATAATGTTTTTTTTTTAATGTAAATACGTAAAAATAGGACAATTTTCACGGTAAAACGTGAAAGAAAAAATTGGTATTTATCAGAATACTGATTTTTTTCCAGTGGATTTATTTTACATTTGTATAGCTGTCTTTAAAAATGTGTAAATTAATTCTTTATTTCTGGGATTTTACTAGTTTTTGTTTATTCATTAACAAAGCAGGAAATATCTGTAAAATAGCCATTAAAAACTGGTCTACCATTTTTAAAGTCCTACATGTAGTTTGATCAAATAACGGCAAATATCTGGTAATGAATTTTTTTTTAGATTTTTTTTTTAAGAGAATGTTTGCATCGTAAATTTACTGCAAATCTATAAATATATAGGTTTTTGATGTGGACGTTTTATAGTTTTAGTCTGTTTTTTTCAATATGTAAATTATTTATATGGTTTTAGTCCTTATTATATATACATTAGTAAAACGGAATATCTGTAAAAATAACCATTACATTTTTTTTTTTTTTTTTTATCCTTCATGTAAATAGTTTTTTCAAATCATGGCACATATCTGTAGTAATAACATTTTTTTATTTATGTAAATACAGTAAAAATAAGGTCAAACATTATAAAAGTTATTATTTAATCATTAACAAAACGGGAATATCTGTAAAATAGTCAAAAAAATTATTTGCCATTTTTACAATCCTTAATGTACAGATTTTTTTTTAAATAATTGCAAATATCTGTTAAATATTTTTAAAAATATTTTTTAAAGATAAATTTAGAGTTGTAAAAAGTGTTTTTTAAAATATGTAAATCATTTTTTTATTTCTGTCATTTTACTAGTTTTTATTTATACATGAACAAGACAGGAAATATCTATAAAATAACCTTTAAAAATTGTTTACCAGATTTTAAATCCTTAAAATACATCATTTGTACATTACAAAAATGGCAAATATCTATAAAGTATTTTTTTGCTGATTCAAATGTAATAAAATAGTTTTAATTTTACATGTGAACACTGTCAAAACACAAAATACTATTTGTAAAAATAGGACATTACTATTATTATTTTTACAGTCAACATTTACATTAATACTTTTTTCTGTGATTTTGTAGAAATCTATAACAAAACGAGATTCTGTGAAGCAACAGTTAGAAAATTATTATTATTATTATTATTATTATTATTATTATTATTATTATTATTATTATTATTATTTAATATATTGAGATTTTCCTTTCAAAAACCAGCAAATATCTGTGAAATAGTATTTTTTGTTGACTTTCATGCAATAAAAATAGGCAATTTTACATTCAAATAACTGTATATGTATAACTGTAGTTTACCAAAACATGGGAAATCTGTAAAAGGACTGTAAAATGTTTGAAAAATCACAGTTAAAATAATTTGTTTTTAAGCTGCAGTTTGTTTTTGAATATCAGACTGTCAGGTTAAACTTTCACACACTTTCACATTCAGTTAAAACAGAAATAATCTGTTTCGAGTCTGATTATCGAGTAGAAAGCAGCTTTTATCAAACATTAATCCATTAAACCGCTGCCTTCATTCACCTTCAGCAGGAATCTTTGACAGAATAAAGTGCCATAAAGAAACACAACTCCTTCTAACTTTCAGAGAAACAACAGAGGAGAAGCTATTAAAGCTCGCACACCTCTGTGAAAAAAAGGAAAATTAATCCCTTTAATGTAACTTTAATGTTAGAAACCAGAAAATAAACTGAATAAAGCTGAGAGGTGACTGTTCTCAGTGTTAATTATTGTTATTAATAGAAAGTGAAAACACTGAATAATATCCATCACAGTTTCTTCAATTGTTTGTTTTGTATTTAGTTCATAAAAATCTTAAAGACTTTATTTTGTCGTCTGCGTGTGTTGGAGGTACGGAAAGCCAAAAGTGCCACAAATTGTCGCAATTGCAACGTGGTGTATAAGACATAACATTCTGAGCACTGGCAGGGGAATGAATAACACTGATTATCTCTTCATCATGGCTCCTGATAGTGGGTTGGATTTAGCAGCAAGGGAACATTTCATCCTCAAAGTTGATGTTAGAAGCAATAAAAATGGGCAAACGTAAGGATTTCAGGGAGTTTGACAAGACGACTGGGTCAGAGCATCTCCAGAGCTGCAGCTCTTGTGGGCTGTTCCTGGTCTGCAGTGGTCAGGATCTATCAAAGTGGTCCAAGGAAGGAACAGTGGAGAACCAGCGACAGGTTCATGGATGGTCGAGACTCATTGATGCACATGAGGAGGAAAGCTGGTCCATGTGGTCCGATCCAACAGACTGCTGAAGACGTTAATGCTGGTTCTCAGAGAAAGATGTCAGAATACACAGAGAATCAGTTTGTTGCCTACAGAGCTGCATAGATAAACCAGTCAGGATGCCCATGTCGACCTCTGTGCACCGCCAAAAGACCAACAATGAGCATCAGAACTGGACCACAATAGAAGAAGGTCTGATGAATCCTTGTTTATACTGTTCTTTTCCCAGCTGTGCACATCGTTGCAAGCAAAGAAAATTACTAAAGAAAATGCCCCAAATTATCTAAATCCCATCAAAAAAAATAACCAAAACTCATCCAAAATGACTAAAAGTCATCTAAAAGTCCTAAATTTGATCTAGATTTTGTTTGAAATTAGGTGAAATCCATCCAAAATGACTTAAGTTCATCCAAAATTGGTCCAAAATGACAGAAAAAAAGTCTAAAATGACACAAATGTGTCCAAAATAAAGTCAAATTGTGTCTTTAAGGGCTACAGCATTCTCAAAATTACTCTAAAATGACATAAATCTCATCAAAAATATTTTCCTAAATGTCCCAAATGACTAAAATTTATCCCAAATTCCTAAAATGTGTCAAAATTCTGTGAAATCTGTTTCAAATGATTAAAACTTGTCCAAAATGCCTAAAAAAAACCAGTGTACCGGGTCCAAAATGTGCAAATAGAAGAAAGAAGGTGCAAAAATAACATGTCTTTGTGTGCACTGTTCTGCTTCTAGCTGCACGCATCATTATAAATACACAAAACTAAACTTAAAATGTGCCTAAAATAACATAAATCCTGTCAACAATTACCCAGAAAAAGTCAAAATGACTAGAACTTTTCTAAAATTCCTAAAACTTGTCTGAATAGTGTCTGAAATTAGGTGAAATCTGTCTAAATTGGCTTAAACTACCAGTCAAAAGTTTTTGGTCACCCGGACAATTTTTTGTTTTCCATGAAAACTCACACTTTTATTGTGTTATATGTGCTAACATAACTGCATAACACAAGTTTATCCAAAATTGATCCAAAATGACAGAAAAAAAGTCTAAAATGACTTAAATGTGTCTAAAATAAAGTTAAATTGTTTCCTCTTGAGTACATTCTCAAAATGACTCAAAATGAGTCTAAAATGACATAAATCTTGTCAAAAATACTTTACTAAATGTCCCAGATGACTAAAATTGATTCAAAATTAGTAAAACTTGTCCAAAATGCATAAACTATTGTCCAAAATTACTCAAAATTCACAAGGATGTCCAGGTGCGTCGCTCACCTGGGAACTCATGGCACCAGGATGCATTATGGGAAGAAGGCCAGCCGGCGGAGGCAGTGTGATGCTTTGGTCAAGGTTCTGCTGGGAAACCTTGGGTCCTTCCATCCATGTGGATGTTACTTTGATACGTACCACCTACCTAAGCATCGCTGCAGACCATGGACACCCTCTCATGGAGACGGTATTCCCTGATGGTTCAGGAATGGTTTGAGGAGCACAACAACCAGTTTGAGGTGTTGACTTGGCCTCCAAGTTCCCCAGATCTCAATCCAATCCAGCATCTGTAGCATGTGTTGGACAAACAAGTCCGATTCAAAATTGCAACACTTTTGCCTTTTTAAAAAAGTTTTCTGGCACTTTTGGTTTCCCGTATCATCTAGTTAATTTGTTTTTGGCTGATTTGCTTCATGCAGCTTCACCTCAAACTCAAAAATATTTTTAGATATTTCAGCTGGTGCTCAACAATCCTGTCCAACGGGGTTATTTGCTGGCTAAGTTCAACCATTTTTCATTATAAAATCCCATAAATGATGCTTAGAGGAGCTGTTGTCAGTACAACTAATGAAATGAGCATCTTGTTTATGGAAAATATGTGGATTACATATGTAAATATGTGTGTAGTTCGTTCTTTAGCATGCCTTGTTGTGCACAGATCTCTTAAAAAGTCAAGTTTTTACACCATCGACACATAAAACATTCAGACCTGTTGGGTGATAAGGAATAGAAATGAAAGATCACTCTCAAAAAGTTCCAACCAAATGAGATTTTAATATCTACAGAGTCCTGAACACAACAGAAAAACATAGGAGAAACAAGTTTCAGTCGAGGAGACAAAACACTCCACATTTAGTCAGTAACAACATTCTGCTTTACGCTGGAGGTCCTTGGTTTGTTTTGAATTCTTATTATCATCACTTTTTCTTGATGAGCTGCAAAAAAAAAAATTGAAAAACCAGAAACCTAGAAAGGGGAAATATTTTCTTTTAAAAAAAACCCAGAAGAAAACAAATTAAAACGCTTCACTTGATATTTTCACATACATTATTTTCCATTCTGCCTTCATTTGTTTCGGCCAGCAGGGGGCGCACAGTGCACAGTTTATGCTCGATAAACTGGAAGTGTACAAACCACCTTCAACACTTTGGAATAAAAAAAGAAAGCTGGAATTTTGTGGTGTTTAGTCTAGACAAAGTTACGTACATTCTAAAACTCCCAAGACCTTCGAAGCTACGAAAAACACGCTAATTCAAACGACGAAACATAAATATGGACCAAACTAAATCAGATTATGTTGTTAGGTTCTTACAACAACAAAATAACACGAGCTGAAATCTCATCTGTATGTAAACCAAGTGGACAAAATGAAACATGTGACTTCAATCTGTGAGATTTTAGGATCTTACGTGATTCATTTACATAAAACAATCCAATCATCCCAATAGGTAGTCTATAAAAACATCATGTTCAACTCCAGAAACAAAAAATAAAACTCTTTTCCACTCGTGATAGTTTGAAGTTCTTGTTAGTAACAGCTCAGACTCCTAATGCCCCTTCAGATTTAAAAAAAGAAGAAGATATAACATATAAACATGCTGCCAGATAAAACGGTTCAACGGTTGATCTGTTGCTTGACAGCTGGGGAATGTTGAGGAGTGCGAACGGTGAAGACGCTAATTTATGAACCTCGTGACTCGTCTTTAAGGTTTTTTCTCCTTCTATAATGTATTAATATTTGATTTTTTCCGCCAGAAACTCAGACTGACGGAGGTTTGGGAGCCATTTTCTTGCACATACATTTAGATCACAGCTTGATTATGTCAGTTTTTTCGTATAAAAACGCCAAAATAATCTATTTTCACGAGTACAAACAAGTTTTATCCTCATTTTTAGGACACATATGGTGAGCCCTTTTACTATTTAATACTGAAGCTACACTGGATTTGTGTTGCAGATGTAGTAATTCATTTCCTTCCAGTAAAAAAAGAACATTTCAGGTATCAACAATGGTGATTTTAGCATCATTTTTACCATTGTATGTGGGGTTTCTCATCTCTGTTGTCTATGAATTACATTTATTTGCAGCTAAAATACAACTAATTCTAATTTATTAACTCTTTAATTCTCAAAGTTTAATTGTTCCTTATAAATTATCTTAAATTAAGTTTGTAGACATCTCGAAGTGGATTTCTGCCCAGTCGAGATGTAATTAAACATATCTTGATTTAGAGTTTTGACTTAGATGTCCATAGTTAGATCAGAGCTACGGCAAATCGGAGGTAGTTTGCTTTTCAGACGTATTACAACATAACAACCGGGCTGGAAACCCAAAAAAAGAACAGGAAATCCGCTTTCCGAGCATGTTGTCGCGGAGAAGAATGTGGACGAAACGCCGCAAATTAGACAACGAACCTCTAATAAACGAAGCTCTTGTTCTCCACAAAGTTGTCACTCATGATCTCGTCATATTTTACGACATTTTCAAGTAACTTCATCCACCACAACCTCCGTCCTAGCTTCTGCTAACACCTACAACAACTCAGAATAGTCTTAATGACATTTTAGACATCTGAAGCTTTTATTTTGAAAAGTCAAAACTAATTTACACAGTTTTAGATATCTGCAGCTATTGACTAACTTTTGAAAACTGAATTATCTCTCCAACTGTTTTTACTGTGCATAATGAGGGTATTGATATCTGTAATTAAAACCAGTCAAGGTGTGAATTACGACTCGTCAAAATGATGCTGTTCATAGCTGTAATTTTAATCCCAGACAGTTAAAACCTGCTAATAAATGTTAAAACCGGTTAAATACCATAAATGCATCAAGGTGAGACGACACAGGCCGGCTTTAGGACTTTTGCCTTCACAGATTTACTCTAAATTTACAGGAAAAGGGCATGAAATAACAAACCAAAGCACAAGATGTAAAGCTGATTGCCGTTTCAAGATAACGACGTAATCAAGCTGTGATCTGGACAAAACTGACCTAAAACCTCGGTCGATCTGAGTTTACGGCTCAGAAACCCTGTTGTTGACTCATCCTGAAATATGTTCTCATAAAAAAAACTAAAACTTGAAATACAACTGACACATTTTCTTTAAAAAAAAAAAAAAGAAGTGAAATAAAACAGAAAGAACAACGTCAGACAATACTTCTCTGGTATGTTGTTATGGTTACGGTAAAGTGATAAAAACTGCTGTGATCGGCGCCTGAAAATCTATTTATTGTGCAAAAAGACACTGAAATAACGAGGCTGGCTGACGTGTTGTGCACCCGTGAGAAGCAGTAAAGGCAACGAAATAAAGAGAAGAACAAGAAGAGTAGAAAAGAAAAGAAAAGCCGGCATGCAGTAGAAGGACTAGTGTCACACGGTAAGGCAGCTGAACATCTCGGTTGGCCTCCCCGCCCGAAAGCTCCACGAAAAAACACTGAGCGGAGATGTTCTCAAAGAAAAATCCGTTAATGAGCATTTGGTGTTTTGGCAGTTTCCTTCAGAGGAGGTTTTGTAGGAATAACGGTTTGTCGCTAAGCTAAAACTGTCCCCAAACGGCCGATCAGAGGAGGAAATTTAAACCCGATCGTCGTGGAACAGAAGATTCTGACAGGGCTGCTGGAGTGTCTCAGAAGTTTCAGTTGAAACATTAATCTTTAAAACGTCTACTTTGAGGCTATGCGAGCAGTAACTTCAAGGTGAACTTCTTTAAAACTGAAGCTCCTCTTCCTCCTCCTTCCTCTCATCATCATCATCATCATCATCATCATCATTGTCCACCATCATGCACAGTTTGTCCCGATAACCCAAACATTCAGAAAGTTCATACGGCCTCTAAAAACTTCACGACGACATGCCACAGGGTACAAAACACGAGGGGAAACAACTGAAATCGTCAACTGGAGAGCTAACATAGCTTATAATCAGTCTAAGGCAAAACCAAAACAAAAGAACGAGTAGTGGGTTGGTAGGTTTGGGAGCTTTCTTACTCGGCACTCTGTGAAGGCCGACGTTGTACTTGTCGGCCTCCGTGGTGGGAAACCCTCGGCACTCCCGGGAAGCCTGAATCCTACGTCGGGATCTACGGGGGTAATTGTCGAGCAGTTTTACACTCTGAAGCTCTCTCCTTTGCCGTCGATGTGGCGCAGACGAAGGTAGACGTCGGTGCCGATGCCCTGCATGGACTGAATGGACAGAGAGCCGCCCAGGTACTCGGCGTAGGCCCGAGACGTGGGCAGGCCGAAACCAAACCTGCAGGACAAGACGGTACATTGTCGGTAAAACGTGAATCTAAGTTAGAACTGCACAAACAGTGTTCAAAGCAAGCAACAAGTTTGTCCCTGAGAACATACTACAACTGTTCAGAAGTCAAATTGTACATTATGAAATAAACGGGATGTGGCACACCCACACATGTCGGGACGTGGCACGTCTTCAGGCTCATGTCACCATATTTGAGGCTAAAACGGTCAACCCACTAACAATAGTAAATCGAAGTGTAAAACATGTCATTTCCTGTTGCAAGCAGGTGGTGCTATGACTGTGAATGAGTATTATGGATGTGATCAGGGTAGGACTCTGATCAAACATGTACAGTTTGAGGCAGATTGGAGCATGTAGATGGGAGTTAGACAGCACTTCCCGTTTCATGGCGAAGGATCAAAGTTCCATGGCCCTTTGACTTTTCATCATTAAGGCCTGTTATATATACTGGCCAAATCTGAGGTCTGCTGGACTTCAAATTACCTCTTGATCACAAGTTAACCCCAGAAAATTACCAAAATCTCAACAATTAATTCAAAATGGTGGACTTCCTGTTGGGTTTAGGGTATTGCTCCAAGAGGCTTTTTTGTGCGCCCTGATGTTTTCCATATGCCTACCAAATATCGTAGATGTCAGTGAAACGTGCTGCGGGGGCTAACTGTTACAAATACTATAGGGGGCGCTATGGCACATGCAGCCTCTAGATGCATACAGTTTATTTCCTTTATCCCATTGTGATGTGAGCGCCAATTTTGGTGAGTTCTTGAGTATTCCTAACCTGTCAAAAAGTACTTCCTGTTTCATGGTGAAGATGTGCTACCATGCCAATGATATTTATTTATTTTTTTTAAGATAACGAAACAGTGAAATTAAGAAATATATAAATGTGGTTAAAGCCAATGGCTTTTTTTCATCCAAATTCAATTCATCCTGTTTTCTCAGTTTCTGGTTCTGACAAATGGCTTTTTCTTTTAAATAATGAATATCACAATTTTAAGCCCAAATCTGGTTGAATGTTTTAATTGTACGGCAAATGAGTAGTTGAAGGACCATCGGAAAGTTGAAAGTCTGATGATTTTTTGAATTTTTCTGCCTTTAAAGGTTAACCTTCTGACACAAACATGAGCAAATCTGAAAACGTGGGAAATACTGAGCAGGATATTCTGTCCTTTCTAATTGTTACCCGTGCATCGGGTTCGACTGGTTCCCGCTGTTGGTGATGGTGTCGAAGAGGTTGCTCATGCGGGGGTCCTGGGCACTCTCCTCAGCTGTGCTGAAGTGGTAGTCCATCACCTTGTCTATTATGTTGTGTGGGATGCCGCCGCCACGGTCGGAAATCCTAAATAAACGAAGAAAAAACAAGTTCTATGGAGGCTCTGGAACTAAAGTAATCCTCCGTTCTTTAACTTGGCCACCTCACAGACTTAATAAACTTTTAATTGTCCGACATGTAGGGACATTTTTCATGGGCGGTTCAAGGAACAGAGTCAGATTTGAACAAACCCTTGAACTGCAGCCAGAAGTTGCTTGAAGTTAGTAGATTAGTACAAAAGACTTAAACTAAAGCTCCACCACACTGGAAGAAGCCAACTAGGTTGGTTTGTGGAGTTACTCTCGACAAATCTATGAGTCGTAGCCAGAAGCAGACCAGGAAACACTGAACTAAAACTTTTATAGTGCAAATGCTCAACAACTTGAATTATCATTAAAAGTCAACGTTTGCTGCTTTCTAGACTATAGATAGCTAGATAGCTAGATAGCTAGATAGCTAGATAGATAGATAGATAGATAGATAGATAGATAGATAGATAGATAGATAGATAGATAGATAGATAGATAGATAGATAGATAGATAGATAGATAGATCTTTACGTACAGCCAGAAAACACACCTTTAGCTTCATTTCATTTAACAGTAAGAGGTGGTACAACCAGGTACTACAGCAAAACTATAGTACATTTTCTGATATGCAACTAGTACTCGGTTTACAATAAATCAGTAACATGTCTTAATGCTAACCACACTTGTAATCTTCCCAGGAATTAAGGCCTTGAAATCCAAATAACATGAATGAAACACACAATGTTTGTCTCTCACCTGATGACAAAATCAATGTCATTATTGGCAATGGTGACGACCACGTCGGGCACGTTGTATGGGGTGTCCAGGTGGCTTTCCATGGTGGCCCTGAAGAGACAAACATCGAGAATACTTGTGAAATACTCAGTAAAATGTGGAAAAAAAAAGTAAAATTGTGTTCTCATCTATAGTAGGTTTAAAAATAAATATTTCATCTGTGGCCTATAAGGTTTTGTTGACATATTTCATTCTATCCAGTTTGTTTTGGGTGATGCAGCAGAACGTTTGATGCTTTTTGGTGCTAAATACTCAGAAATTATTGCTTTTCTCAGTTGACGAATGATCAACTCAACCAGCTAAATAAATCATACTTGTGGGTAGTTAAGTGATCTGAAAACTCTGAGAGGTCTAATTGTAAAAAAATAAATGGCACCTGTGAGTACACTGACCTCAAAACTAATTAAAACATAAATCAATGAAATAACTCTTTTCTAAATCACCTCTTGCTTCCGAACTTGAGTTAGCGAGACAAGAATCTCGCTAACTCAGAGCAGCTCTAGCCAAAAACTTTTTTTTTTTTTGCTTTCAGAATTTGGTTAGAACAAAGGGTTTCTTTTGAAATTGACTGTGATGAAAAATGGCAATTTTAAAAATATTTTCTGAATAATTTTCAAGTCAACCCACAAGTCACATGTGATCAGTTCAAGGACCATTGGAAACTTCAATGATTCACCCTGTGCTCCCAGTTTCTGGTTCTGACAAATGGCATTTTTAAAAAAATGATGTAAACATGAACTGATAAAATATCAGAATCTAGTTAGAGCAAATGAATTATTTTTTAGCAAAATTTTATATGAAACTTGTAGAACAAATGGATTTTGGTGAATTATCAAAAAAAAATAAATAAATAAATACATTTTTTGAATAATTTTCCAGTCAACCCACAAGTCACACATGATCAGTTCAAGGACCACTTTAAACTTCAATGACTGTTTTCCCGGTTTCTGGTTCTGACAGATGGCATTAAAAAAAAAAAAAACAACGAAGTCATGAAATTAAGAAATATCTAAATCTGTGTAGAGCAAATGGTTCATTTTGAAATCGATTTTGATGAAATATATAATTTTTTAAAATATATTTTGAATGAAGTCGTGCATGATTAGTTCAAGGACTACTGGAAATTTCAGTGACATCATTTCATCCTGTTCTCTCAGTTTGTGATTCTGACAGATGGCATTTAAAAAAAATGAAAAAATGAAATTAACCTATATCTAAATCTCGTTTACTTTCATCAAAATCAATTAAATCTTCATTGCTCATTTCTGGATAGAAAAGAGTCAACTGATTGCTAGTAAGACCAAACTCATTATTAAGAAGTTTTACGGAAGGTCCAATTTTGCTTTACTGTCACCATTTAAAACCTTTAAAGCAGCTAAATTAGATCAAGTTTCAAAAACAATTAATGAGAAACTGATAGGAGAGTACAGGAATAATGCCAAGCTCTACTATGAGCCAACATTAGTCATCATGGCAGCTGTACGGACAAAACGAGTGATTCTAAAATGATTATACGAAGCACAATGAAGCTGTCAGCCTGAGTGATAGCTGAGCAAACAACTGGAGATGGATGCTACGCTGCAGTTTCCGCCTCCAGACGGTGAGGAGGCAGCAGCTTGGTGTTGGTGTTAAATTCACCTCATGGCGTTCTTCAGGAGCTCCGGCAGGATGTAATCCAGAGGTAGCGGGATGAAGGGGAAGCGAGCTGCGACGTGCCCGTTGATCCTCACCCTGGGAGAATTACCGTACTGGTGCTCACACAGACGTCTGCAGGGACACGAGGGATATTTGTCACTATGCAGACGACTCAACACTATACAACACACACGCATTGTCATGTTTAACACCATATAGTGCTGCATGGAATTCAAACTTATTTTATTTCTTGACTTTCTAGGCACTTTGTCATGTCAGTGCAGCTATTTAACGTCATGTTTAACCTTTTAGCTGTGTGCTACTAAGCTCTGTGTGATGTGAACGTTGTCAGTTTAATCTGTATTGGGCTTGTTTTTACCTCTCTTTATTCACTCCCAGTATATTCTGAATCGATTGTAAAATATTATAGCTGGAGACGAGAATAGAGCATGACTGATTTATCTGTCTATCGCATATATATTCCTATTTGCATATATATTGTCCTATATAAAAGCCTATTTTAAATGAACACTGCAGAAAAAGAATAAAAGATAAGTTTAAACTGTTCAGGACTCGCAGTTTGAAACACAGATCCAGCATAAGTATAAAATCCAAACAAAATCACAAAGATTCTTTTACTTTCCGATAAATTTTTAACATTCGACATTTCGTTCCATTGGTAATTTCAGCCAAATCTCAGCTGAATCACTTTATAAAACCTGTCTCCTGTTAAAGTTCATGAGAAATTAACAGCTGGCACTGAACAGATTCTGTAAAAAAAAAACAAAAAAAACAAAGTGCTTCTTGACACATCTGTGAAGCCATTAGTGATTTGTCAGTGACTAATAGTAGTGTGAGAAAAATTTATGAAGAAGTATATTTCACTTTTATTTATTATTTATGAAACTGTAGCTATGTGATACTGCAAAAAAAAAAAATTCTCTCTACTTCTAGATATGGTTGTTGTGTTTCCATACAGGTGCAGTAGTTTATTTTGTAGTAAAATCCTTTTCTTACTTCTTAAAACCTAACTGATCCAAAAACAGTCTCTCAACTCAAGTCTTGAATGAATTATTTAAAATTTTCTGTATTGCTTTCCTTATTTCCTCCTTCTCATATGTAGCTTCTTTTGCTAAATGTTGTTTAACTTTTAAGCTAGTTTTAATTGCTTTTTAATCATTATTTGACTACCATTTCTAATTTTTCTGTCGTATAAGGCGCTTTTTAACTTTGCTTTCAAGGACTGCTATATAAATAAAATTTATCATTGCTATTATAATAATAATAATGTATCATATTAATTTATTTAAATTATATGATTATAAAGCAAAGCACTAGGATAATGCTGTTGGATGAAAAGTTAAGAGTTCATCACACTTTGTCGTGTTGATATTAATATTAAATACTGTAATATTGTTGATTTTGTCGTGTTCGGAAACCATCCACTGCCCTAAACAAAAACGCATCATTTCCTCGCTGACTCACTGATTATTAGTTTGCACACGGTAGCAGCTTCATGTTGACCTCAGTCAAAGTAATTGACCCTCAAGAGGTCATTCGATAAGATTAGAGACGGTAAACACCAACGACAGCTCGTATCTCGCTCACAGCTCCCAACACGTCTGTTCCTGAAGGTTTATCAGCTGAACTCTGACTCGCCTCGGTCATCGGAGAGCTCATACAGGAGCAGAAAGTCACGGAAAGGTGACAAATAAACAAAGCGAACAAACACTCACCTGGCAAAGTCCACCCACTTCTCTATGATCTTTTTGGGAGAGAGGCGTCTGCATATGATCCCGACGAAATCACCCTGAAACAAGGACAGAAACACTGATTTTGTTTTTTTTTTTACTCAAATCAAAGAAAAACATCACATTTAAATTCATTTCAAATAGCTACACTGTTATACATTCAAATACCTTAAATTACCAACTACAAAACAAAAAACTGACAATTTATGTGATGCTGTTTTAGGGAAATTACTGAGCCTGAAATGATTTAATTACATCCTGTTTCTATAGATGTTTTCTTCTCATTTGCTTCGTGCTGAGAGCCACAGACAAGGTGGAGAAGTCAGAAACAGAAGGATGGTTTTGGTCAAACAGCAATATTACTGTGACCCAATGTTAACCCCATGTTTGGCTAGAAAACGTGACAAACAACCCTCCACTAATAGATCACCATATGTCCTCCTGCACCGGACAAACATCACAGTTCAAAGGTGACAAAAAGCCATCAGAACCATAGAAACGGTGGAGCGTACGTTTTCTTCGTGGAGGGCGAGGTGGTGCGTGGCCAGCATCCGGATTCCCAGACGAGAGCACAGTGTCGTATCCAAGAAGTTGCGGATGATCATTTCATCCTGGAACAGCAACAACAACTGGTTAATGCTTCACGGACACTTAAAAACTCAAGACAGTAAAACCGTTTTCATAGCAAAGCAGCCATTAGGAGCACAGTATGAAGCCTGACATCCTTTAAAGTCCTATTCCGGTGGAAAGCATGTTTTTTTTAACCTAGTTTTTTTTACATGCTAGATGACATTTGAAGAACAAAAAAAGCAGCCCACGCCATAGCTGAACATTGAAGCTGATGTACTCGATGATAAAAACACAGATCCAGACTTGCAGACGTTACTCAGAACACATCCAAGTAATAAATCCTGTATTCTAGCAGGGTGAGGTTTTTTGTATCTTTATTCTTTGCCAGAGTTGAGTTCAGGTTCTTACATGTAATGTTGAATTTCTCCAATATTGTAACTTGTCATTGTGTAGGTAGGGTGTTTACACAATCTGAGTGAGTCTGAGAATGGAAAACAAACCTCTAAATATGTAATTATAATACAGACCGAAGAGTGTTTAAGGGTTAATTTAAAACATTTAGAAAGCCTTTAAGGCAAATATGAAACAAAAGCAATAACGCAGACACAACTTCGGTTGCTAGCCTAGGATTGCCAACTGCTAGCGCAGGAATGCTAGCTGCTAGCCTAGTAATTGTGGATTCCAGTTGCCAGCCCTGGAATGGTAGCTTTTGAATTCCAGCTGCTAGCCCAGGAATGGTAGTTGCTAGTCTAGGAATGACAGTTGTTAGCCCTTTAATGCTACTTGCTGGCCCCGGAGTGCTAGTAGCTAGCTTTGGAATGCTTTTGACTGGACTAGGAATGTCAGTTGTTAGTCTGTGAAGGCTAGTTGTTAGCCTAGTTGTTAGCCTATGACATTTGCTAGCCTAGGAATTTCTGTTTCTAGGCTGGGAATGCCAGTTTGTAGCCCAGGAACTTTGGTCGCTGGCCTAGGAATGCCAATTGCTGGCACAGGAAGGCTAGTTGCTGGCCTGGAAATGCTAGTGACCAGCCTAGAAATGGCAATTATGAACCTGGGAATGGTAGCGGTTAGCCTAAGGATGCCAGTGACTAACTTTGGAATGCTACCTGATAGCCTGGCAGTGCTAGTTGTCAACCTAAGGAGGTCATTTGCTAGCCTAGGACTTGTAGTTGCAAGGCTAAGAATGTCAGTTGGCAGTACAAGAATGGTACTTGGGAATGTTAGTGACCAGCAATTATGCTAAAGGAAAATAAAACAATACCAATAACCGGCCTAAAACATTCACAGAAGACCACGACCATCAGTGGAGAATTCATTCCCAACATCATCCCACCCCAACCTGCAGCTACATTCTGTCTGTCTGACCATTCATTTACAGAGCATCTCTACCTGGATGTGTCGGCGGCATTCCCTGAAGCCCTGAGCCAGCATGGTCACCACGTCTTTGTGGTCGTCCAGCAGCTGCTGCACCAGTTTACAGAAACGAGCCTCCATTTCCTGATCCTTGATCTGTTAGGAGGCAAGAGCACACTTCACATTAAAAACCTGCAAACCTTGACTGAGTGCATTCTCTTACTCTTTATGTAACTGTGTAGTAAATTAAAAATCTAAAATGTAAAGTAAGTGATTGCATAAGTGTTCACCCCTATCAAGTTGATATTTAGTAAATACACCTTGGACTACAAACAGCACTGAGCTTGTATGGATAAGTCTAAATCAGCCTGAACATCTGGATGTTGTATTTTTATCCCGATATTCTGTCAGTTTGCACGAGGACTGTAGGTGAACAGCCCTTTTCAAGTTCATCCATGAATTCTCAGACTGAGGTCTGGGTTCTGACCTGCCACCACCGTGCTCCACATCATGATGCTGCCACCACCATGCTTCACGTCATGATGTTGCCACCACCATGCTTCACATCATGATGCTGCCACCACCATGCTTCACATCATGATGCTGCCACCACTATGCTTCACATCATGATGCTGCCACCACCGTGCTTCACGTCATGATGCTGCCACCACAATGCTTCACGTCATGATTCTGCCACCACCGTGCTTCACGTCATGCTGCCACCACCGTGCTTCACATCATGATGCTGCCATTGCCATGCTTAACGACATGATGGGGGACAGTGTGTTTGTGACAATAGGAAGTTTACCCTGTTTTCTGACTTTTTGTTGTTTTAATTTGATCTAAATGTAACTTCAGCTGCTCCTCCATGTTTATCCGTTGTACTGATAGATTCAGTTATTTAAACATAAATGCTATTTTCTTTTATTGATCTTTCCTATTGCTTCTATTTTGCATTTTTTCCTGTCACTGTTAAGTTGTTAATAAAGTGTTTAATTCTACAATTTCCACACAGATAATTCACTTTTAAAGCTTTCCTGCAGCTCAAAGGGCATAATCTCTCCTTTTCCCCGGGTTTTTGACTTCTAATGATAAACATTTGCAGGGAGTGTTTACATTGTTGGATGGTGGCTTCAGAATGATCAAAACAGCAAAGCAGAAGCAACCGCATTAGACCGGTGAGGGGGGAAAAAAATAAAAAATCTATCACACTTGACTTGCACGGCACCATTCATGCAGATTAGTGCAGCTAAAAGGATTTTACAGGTGGCTGACAAGCTGATAATGAGACACTTTAAATGTCAACAGTAAAACAATCTGAGACTAATGCACACAGGAAAGAGTGGTGATGATTACATGAGATTTTCAGACATTATAATTTACTGTTAACTTTTACAGAGCAGCTAAATCCACCTGAGAATCTCTGATGTTTTGGCCCGTGATAATTAAAAAGCAATTTGCCAAACCACATGACTGTTCAGAGTTAATAAGGGTCCTCTCTCCTGCTGGTACTTTGTTCAAATCAGACCGTGAAGGGACCTTTTAGTTTAAACCAACCGAACCGGCTGAGTCATCTCTTCTGAAATCCGTTTATACAAGCCGAAGCAGTGATGCAGCGCTCTAAAACATACACAGGCTCATACTTTTATACGCACTGTCAGAGGTTTGTTTTACTTAATCTGATGAGTCTGTTTCAGGCAGCATCTCAGATCTAAGTGGCAGCACAAACGGGCGCCTGCATTTATACAGAGCAGAACGGAAAACAATGTTCGGCAGGTCTGTCTGTACCAGCAGAAGAACTATCTGTCCCCTTTGTCAAGAACTAAAAACGGAAAAAGACATTAAATAAAGCGCGTGGGGGAAAAGGCTGTTCACGGTCGCTGTCAAACAGGGAACGACTGGAAAGAACTGACCCACATTCCACACCGAGATGAACCCTCGATGAACCTTGAAACTGAGGCTAAACTAGCTGTCAGCAACTTTATGATTGATGACTGAGCAGCACATTGTTACCCTTGGATCAAAAAACTTACATACTCTGCCACATTATTGACATTTGTCTTATTATCCTTCTTTATGCATCTTTTCCGAATTGAATTCTAGATGTCACAATGTGTCATCTCACTTAAACTGACACTTAAGCAGACCTAATTTTTAATTTATTAGAGCCTTAACTTTAATAACACATAGTCTAACCAATCCTGGGGCTGAAACATGACACTGCACTTTTAACGCTGTGTGTGATACTCACCTGTGGAAAGTCGCTGAGCATGTGGTAGGCTCTGATGTACAGTTCATGCTGTAAGAAAAGAGAGACTACAGTTAGACTGATTCATCCAACCAGACCTGAACTGGCCCCTGATCGGACCTAATGGCTCCACAGACCCCGACACACATGTGGCTCACATTATGGAACATTTCATAAAGCCTCTATAGGATTATCGTGAGTTACACAACCACTTACCTAGAAAATCTGCTTTGTTTTCCAGTTAATTTCACGTTTAAATGACTGGACCATGTCAAAATGTTGCTCATATCCTGGTTGTGTAACAATGAAAAACCAGAATCTGCTCCAAAAATGATTTCATTTTTGATCAAAGTGCAAATTCTGCAACTAAATCCATCCTGACCTATATTATGGCACACAAAAGGAGCCTCGCTTTATGTAATCGGCACAGAGGAGCTCCAAAAGGAAGGAATCTGGGTGAAAGTTCATCAGCTGCGAGACATGCAGAGACCGCAAATCAGTCGGTTACAAAGAGCCTGTAGGGGAAAGTAGGCCAAGACAGAACGCCAGAAACACGACAGGCTGCAGCAGAATCTGATACCACATTAGAAAAACTAGTTTCACTTCAGAGTGACGGTTTGTGAACCTCGTGTCGCCGTAATCTCTGTACAAGCGGGCTTGAAGGAATTTTGTTTGTCCCAAACGGCATTTCAAGAACTCGACTGCAACGCGGCTGCAAGAATAACGTCCCGTTGCTAAATCACAGACTCGGCTGAGGACATTTTTCAATGGAATGACCTTCTGAAGAAACAATCATTATGACGACTGATGAAAGTAGGAAGTTAATTTAGTCCACAAGAATTCAGGCCGGACTGATCCATTAGTGTGCCAACATCAGCCTGTCACAGATATACCAATGTCAGCATACAGTGACTATACAAAGTAGTCACCCCTCTGGGAAGTTTAACTCTTTTAATAACATTCAATGCTCTGCATAATTGGGCTTTTGTGACCAGAATTTACAATAAAAACTGTCTAATGTCAAACTAAAAACAGATTTCTACAAGATTATGTCAGTCAAAAAGATCAAATGTAAGATAAGTCAGTATTTAGTAGCTGCACCTTTTGGCTACATACCAGCAGTGAGTCAACATGGACAGGTCTCAATCAGCCTGTACATCTAGACTCTGTAATTTACCCCATTCTGCTTTATAAAACTGCTTAAGCTCTGAAGCGTTTCAAGTCCAGCCACTAATTCTCAGTTGGATTGAGGTCTGGGCTCTGATTCAGACACTCCATAATATTCACCCTGTCGTCTTTAAACCACTTTTGTGTAACACTGTACGGCCGTAAGCTTCATTTCATTGTTTTGCTGGAAAACACATCTTCTCCCAAGTCTCAGTTTTCTTCATCAGGATTTCTCTACACTTTGCTGCATTTATTTTACCCTCTAACTTTACAAGACTTCCAGGAACTGCTGCTGAGAAACATCCCCACATCATGATGCTGCCACCACCATGCTTCATGTCATGATGCTGCCACCATCATGCTTCACATCATGATGCTGCCGCCACCATGCTTCACATCATGATGCTGCTACCACCGTGCTTCAGATCATGATGCTGCTACCACCATGCTTCACATCATGATGCTGCCACCACCATGCTTCACATCATGATGCTGCTTCCACCGTGCTTCACATCATGATGCTGCCACCACCATGCTTTGCAGTAATGAAAGGTTTGTCAAACAAAGCATCTAGTCTCAAACTAAAGATCCTTCTCCCGATTGACTTCAAAGTCTTCTATATATTTTCTGGGGAACTGTATTTGAGATTTAATACAAGTTTTTTTCTGTTGCTTTCTTTGCCATTCTCATATATTTGGACATTTGCTAGTAAGTTCTTCAGAGGAGTCATAGATGTCATAGATGATAGGCTCTTGCTCAGTTTTCTTCCAAGGGGACCCTCTAAAAGCTGTCTAATGATGTGTAAACTATCTTCTATAGAACATAATACAGAAAAATACACTTGTTTGTTCAGCAAAGCCACTCCATTGTTTACAACAGCACTGTCTGCAGCACATGTAGCAGAGCACATGGTGGTGCAGAGTCAAGTTCTAACTAGTTAATTGATATTGGCTTTAAAAACAACAACATCGGCCTGGCCCTGGACCCCATATGACTTAAATAAAAGCAGAAGG
Organism: Amphiprion clarkii; assembly: GCA_027123335.1. Taxonomy (NCBI): domain Eukaryota; kingdom Metazoa; phylum Chordata; class Actinopteri; family Pomacentridae; genus Amphiprion; species Amphiprion clarkii. The sequence continues at coordinate 4,873,706 of CM049581.1, read as the reverse complement.
TTGACAGATTAAAGGAAAAACCAACATAAAGTGAGCTAGTAAGGTGTTGGGTATTGATGCTATTGACGTTTTCCACTAAAGGTTTGTGATTTCAGATGTTTGCTGCTCTTCATAGAGTTTGCTTAACAGTGAAATGTCACATCAAGCCAAACCAAATACAGAACACTGAAAGTTGCCAGTTCAAACACACAAGTGCTGACAAATCAGGCTGCAACTAATGTGTCTGCAGCTACAGTGATGTTCTGTATTTCTAATAACTGGTATAAACTATTAGCAGGTTGCTAATACATTGTCATGTTGTAGCTTAACACAACAAGTAAAAGTAGATAAATAGCCCTCTCCATTCAAGGGAAGCTCTTAAAGACAAGCTGAGAGTAGAGTCTGCAATTTGGATCAACTCAGTATCTTGTCTAAAGGCACTTTAGACACCAACCTGCTCTACTTCCTAAATCAAATTATCCTCCAACATGGGAACAGCAGAAATGACCAATAACTGTATGGAAGCACCTTAATCCTCTGAAACCTCTGAAAGGTATGGGGTCTTAAAAAATAACTAACCTGCCAAAATAAAGCCATTTATCACAGCCAGAAACTGGAAAATCAGGAAGAATCGTGAGTCTTCCCAATAGTCCTTGAACTATACATCTTTGACATGCCACTACACTGGAAAACTGAAACAAATCTAAGCTTAGAATGTAGATTTTTCCTTAAAATCACTCTATTCTACACGTCTCATTGAAAGATTTGCAAAAAACAAACAGTTTGTAGTAACAACATTCTGTAAAAAACAAAAACTTCTGTGCTTGTCTGTGCAGTTTTAAAGCTATCAATTGTTTAGCTGTGAACAGCAGTCAGACAACAAAAAAAACAAAAAAAACCAGGAATTTTTCTGGTGAACTGGGCAGGACTGCTGGCTGCGTTTACACAGAACAGATGGGAGACGAGTACAAAAACAAAAACACTTGGAAAATGTTGCGCAAGTTGCTGCACAAAAAAACATGTCGGAGTTCTCTACTTCCAGCTGTAATCGATCTCCTTCTATAGAGAGGTGCAGGACTTTATATTGAGCCCTCAGCTTGGGGGTTGCGTTTCCGTCCTTTCATTCAGTCACAACTCCCCTGTGCCGTGGCCTAGTTGTCACCTTCTTATTATAGACTCTGATGCAAGGCTGGCTTCATGTATAGCCCCATACGCCGAGGCCACACGGCGTCCTGAGAATGCGCTCTTACCACTTGCAGGATGGTTGGGTTGCAGCCGATGATGAAGGGCAAACTACGGAAGCCCTTGATGCGATGGGCGATCCGCACAGGCAGCTCCTTGTGAAGATACTTGGCACTGCTCTGAGATCACACACAGGAAACAGCGGTGAGTCAAAACGAGCAGCTTCTTATCGAACGTACACTCAGCAGTTCTCTGAGATACTTACCAAGATGTGGTGTCCGTCCGGAGACTTCCCAGAATACAGCAGGGTTGCTAAGGTCAGTCGCACTGAGGCCTGAGGGGACAAAAGAACACACTCAACGACTGCAAAACACTTTAAAACTATTAAACTATGAAATATATCTTCATTTATTTCATGCTAGTGCTTACATCGCACCTGATTTTAACTCCTCACAGCATAGAAGTACTTTCATTTCTATTAAACCCCCCATTAAACTATTATTTAACCCAATACAATGAAGAAAAAATGGTTAATTTGAAAAAGAAGCCAACATTTTTAAAGTTGCATATTAAATACTAGCTTTTCTTACATAAAATACTACATATTTTGCTTTTTTTGGTTTTAAATAAACTATGTGATCAAGGAGATGGTAAACAACATTACAAATTGGACATCTATTACAGGAATGCTGTGGTTAAAAATAAATACATATAAAACATTTTCAAAGATCTACAGTGTGAATATAAACTTATGTCAACACATAAATCACAAAAAACTGCCCCACACAGACAACAAAGTTATCACTGAGGTCATTTAGAACCAGTATTATCATTAAATAACGTGTTTTCAACAATAATTCACATAAATATTCATAAATTTGTGTTGTTAGTATGCTGTTTTTATTATCTATATCGTATATATATAGTGTGTATACCTCACCTCTTTTATTTATAGTTGTGTTTTCTTGCTTTTCTTACGTCACTTTGTCAAAATATCCCCTTGTGAGACTAATAAAGGACATTCTAGTCTAGTCTATTCTATAAAATGCCCCATTTAGTAAACACAGTGTCACACTCAAAACTCTATATTAACCAAATTCAAAAGGATTGGCATGAATATATGACACCAAACAAGAAATGCCAGCCTGTGTATTATAGCCAGGTAGTATTAAAAACAGTAAAGAACTTTAAAAATCCAGCAAAAATGACTCTAATATCCATTTAAAGGCCACCAGATGTTGTACAGATACGTATTTTTGCACGCAGGAGTCGGCCTGGCTCAGCAGAAGGTTATTATTGCTCATTTATTAAACCTGGAATGCTTGTTTAAACTGAAGCTAATGAATAACTGTGGAGTGACTGGATTAAATTAAACATTCACTTTAACCGTTACACCTACATGATGACTACATGAAAACAGGCAAAAAGACTACAGCAAAAGTCACGTTAGAAACACCAGCATGAAAAACCCTCCACAAAACTGCACAACCTGTTAAAATAACTGTGAAATATGTCTTTAAATTAAAAGTCCAGTCAGTGACGATTATCAGTTCCCATTCTGAACCCTTTTCCAATCATCAGTGTTGTTCTTGTTAATTATTCCTGATTGTGCTTCTCTGTCCTGCTCACAGCTTTATCTGACTGGTTCCATGCAAATAACGGCTCATCAAGACCAGAATTTCAACAATTAATCAAACATTTGATTAGTTGTCAACTGATGAGTTAATCACCAACTATTTTGAGCCATTTGAGCAATTTTTTAAGATAAAAATAATTCAAAATTCACAGTTTCCTGCTTCTGAAATATGATAATTTTCTGGCTTCTTCCCCTCGAAGAGAATAAATTTCATTTCTTTACGCTGTGGACAAAACAAGGCACGAGAGGATCCCGTCTTTGTCTTTGCGAAACACCAACGAGCACAAGACCAAACAAGCAACTGATTAAAATTATTAACAGACTGATCAACATTGGAAATAACTTGCAGGCTAGCTGGAGGACAAAGTGTAAAACATGATTAAACTAAGGTCCTTTAAGAAGGTTTTGTGTCTAAATCTTGACACCAAGAATTTCATTTTCATTGCTCATGTACCGTGAAGTAAAAAAGTATTTGCCCCCCTACAGAAATATTTTATTTTTGCAAATTTCTCTCACTTAAATGTTCCAGATGATCAAACTAATATTTATATTTATTGAATATTAGACAGAGATAACCCACAAAACAAGAAATGCAGTTTTTAAAAGTATTTCCCCCCCTGAACCTAATAACAGGTTTGGCAGCAACAACTGCAGCTAAATGTTTGTTCCAGCTTGTGATCAGTCTTTTCATCACCATGGAGGAGTTCTGGTCCACTCTTCTCTGTAGAATAGTTCTAATTCTGTCACATTAGATGGTTTAGATCATGAACTGAACTTTTCAGGTCTTGTCACAGCATCTCAAACTTTGACTCCTCCACTCCACTTTAGTTCTTTTTGAGCCACTCAGAGGTGGACTTGCTTGTGTCTTGGGTCTTTGTCTTGCTGCATAAACCATCAGTGTTGAGCTTTAGGTCATGAACTGATGGTGGATCTTCTCCAGGAGGATTTTCTGATAGAGATCAGAATTCAAGTTGTCCAGGTCCTCCAACCATCACACTACCACCACCATGTTTCACCGCTAAATTATATATTTATCTGCTAGAATATGGAGTTGTATGGAATTAAAAGCTACCTTCGAAGTGCTTCCAAGTTTCTGAGCCCCTTTAAAGGTCTTGTCACAGCATTTCATCTGGATTCAAGTCCAGACTTTGACTCTACCACTCCAGAATCTTCACTTTGTTCTTTTTGAGCCACTCAGAGGTGGACAGGTTCTATTTTGTGATGTTTGGGTTCAACAAGCCTGGCAGGAATCATATGTGAATGTAGATAGTGAAACTGAACCCAACTGATGAATGAATTTGGTCATTTGGAAGACTAGCAGCAAAGGGGGCAATTACTTTTTCACATAGGGTAAGATGGGCTGGACAGCATTTTTCCTTCAATAAATGAAATCATCATCTAAAAACTGCATTTTGTGTTTTCTTGGGTTATCTTTGTCGTACAGTAAAATGAGTTTGATGAAACATTACAGTAGAAGATATCTGTAGGGGGGCAATTACTTTTCATACAGGGCAAGATGGACTGGACAGCAAAATAAAATCAACCAAAAACTGCATTGTTCTTCTTTGTCTTACATTAAAATAAGTCTAATGATCTGAAACTTTTACATTTTGACAGATACGCACAACTATATGATTTCTGTAGGGGGGCAAATACTTTCTCACTGTCCTTGATCACTAATAATCGGTATCAGCTCTGATCAAACCACACTGGTTGATTCCTGATCAATAACAGCAGGGTTTTTTTTTAGGTGTTATATGCGTCTAAAGACGTCATTTGGACGTTTCATCAACACACAATCTGTATCTGGAAAAATAAAAATGCGTCACATAAACATGTGCAACTCGAATGGACCGGTCAGACCGCATTTAAAGTCGGTTTGCTTCACTTTGGGATCAGAAGTGACGTTAGCGGCTGGTGTAAATGAGCCAGATCAGGCACACCAAAGTCAAACAGCCATTAAAAATGTGTGTTTACCCTGATAGGACACCGAGAAAAGGTTTGCACAAGTACAGGGAAGCAGAAGTACGTTTGCATGCACAAACCGGAGAATGTACATCTGACCTAATTCTCCACGGTCGATGGAAATGCCCACATTAATCTGTCCGGTTTGTGCCTTTAATCACCCCGCGGACCCTTTTCTACCCCCCTGGAGCTGGGAAACACTGCACCGGATTAATGTATGACCACGAATCACAAGACGACTAATTAAGCCGAGTACAAGCTGCACATCAGTGTTCTTGTAGATCAGTAGCTGAAGTTACACTTCACCCATCTGCATCAAAGCTACTGCGCTGGCACTTCTGAGATTTTCTACCAATTCCACTGTAAATGATGATGATTGGATTGGTCATGCATGTAGCAACAGGGCGTTGTTTTATGTCTATATTTTATACACAGCTGCAGATTCCTTCCTCATTTCACTGTGAAGAAATCATTTGTTTTGTTCCAGTGAAATAGATGCAGCAAACATATGATTAAAAAAATCTGCAACAATAGAGTTACTGTCAGAGATGATCTGCCAAAAAAAAAAAAGACACAAAGAAAGTCACATGGTTTGGAAAGAGCGTCTTAGAGGGAAAGGGCAATTCATGTGTGACCAGTTTTTCGTGAATTTGTAAATCTGTGTGCACATTTTAACCGCACATTTGATTTTATCTCATTTTTTTAAACATTCCTTTGAAAATTGTCTATGTATGAAATGATGTTACATAAGCAAACTCGCTTGCTAATCAGTATAAGTTGCTTTAACATTGCATTAGCATTAATATGAATAAATATCTGCAATCCAGAAATCAACACGTTTTGGGCTTCGTGTTTCTCTAGAAAATCTTTTTCCAACAAGCAAAACATTTGCATAACTAGCCCTGCTGACTCCACAGTAACTGGGTCAGCTGCACCTCCATCGATGAAACTTAAAACTCTGCTGTTGTTGCTCAATCTTCACAGCTACAGCAACAACAACAACTTTTATGCTCAATATCAGTTCCAGAAAACAGCTGCTGTTGTCGAGTTTGTGTGAAAATCTGAGGAGCTGGCAAAACATAATGTCCTGCTGCGTTCACGTCCTCAGCAGCCAATAGTAGTAATAGGAGGAGGAGGAGTGGTTGTAGTAGTGAAATGAGAAGATAACGGGTTTGGTAGGATGAGAGTATTAAAGATATTCATTGAAATTGTACGCAGAGTTGTTAACAATATAATGTATTAAATTAAAATTAATAAACGTGGCTTCCTGCGTTGTTTTTTTTAAAGCTTCCATTTGGTTAACAGAGAGATGAGATTTAATTAGACACATCTTAGTTATCTTAGCTTTGGGGGAAAATAATGAGATTTATCCTTTAAGGCACCTACATAAATTAATTTATCAAATAATAGCTCTGGACGCGCATAAATGTTCGTTTACGTACAACGGAGTGGTATTATCTGTCCACTCTGCGTCCCTGAACGCAGCACAGCCCGGGCTAACGGTTAGCTTTCAGGCTACAGGCTACAGCTAGCTTCCTCCGCTACCGACCTTCCGGCGCCGGAAACCCCGCAGCAGAGGCTCACCTTCTCCGCGGAAACATCGATGGCGGACTGGTTGTAAAAGGACGTGACAGTCTTGGACCGCTCCCGGGCCAGCTCCGAGAAGCCCTGCATCGAGGACGTGGAGCGAAATCTGCGGTTCTCCGCGGCGGCTGACAGCGGCGGCAGTGTTTTGGTGGCCGGGGCCAGCAGGAGGCTGCCGAGCCTCGGCCTGGCCCTGCCGGCGACACCGCTCAGCATCTCCGCCGCGATACCCGCCAGTCCCGGACGCATTCTGGAGACGAGCTGCGATGAGCGAACAGCGGCTGCCCGGTTCGCGAGCTAACAGGAGGTCCTGCGGCTGCTACGAGGCCATCTGGGTCGCGACGTCCTGGTACACAAAGGCACGTCTCTGGATACAGTAAGCGGTGCAGCGGGGCTCCGTACGTATTGGCCAGCGGGGGCAGAACCGGAGCCAATCAGTCATCCAGAGGCGGAGCCGCCGCTCGGTACTGGCCCGGTGTGGTGCCCAGACGTGATCCACCGCACGGTATATTAATCAATCAATAAAATTAGATAAAAAAATAAAAACAATTTTAAATAAAAATTACATAAAAACTGAAATAAAAATGTAACAATTCTATTTATATTTTAATTTTTTAACTAATATTTTTTTAAATCTAATTTTGTTGATTGATTGATGTTATACCAGGCAGAGGATCGCTTCAAGCCTAAAAAAAGTTCTAATAGAAGTGATAATAAAGTGAAAATAAATACATGGATGAATAAATAAAGTGTAAAAGAGAAAAAATAAACAAAGAAATGAAGTTAAAAAAGTAGAAAATAATAAAATACTTAAATAAACTATGAGAATGCTAAAAATAAAATACCCTAAGGTTATTTCAATTTTTATTGAAATGTTTTGTTTTTTTTCAATTTTTACAGATAGGTTCTTTCTCTATCTATCCACAATTATATTTTATTTAATATTTCTATCTAATTTTGTTGACTGATTAATGTTGTACCGTGCAGAGGATCACTTCAAGGCAAAAAAACAACAAAATAAAACAAATAAATGAAAAATAATAGTAGTAATAGTAAATAAGTAAAATAAATACATGACTAAGTAAATCAAGGGTAAAAGAAAATAAAATGAAAAATGAAATAAAATTTAAAAAAAACTAGAAAATAATAAAATACTAAAAAAGAATAAAAAATAAAAATGTAATTAACCCAGAGGTTAATTCCCTATCTGTCTACAATTATATTTTTATTTAAATTTTTATTGATATGTATTTTTAATTTTTATAGATAGGTTATCCAAAGTTATATTTATATATAATGTTTTATATTTTCTTGTTATTATTTTATAGTATTTTTTGTATTTTATTATTTTCTAGTTTTTAATTGTTTTTCAACTTTATTTGACATTGGTCATCTGAAAAGTCTGACTTAGGTACAGTACCAGATACAGATGAAATGAAATATAAAATAAGCTGCTGAAGTCAGTGACTCCTATTTTAAAATCCGGTCCTTCCACCTCAAAACACATTGAACACAGTTGAAAATGTCCCTGTAATTAAATGAAGATAGTAAAGGTGAACAGTTTTCAGTTATATTCTTTTGAACAAGCAGAAAGATGTTTGTATGCCTAAGTGGAGAATGTACAGAGGAAAATTTGTCCCAGGTTCATAAAAACGTGCAGAACAACATTAATCAATCTACAAAATTAGATAGCTAGGGAATTTACCTTCACATCTAAGGTTCCTCAACTCTGCTCAACTTTATTTATAAAGCGCTTTAAACAGCAGCCACTGAAACAAAGTGCTGTACAATAAACAATAAATTAAAACATTAAAACAATAAATAAAACATAAATAAAACATACACATATTAAGACAGCAGCACAATAAAACAGAAGCAGAGTCTCATGCTGTGTTAAAAGCCAGTGAATAAAAATAAGTGAATAAAAGTAAGTTCCTGATTACTGCTGCAACATTTTCATTGACATTGAGTTCTTTCTCAGTGTTTCTGTATTTTTTTCATCCTCATGAAACCTCCGTGCTTCATTGTCAGGACTTTGCATTCACTGTGGCTACATTCATGCTGGACCTCATTTTCATGAATGGAATTTATCCGAGTCTCATCTACCAAAAGAATGAGCTCCCAGCATTCAGTAGGCTTCTGTTCGTGCATTTTAGGAAACTTTTGTCTTGCTGTTCAATACCAAAAAGGAAGAAAAGTTTTCCTTGGATGCTGTCCATAGAGATTCAGGTTATGCAGTGTCCTTTACTCGAAACTCTGATTTCAACTGATAATGCCTGTGCCAAATCTGAATCACCGACTCATCAAGTTTTGAGACCTACATGGTGAAAGTAGAACGTTGTCCATGCTGTCATTTTAGCCAGATGGCCGCTCCAGCTCAGATTAGTGGTACTACATGGCTCGTTCTCTACCTCCTGATTACTGCTGTTTCACTGATATTTAGTTAATTTTTTCAGTGTTTCTGTATTTTTTTCATCTTCGTGAAACCTCACAATCAGATTTTTCAGCTCCTCTGGCAATTACTTTCCACATGGAGTCATGATCTGGACATGACGAAAGATGCTGATAGAGTTCAGAGCTAGTTTTAGAACCACGTTTATGCAGTTCTGGTGCTTTTCCACCAGCTCCTACTTGGCTCGACTCTACTCGGTTTGTGAGGTTTTCCATTAGGACGTAGTACCTGGTACTATTGTAGTTCCTACTGGGCCGGGGTTCCCAGTGAGCTGAGTGGAGCCGATAATGTGACATCTACAGAGTGCAGGCCACTGATTGGACAGAGAGTGACGACACACGAGAGTGACTCCTTCACAAAAACTGGTGAGAGTTTTGTGACTTTAAGAAACTTTTACGTTACCGTATTTTCCGGATTACAAGTCGTACTTTTTTTCATAGTTTGGCTGGTCCTGCGACTTATACTCGGGCGCGACTTGTATATATTAAAATATATAATTTCACATGTTCTTAAATGTTATTTCACACTGACTGACATGACCAAGGAGTAAACATTACTTCACTTTCCTGCAAGTCTTTGGATGGATCGACAAAGCATGGACTTCAGTCACAACCGAAACCATCCTGCTGGGATTCAGAAAGGCCAGATTAAATGGAACTGGAACTGAAGCTGGGTCTGACGACAGCCACACAGAAGAGGAAGCAGCGCTTCATCTTCCTCTGGAGCTGGTGTTCAGAAGTGACACCGAGGATGAAGAATTCAATGGATTTAGTGATCTGGAGTGAGATCGAGAGTTTGGTAAACTTGCTTAACGGTATCTTGCTTTTTGGACTTGCGACTTTGTAATTTTTATTCCTCCTATTCATCCTCCCTGTTATGTTCTTTATGCTATAGTGTATCTGAATAACTGTTAATATGTTACGTTAACATACCAGACACCTATTCAGTTTGCTGTTTATGCTTCATGTAGCTGAATAACCATTAATGTGTTACGTTAACATACCGTACACCTATTCAGTCTGTTGTTCTTTATTCTATTGTTATTATTATAACTTGCCTTTCAAGATGAAATGTCTGTTCTTGGTCTCGGATTTTGTAAAATAAATTTCCAAAAATAATGCAACTTATATATGTTTTGTTCTTCTTCATGATGCATTTTTTGACTGATGCCACTTATACTCCGGAGCGACTTGTAATCAAAAAAATACGGTACTTATCCTGCTGGTGGCAAGCTCACTTTAAACAAGTATATTTTGAAAGTAACGTCATTGTCTTCTGTATGCAGACAAAGAGCTAGCTAGTTAGCCATCAACGCTAACTCTGTGGACGACTCCACTCACGATGAGGTGGTACCCCAGCCTATGGATGGTACTCAGTTGTAATGGAAAACGACTTAAACCGAGTCGAGCCAAGTAGGTGCTAATGGAAAAGCACCATTAGACTGATAGTAAATGGCAGGTGGATTTGTGTTAGTTTCACTTTTGTTGCATCGAGTTCCTACTTCGGGGTCTGAATTTTCAAGATAGTCTTAATAAAGTATTGGTTTTTGATTGTTCATAAGAGAAAATACAACTTTGCGAATACAGTTTTAAACCTTTCGGCACACCGTAGGGTCTTAACTTTAATATTTAGCACTTCTGGCTCCACATCTTGACTAAGACATCAGGATGAGGCGTTATGTATAAAACAGAGCTGAAACAGTGCAATGTTTGTTTGCTCTAACTTGCCATTGTAGGTATTTTTTGTTTTTTCTCTGCTGTATGGCATTGAAAAATAAATAATTTGATGATTCTGACAAAACAAGCATTTTGATTTCCTTAATCGAGAAAGTAACTGGCAGATTAATCTGAAAATACAGAAAAAAAAATACAGAAATTATTAGTTGCAAATGTTGTATAAAAGCAGGGACAAGAATTGAAATTGCCTTTGCAGGATCCCAATTTTCTATTGTTATATATAAAACCAGATGTTCACCTTTATTTGAAACACTTCTGGACTCAGAAATAAGGCGAAATGCCTCAAGGATAAAGTCTGATAATGGTTTAAACATTTGCTATTAATTCCAGTCACTAAAACCAAACGTCCTGGTAATTAGTCTCAGCCCTTTAATTATTTATAGCAGCACCTGAGGTATCCTCACTCTCAAGTCTCCAGATGGTTGTTTTACAGAAGCGAGACACAGTTTGACACACTGACATGGAATTAATAAAATATGGAAGTAAAATCTGCACAAGTAACAGCAGAAATGACAGGAAATCCATCAATCTATCAATAGTGATAATTAAAAAAGCACAATAATAACAGGCAGAAAAAAGCCAATAAATCACCGTCCAAAGGAACATGATCGAAAACTGTAAATTATATTTATCGGTGTCCTGTATTTTTGATAAATACAACCATTTTTTTAATGCTCTGGTACATTTAATCATTTGTGATGTTGGATAAAGTGAGTAGAGCAGCTTTTAGAGAAATAAATTCCAGATGTGACTAAAATGTGATTGATTTCTCTGGAAAAACAAGACAGACTAGTGCTAAAGACGCTGTGTGGTCTGAAGCTGGACTTGTAATGTAGTAAAACGTAAAAAAGCCAGTTTTTTTTAATTACAATACCAGATACAGAAGAAATAAACACATTGGAGCCAGAAGCAAGTTGAAAATATCCTTTTATTTAGATGAAGATAGCAAACGTAGCGCTTCGCAGCACATAAAAGTAAATGATGATGTTTCTGTTCACATCAACATAATTTTACAGCAGAGACACACATTGTGCTGCTCTTTCTTCCAGCCAAAGCTGCAAATTTAAACCGAACCTGATATTTAAACAGCAGAAGGTTCACTCAAACACACTATAATACTGCACAAACTGCAGAAAAATAAACACACACAGGACTGCCGGCTTCAGTTTAACTGATTAAATATCCTGCAGGCATTCAGCAGCATTAACATTTTCCTGGAGCTTTTTTAAGGAAACAACAAACATTTACTCTTCTTTTTGTTGTTTTTGCAGTGCAGGTGAGTTTCTCTGAGCTGCATGTTGCTTCCTCGTCATTACAAGTGACCTCTTTCCCATTACACACATTCATGTGATCCACTGTTAAAATAAAAATACTGATTTCTAATACAAAAATTAAGCATCTGGATGTTTCTTGTGCCCATCTAACCGGGTTCTCGTGACTATTTTGAGCGGCTAGTGCTGAAAGAAGTGGATTTAAAACCATCATCGCTGCTGTTAAGAGTCAGAAGAATTTAATTTAATTCTGAGGCATACATCTGAAATCATATCGGAGCCACGAAGGACTCAGATAAAACAAAATGCCAACGACGTGATGATGTAGACGTAAAGACAGTAAATGTGTTTTGTTTCAAACAACAAATCAGCAGATAGAACTTGTGAATTCCCCCAGTGAGGGATCAATAAAGTTATATTATCTTATAAATACGTCACATGACAACGATGAACAGTTCTCTTCCTGTAGATGTGCTGATATTACTAACTTCAAGCATCACCAAAAACTCTGCAAATTAAAAGAGTTTTATGCCAAACTCCACATATTTCACTTTGATGTAAAAGTAAAAAAAAAAAAAGAATATTATTCTATTCTTTCAGCTGCTAACGCCACCATTAAAGCTGTTTTGCCCACACAGCTTATGAAGAAAATGAGAAGGAAAAAGATCTTCAACAAATCAGAGCTGCTAAGGTTAGTGACGGGTCTAATGGGGCTTCTGGCGTAACACCTTGGGCTCGTAGCCAGGCTGGGATAGTGTACCCCCTGGGTCCGGTATTTGGGCACCTGGTGTTGCTGGAGGACCTTGGAAACCTTGGGTTGCTGGGGGGATCTTGGGTTGCTGTGGTACCTTTGGGATCTTGGGTTGCTGTGGTACCTTTGGAACCTTGGGTTGCTGTGGTACCTTTGGGACCTTGGGTTGCTGTGGTACCTTTGGGACCTTGGGTTGCTGTGGTACCTTTGGAACCTTGGGTTGCTGTGGTACCTTTGGGATCTTGGGTTGCTGTTGTACCTTTGGGACCTTGTGTTGCTGTGGTACCTTTGGGATCTTGGGTTACTGTGGTACCTTTGGCAGTTGGGGGATCTTGGGTTACTGTGGTACCTTTGGCAGTTGGGGGACCTTGGGGGACTGCAGCACATACGGTTGTGGGGGGATCTTGGGCACCTGGGGGAACTGCGGCTCCTGGGTGGCCCTTTGGATTGCAGGTAAGTTGCACCTGCAGCTTTTTGGGCTGTTTAAGCAGGTGTGTTGGCTGACAAGTTGAAAAAACGATCTAAGAAAAATCACATCTTCAATGCTCTTATATCTCACCTTAAAAATATACCAAAATGTGGTACATTGAGCTCTTCTTTGATGCTACAAAAACCACGAAGCCTGTCGGAGAGTTCAGGTTTCGTCTTGTTCAAACAGACTTCCATGTATTTTGCAAATTAAAAGGTTCCAGGCTGATTAGCCAACAATGTTCCTGCAATGCCCGGTTAATTTACGTCCCAGAAAACAGTAGCGATCCATCAGACTCGTCCGGTTATCAGGACGACTCGTCTCTTTTCCACACGATCACCATGTTCTTGTCGCTGAGGGCTGCCAGGTAGCGGAGCTCAGGGTCCATCGCCACGTTGTTGATGGAGGGACCCTCCAGCTGGCCGAGGCCATCCCTCATCGGGGTCGGCCACTCCAACACCTGACGGAACAACCAACACATTAGCTGCTGGGTAATTAACTGTGAAAGTGTGTTTCTTTCACTGTTATATCACTTATATTGTCCATTATTGATTATTGTGTGTATTGTACTGTTTCAGGTTAATCTGTGGCTGGCTTCTAACTTAACCGCTAGCCGTTAACATAGCCTTAACCACTCTGAGAGAAGCTAACTTCCTGGTTTGCGTTTCTTGTGTAGCTTTTGCAGTTTGTGTCTCTGTTAGAAAGACGTGTCTATCCGTTAAAGCAGATTTCTCAAGTTAATCTGACTTCAGAGCATGTTTAGGCGCTCCAGCTAACTTAGCTGCTAGCCATTAGCATAGCGGTAGCCACTGTGAGAGAAGCTAACTTCCTGGTTTGTGATCCTTGTTCAGTTTTTGCTGTTTTGGAGACACTTCTAAGATCACAGAGTCCTGAGGTCTGAAGTAGTGCATTTAATTCATATCTTAAAGTATTATTAATTTTTGTTTTCCAGACTCAGTTTCAGGTTAATTTGTGGCTGCCATATAACTGTGTATCTCTGCTAGCCATTAGCATAGCCTTAGCTACAGTGAGAGGAGCTAATTTCCTGGTTTGTGTTTCTTGTTCAGTTTTTGCAGTCTAATACCATAATAACTTAACCTCCTTGGGACCAGGCTGGCTCCACAGCATCAGTTACCATGGAGATCTAGCAGGTTAAAAGACCTTGGTGATACTAAAACTCTGACCTTGCTTGCTAATCCACTAATTTCCCTTCACAGTTCAGCCCTCAGACAGGCTGTAAACAATTTTACTTTTATGAGTCTAGTTCATCTAAACCACCTTAGTTGTCGGTAAAAGCTCAGTAATCATCGCTTTCTGCATGAGAAAACTGTCCACACAGAACTAACAGAGTCTGAAACTGTAGCAGATGTTTAGAATTACAGTTTGGAGCGTGACTTTAGTGTTCACTCTTTGCTAGGTCTGGAGGTTTGTTTACTGCCTGTCTGACAAACTGTGTGTGTTTCCCCCTCATGACTACTTTAGTGCAATGACACGATGTTCCAGGAGAGTAAAGTTACCACAACCAGAAGAAAAACATATTAACAGCTTTCTGCCACAACACTTAATGGTTATTGAAGCTACCTCTGTGGACTGTATGGGTTTCCCCGTCTGGAAGTTGTTTATCTGGAGGTTGGTGATGTGGTACGTCCACAGCCGGCCTTTGTTGTCGCCACACACCACGTACGCTCGGCCTAAAGAGACGGCAACAAAAACACAGATTATAACAACTATCTGAGTTTTAGATGCTCTGCTAGAACAACTACGTCTGGTAAACACCCAGAAATTCAACAAGAGGGTTTGTAGAGAAACGTGAAGATGATGGTTCACAGATGCTTTTCATTAAATGTGATGAAATTTGACGAGGTTCTCTGGGAAGAAATGGCCAAACTGCTCAAATTCAAGATCCAGAACTATTGAATCAAGGGTCTGACAACACATACGAACGTGAGATTTCAGTTATTTATGTTAATAAATGTTCAAAAACTTACTTTTACTGAGTGATTACGGGTAGATTCACATGCAGAAACGTCTATTTTAAAGGTTTAAAGTTAAACAGCATCTATGTGGACGACATGTCGACGTGGACTTACCTGGACAGGTGTTGAGGGCCAGGTAGGGAATCTCGGTGTCGGCCCACTGCAGCTCAGCCAGAACCACAGCACACACCGTCCTGGTCTTCTTGTTCGGCCGCTGAGCCTTGGTCTGGCTCCAGCTCCACAAGTAAATGGATCCGTGCATGTAGTTCTTGGAGGCTACGAATCCGACACAGAAAATAAACGAAAAATTAAAAACATGTACAGAAAGAAGGGAGAGCTGGGGATTTAAATTTGGATTTTAAACCGTCTTGCAATTGATTTAATGTCAACTTCAGACTGAAATGAAGAAAACACAGCTGGTAGAGTTGTCCTTGATAAGGGTTTTCCAGGGCCGATACTGATGCAATGATTGGTGATCAAGAAAGGCAGATAACCAATATTTGGAACCGATATACATTAAATGTAATGTTTTAACAGCATACAGTAGCAGAGAAGCTGCCATTCATAACTAAGCTTCTTCATTATATATCATCATATGTGGATTGAAATAGGAGGGATTAAATTAGACTCATTTTATGTGATAGACTGAGATTAATCAGTTTGTCTCCTGCTGCTCTTCTCTATTTTCTTAACATTTCACTGTTCTATTACTTCTATTGCCCACTAAGGTTCATATCTTAAATTAATCATTGCTTTCCAGACTCAGTTTGAGGTTAACCTGTTACAGCCCTCTCATTTAGCTGCTAGCCGTTAGCGTAGCCTTATCCACTGTGAGAGAAGCTAATTTCCTAGTTTGTGACAACAGTTTTTGCAGTTTGTGTCTCTGCTAGAAAGACGTGTCTGTCAGTTAGAGCAAATTTTTAAAGTTGATCTGACTTCAGAACATGTTAAGATTCTCTAGGTAACTTAGTCGCGAGCTGTTAGCATCGCCTTAGCCACCAAGAGAAGCTAATTTCCTGGTTTGTGTTTCTTGTCCAGTTTTATTAAAAAAACAAAAAAAAACAAACAGAAAACTGGAGAAGGCCAGACATTGGCAATGATAGTCGGTTTCTCCCTACAAAAAATTAACTGTAAAAAGTCTGTTTCTTTCACTGTTTTGTTAGTTTTATTGGTCACGAAAGTCCAAATTTTAAATGACTCATAATTATCGTTTTCCAGATTCTGGTTCAGGTTAATCTGCAGCTGCTAACTCAGCCATTAGCATAGCATTGGCCACTGTGAGAGAAACTAAGTTCATGGTTTGTGGCAACGGCTTGCTTTTTTTATTCTGCTTGAGCGGCATTTCTGAGACCACAGAGTCCTGAGACCTTAAGTAGACATTTAATTTATCAATAATTAGTCAATAAAAATACTGATAATAGAAAAAATGCTAAACATTGGCCACTATAATATTAGTGTATCACTTGTCCTTGTGCTATCACATGATCACAAGCACCAACATGAAGATTTATGCTGTTTTCTTCTTTTCAAATCAGGTTTAGTTTCCAAATATCAGTTTAAATATACTAATAATGCAAGAACGTATGATTGACAGTCGGTCAGGACTTCACTGACAGGGACTAGAATGAAACTAAATCGTCATGTGACATCCTGAAGAACTAAAAACACTAAACTCCTCTTTTACAGGCCCTGAAAACAAGACTTCAAGCTAAAACGAGCCTCACTCACCCACTATGTCGTCGTTTAGAAAGCTCAGGCCGTCGATGGTGTGGTAGTTGTGGTCTTTGTCTTCCTTCTTGTATATCGGGAAGGTTATCTCCATCTCCTCTGACCTGCCGGGTGTAAAATAATACAGGATATTACTCCTGGATGGTCCACAGGTGTGATTTCATTCTAACCGTCATCAGCTTAAGGTCCAGCAGAGACCCACGGCGGACTCGTCTACCTCTTTGTGTTGCTGTTGGTTCCCAGTTGTGTGTTGTAGCAGTGCAGGCCGTCCTCGCAGGCGGTCAGCAGATGTGTGCTGGGAGAAGTCGGAGGCAGACAGATGTGCAGAGGGCTGGCGCTGACCTCCAACATCAGCAGCTGGCTGGAAGAAACAAACAGAAATAGCTTCAACATCTCAGTCCGAACCTCTGAGCTACACTTTACATCAGATTTATGGAAGGAAATGTGCAGCTTTGCTTAATTTTTACTGAATTCATCGCAGAAATGTTGCAAATGCACTGAATATTTACTAGTATAACAAATAAGCATTAAAATAGTGAAGCAATTTGCTATGGTGTGTGTTTTTGCAGGTTGAGACCTTATATTAAATCTTGTGAGGTAAATTTGAACTGAAAAACCACTTTGTGTCAGTCAGGGTCTGTTATTTTAAACATGATGTATAAATAATGGTGATTTGACATAAAAGAAACACAAAAATGTCATTTTTTTTTTCCACTTTAAAGGACAATAGTGTGGTTCAACTCCACCAGACTTGTGCTTAATACCAAAGTTTATGAAGTTAAAAGATCATCTGACTAGAAAAGGAAAACTACCAACTCATTTTAATGAAGATGCCTTAAAAATTCAACACACTGGCTGCGTCAGAATGGAATTTCAGAACGAACAGTCTCCAGTTTCTGTTGTTTTGGCCTCGATAATGTATTGTAAAGACTGATTTGTTGGAGCCAGACAGATTTGCATCAGCTTTATGAATGCAAATGTGCAGTTTATCTTAATTTTGTATTTAATAACGGTGCTAATGCATCAAATATATACAATTAGTATTATAAATAACTGTTAAAACAGTCAAATAATTTAGTATGGTGTCTATTTCTGTAGGTTTGCAGCCCTAATATTTGACATTTTTAGCTAAATCTGCACGTGAACTAGAAAGCATTTGTTATTTTAAATTTGCTGCATAGATAAAGGCGATTTGACAAGGAAGATATACAAAAATATGTATTTTTTTCCACTTTAAAGTACAATAGCATGATCAAAAATGGCTGATTCAATTGAATTTTATTTATATGGCACCAATGCACAAAATGTCATCTCATAGCACTCCAACCCAACAATCCAAAGTTTCTCTAGATGTGTATTTCAAACAAGAAAAATCATGAATTGGAAGTTAAAAGAGCAGCTGACTAGAAAATGAAAACTACCGACTCATTTTAACGATGATGCATTAAAAACTCAACACACTGACTGCGTCAAAAATGAACCTTCAGAAGGAACGGTCTCTAGCTTCTGCTGTTTTGAGGAAAAAGATGTATGTGGAGAACAAAAGTGACGTATCCGGGCAGAAATACTCACACGACTTTGAAGTTGTACTGACTGTCCACTCCGCCGATATCCCATAATACTATCTTGTTGTCATAGGATCCCGCTGAAGGACAGAAAGTTAAACAATGAGAAAACCTGAGCACAGAAATCCTTCTCAGGGTTACAATAAATGCAGTTAACTGAAATTCTGCTGCACCAGAGTTCACATGACGCCTGTTTAAATGTTATAAAGAAGCTTTTATGTGGATTTTATTAAATCATAAAACACTACGTGGTCTTTAAATCACTCAGATTTTCTATTTAATCTGCTCCACAAACCAGAATAAAAACATTTGGTGACGCTGCTTTTGACATTTACATTCCAAAACGACATGAGAGGATATTTTAAAAATAAAAAATAAAAAACAGAATTATTTAGACTGGCTTCTATGTTGTGGTTTAACAATTTATGTTATGATATTTGCTATTTATCTTCTTTTATATGTATTATACTGACAATCACGTTATTAATTTATAACAAAATGGTATTTTTATTGCTTTTTTATTACTTCTATTATCATTTTAGAACGGTAACTACCAGCGTCTAATTTAATTTTATTCACTTTGAGTGTTTTGCATTATTCTCTAAATCTATTTTAATCCTCAGATTCTGTTTCGTCTGTTGCTTGTAAAGCACTTTAAACGTTGATTGCACTCTACACTGCTAGTAAAACGACTGTATGCTGTCGCCCTCAATAAAAATGTTTTAAAATTGACAACAAATGGGATGAGGTCCGTGTAAAAGCTGGAAAAATAGCATTATAGTCCGATAACGCAAGAAACATGATGAATTTGAAGGTGAAACTGGACACGATGGCACCCAAACAGATGGAAATATGAAAACTGAACAACTACAGTGGATTACATCACAGTTGATGTGTAAGTTGTGGTGGATCAGAGCAGTGGTCTGAGTGAAGATTTTACAGCTCATTTGTTTTCTCTTAGTTACAGCTTGCTTCTGTTTTCTATTAAAATAAGGCAACAACCACAGGGGGAAACTTTGGGGATTGAAATTGACATTTTTTCTAAAAAAAAAAACAACAAAAAAAAACAAAAGATTGTTTTCAACATCACAAAAGTAATTTTGTGCAAAAAAATTCAATGTAAAAATGCATCTTAAAGGATCAAAATATATAAATATAACATTATTTAAAGGCTTTTACTTATAAATACTTGTCTGATTGCTAAATCAGTTTATAAAACTCTGATTAAGCCCATTAGCAGCAGGTGAATCTTCATGTATTTCCTATTTGAGACAGAAGCGTTGCATAAATACTGTCAAAAATGAACAGTTTAAGGAGGTTATTGTGTTTCTTGTCAGGTTTTCTAGTAACCCAGAACCTCTCAGTTATTTTCCATTGTTATACGCTGAAATGATGAGCAAAAACATGCAAAAGTGACTGAATGAACTCACTGAAGAGGAAGTTTCCCTGCTGGTGGTTGAATCGGACGACCGACAGCGACTTCCTGCTGGCTCTGAACTCCCCGTAGGCCACGTTGTTTCTGGGATGGATCAGTTTGACCAGACCTTTCTTCCCACCAGCCGCCAGGATGCTGCAGTGCTGAGCCGAAGCTTTTCCTCCTCTGGACATCAACACCGTGGACCAGGACAGAGAGAAGAACTCCTGTGGAGGTGAACGACATCAGATGTCTTATCTATACACAGTGAATAAAGTATTTGCCCCCCTAGAGAAATCTTCTATTTTTGAATAAAAAAAGTTTCCAGATAGTCAGACTAACATTTATATTTATTGAATATTAGACAGAGATAACCAACAAAATGCAGTTTTTAAATGGTAATTTGTTGAAAACCAATATCACCGCTGTGAAAATGTAATTGCCCCCCTAAACCTAATAACTGCTTTGGCAGCAACAACTGCAGTTAAATGTTTGTTCCAGCTTGTGATCAGTCTTTTCATCACCATGGTGGAATTCTGGTCCACTCTCCTCTGCAGAATAGTTCTAATTCTGTCACATTAGATGGTTTAGATCATGAACTGATCTTCTAAGGTCTTGTCTCAGCATCTCAGACTTTGACTCCAGAACCTTCATTTAGTTCTTTTTGAGCCACTCAGAAGTGGACTTGCTTGTGTCTTTGGATCTTTGTCTTGTTGCATAAACCATCAGTGTTGAGCTTTAGGTCATGAACTGATGGTGGATCTTCTCCAGGAGGATTTTCTGATAGAGAGCAGAATTCAAGTCTTCCAGATCTTCCAACCATCACACTACCACCACCATGTTTCACTGCTGGTATCCTGGTCTTCTAGTGGAATGCAGTATTAGCTTTACACCAGATGGAACAGACCCATGTCTTCCAGAAAGTTCCTCCTTTGACTCATCAGTCCACAGGATGTTATCTAAAAGTCTTGGAGCTCATCCAGATGTTTTTTTTTTATAAATATTAGATGAACCTTTATGTTCTTTTTGGTCAGTAGTGGTTTGATCCTTCCAACTCTCCCATGGATCCATTTCCTCCCAGAGTCTTCCTTATTGTGGAATCATGAAGACGGACCTTAACTGAGGCCAGTGAGGTCTGCAGATCTTTAGATGATGGATGGATGGATGATGGACAGATATCTTATTAATCCTGAGGGCAATTCAAATGTTGGTCGTTGGTCCACTCCTGAAGGTTCTCCATTGTTCCATGTTCCTCCATTTGTGGATAATGTCTCTGACTGTGGTTCTCTGGAGTCCCAGAGCCTCAGCAATGGCTTTGGAACCCTCCAGACTGATGAATGTCAGTGAGTTTGTTTCTCATCTGTTCTTGAATCTCTTTAGAACGTGGCATCATGTGTTGCTTTTTGAGACCCTTTAGCTACTTCACAATGAAGACAGGTTCTGTTTAGCGAAGTTTAGGTTCAACAAGTCTGACAGGAATAAAATGTGAGTGTAGATGGTGAAACTGAACCCAGCTGGTAGATTGGTAGTGAAGGGGGCAATTATTTTTTCACATAGGGCAAGACGGTTTGGACAGGTCTTTAATTTCAATATATAAAATTATCATCTAAAAAGTGCATTTTGTGTTTTCTTGGGTTACGTTTGTCTAATACTAAAATTAGTTTGATGACCAGAAACATTTACGTTTTGACAAATATGCAAAAATAGAAGATTCCTGTGGAGGGGGCAAATACTTTGTCACAGGACTGTATAATGAACATTTTTCCAACATTAGAACACCACCACAGTGTGTAAATTCCAGCACATAAAATCCTAACTGGATTCGTTAAATATGCTAGTTTCTTGTAATTATGAGCTGAAGACCTTTAAAGCTAAATGACTGTAGACTCGCCAGAATAAACGGAGCAGACCTCTCCAGAGACTTTGTACTTCTTCATCACCATCCCCGTTTCACAGTCGATCACGCAGACAGAATCTCCTCCACAGGTAGCGACCAGACGACTTCCTCCACCACCTGAGAACGCAGGAAAAACACCGACTTCAATCCCATTTTCGACACAATTATAGGAACGTTTTTAGCATATATGCACAAATAAAGCCTTATATTCAGTCATTCATGTGTTGCTTTTCTAGTTCGACGGTACCGGAGGAATCGGGCAGCGGCTGGAAAGCACAGGCCCACAGCTGGGTGGAGAAATCCTCGGGTTTGTCCTGTTTGCTGTGACACTGGAGCACATGGAGCGGCTTCAGCTGCACCGGCTGCTGGAAACATGTGGATGAAAAGGAAGACGAGAGCGATCAGAAAAGACGACGTTAATGACACGACGTCCTGACAGTTCACAGCTGCACCAGCATAAAAACAACTCCGTAAACTCTGCACTAATATTAGCATGCTAACACACTAGGGCTGCAGCTAAAGATCATTTTCACTGTCAGTTATAATATCCATCATTTTCCTGATTTACTGATAAATCGTTTGGTGTATAGAATGTCAGAAAATCCCACTATGAGGTCCTGAAATGCCTCCTTCGGTCCACAACCCAAAATATCTTCAGTTTACTCCCACAGAAGTGTAAAATAACCCCAGAAAACATAAAAATGTAAGAAGATGGATTCAGAAAGTGACTGTGCTTTTAATTTGTGACACTCAGAAGAGGAAATTAACAGATAAAAATCCTTCCCTGCAAAACATTTGAGGCTACAAGACCAAGAAATCGTCGACTTTCTCACCACAAATCATCATTTTAGCTACCTTCTTTTCAACCCTGTAATGTTTTCGTAATCATGTTTATTAAAACTAGGACTGAACACTCAAATAAAATATTCCTAATATTGCGAAATCCACCTGCAAATCATATTCTCCAGACATGAAGGAACATGTTTGGAACAGAATGCAGCAAAAATCCCTACAATTTCAAGAAAAATTCAGTGGAAAAGAAATGAAAAAAGACCATTTTACTAAAAATCCTGACTCATCGTGATTTCTGTTAAAATAATTTAAATTTTATTTTTATTTGGGTGTTGTTCGGTCTTCATTAGAATCCCCAAAGTCTTTTAATTCATCTTGAGGGCTGTTTATTAGATTTAAAAGCAATCCAAACTAGAAAAGTGAATCTCAGCCGGGAATAATAAACGTCTGAGTCAAATTTCAAGTCTGAACTACTGATGTGGCTTCAAAAGACTGAAAACACGTTTTACCAGGTAGTTTTTAGATCTTTGAATGAAGTGACTGTTATCAGTTTATCCAAATATGACCAGTGACACTCAGAGCAACTTTTATGACAATCTGGGCAATAGTTGTGGAGATATCTTTTAATTTTCAGGGACAAAATGGAGCAATTTGCAAACAAAACAACCTGAATCAAGCAGGAACTCAACACTAATAATGTGCCTCCCTTGGAAAACGTTTCAAGCCTGCAGCTTGTAACTGAGTCATGAACAGCACCACATGTGTTGTTGCTGTGTTTACGTTACCTGTGTGTCCTTCAGGCTCTTTATTGCATGAATCATGTCGTCGTCTCTGTGCAGCTGTGAGGTTTTCTGCTGTTTCTTGCTGCCTTCCTGCCTCTGGTTAGTCTGAGCTCCGTCCTCTTTGCAGCTCCTCCCTGCTCTCGGTCGCCCTCTGCTGGGGGTGGAGGGAGGCTGGCTCGTCTTTCTGGGGCTCATCCCGACGGTGGCGGCGGTCTCCGTTTGAGTTTTGATGCGGAGGCTAGATTTACGAGGGCTTTCCTGAAGAGGAGACGCCGGCAGATCCGAGCGCAGCTTTTTACGAGGCGTCAGACGGATGCTGGTGTTGCTTTCTGACTCGGTTTGTTTCCTCTTCACAGGAGTTGAGACGCCCTGAAAGAAGCAAATATGTATGAAGATAAAGTTTAAAACACCTACAGCAGGGGTGTCAAACATGTGGCCCACGGGCCCAAACCGGCCCTCCAGAGGGTCCGATCCAGGACATGGGATGATTTTGTAAAGAGTAAAAATCATCAAATTGCAAATTGTAAATTTGTAAAACTATAAATTTAAAATAACTTCTAGACAAGTTGTTTTGATCATAAAGTACTAGATTGTTCATTGTTCTTTTGTCATTTTGTGTCTCATTTTTGTAATATTTTGTCTTGTTTTTTGTCGTTTATCTCATGTTTTTGTTGTTTGTTTCTCACTTTTGTTGCTTTGTGCTTCCTTTTTGTCTCGCTTGCGGTTTTGGTCCTAATTTTGTCATTTTTTGTCTCATTTGTGTCATTTATATAATTTTTTGTTTTGTTTTGGTGTTTGTGTCTTTTTTTGTTGCTTTCTAATGTGTTTTGTTTCGTGTCGTCTCATTTTTGCCGTACTGCATCTCATTTTTGTAACATTTTGTCTTGTTTTTGTCTGACCTTTGTCGTTTGTTTCATGTTTTTGTTGTTTTGTGTTTCCTTTTTGTCTCGTTTGTGTTTCCGGTCCTATTTTTGTCATTTTGTGTTTTGCTTTATTCATTGTTTTGTCTATCGTTTTGTGTTTTTTTCTCTCTCTATTATGTTGTTAGTCTGTTTTTTTTTGTTTTGTTTCTGGCTTTAGTCATTTTTTGTCTCTGTGTCATTTATATAACTTTTTGTTTCATTTTTCTTTGATTTTTTGTCGCTTTCTAACTTTTTGTCTAATTTTTTGTCTAATTTTTTGTTTCGTTTCATCTCAGTTTTTGTCATTTTGTTTCTCGTTTTTGTTTTTTTGTCTGACTTGTTTGTCTCATGTTCTTGTTGTTTTGTTTTTTGTCTCGCTTGTGTAGTTTGTCTACTTTTTGGTCGTTTTGTTTCTTGCTGTTGTAATTTATTGTCTTGTTGGTGTCGCTTGTGTCATTTTTTGTCATTTGTTCACTTTTTTGTCTAACTTTTTAACACTAATGGTTTATGCAGCAAGACAAAGACCCAAAGTGAACAAGCAAGTCCACCTCTGAGTGGCTCAAAAAGAACTAAATGAAGGTTCTGGAGTCAAAGTCTGAGATGTTGTAACAAGACCTTAGAAGATCAGTTCATGATCTAAAACCATCTAATGTGACTGAATTAAAACTATTCTGCAGAGAAGAGCGGAGCAGAATTCCTCCATGGTGATGTAAAATACTGATCACAAGCTGGAACAAACATTTAACTGCAGTTATTGCTGCCAAAGCAGTTATTAGGTTTAGGGGGGCAATTACATTTTCACAGAGATGGTATTGGTTTTCAACAATACTTTAACAAAATCATCATTCATTGTTGGTTATCTCTGCATAATAATCAATAAATAGATATATTAGTTTGATGATGTGGAACATGAGAAATATGCAAAAATTGAAGATTTCTGGGGGGGAGGGGGGCAAATATTTTTTCGCAGAGGTTATACAGGTTTTCAATAAATTTTTAATAAATCATTATTTAAAAACTTCCTTTTGTTGGTTATCTCTGTCTATCATTCAATAAATATAAATACTAGTTTGATGATCTGGAACTTTTACATGCAAAAATAGAAGATTTTTGTAGGGGGGGCAATTATTTTTTCACAGGGGTGATATCAGTTTTCAATAAATCTTAATTTAAAAAACTACATTTTGTGGGTTATCTCTGTCTAATGGTCGATAAATATATATATTAGTTTGATGCTTTGGAACTTCTACATGCAAAAATAGAAGATTTCTGTAGGGGGGCAAATACTTTTTCAAATCGGTGATGTAGGTTTTCAATAAATCGTCATTTAAAAACGACTTTCGTTGGTTATCTCTGTCTAAAATTCAATAATCATCAAATATTAATTTGATGATCTGGAACTTTTATATACAAAAACTAAAGATTTTTGTCGGGGGGCAAATATTTTTTCACAGGAGCGACATCGGTTTTCAAAAAACCATCATTTAAAAACTATATTTTTTGGGTTATCTCTGTCGAACAGTCAATAAATACAAATATTTGTTTGATTATTTGGAACTTCTACATGCAAAAATAGAAGATTTTTGTCAAGGGGCAATTACTTTTTCAAAGCGATGATGTAGGTTTTCAATGAATCTTAATTTAAAAACTACATTTTGTGGGTTATCTCTGTCCAGTAAATCCAAGAATCCAATAAATATAAATACTACTTTGATGATCTTGAACATTTAAGTGTGAGAAATATGCAAAAATAGAAGGCTTCTTTATCATGGCGCTGTATATCTTCGAATCACGACATTTATGAAGCCATATTGAGCAGCTTTTAAACACTTACTTTGTTCTCTTCAGCATCAGCAGATTCCTCTTTGCTGTCCGGGTCGGTCAGAGAGCGCAGATACTCCTTCGCCATAATCTCCACCTGAACAGAGCAAAGAAACTTAGCTAAAATCTGACAGGAAGTAGGACTAAAAACTGATCCCAACGTTCCAACCGTCTGACCTTCCACTTTGTGAAGTCGCTGACTGAACTGGGCCCGAATTTAACTTGCTGCCGGGCGGTGTTGACGAAGCTGGTCTCCAAGGTGACGAGTTTCTCTGCCGTGATTGGATCAGGTAGGCTGAAGTTTTTCTCCCAAACCGCGATAATCTGAAACCAATCAGCGAACAATCAGAGGCATTTCCAGAACACCCTTTGTTAACTGACTGAAAATGCTTGAAAACTGTTTTAATATCATTAAATAGAGCAGAAGGAGCGGTCGGATTCGAACCCTCGTCCTCAGGTTGTCGCTGTAGACGTAGCGCAGGTGGTTGGCTGTCGTACTGACGTCTTTACCGTTGTAGATCCTCAGGTTGGGCAGCAGCACCATCAGCTTGTAGTTGTCGCTCACCTGATAACAAAAGGCAAGTTTACGACCCGGTGAGGAGGCATTTAATGCTGAAAGAACGACTGAAAACACAAACTAAAGGTTCAGGTGGGAACTGAGAGTAATTTGCATCGATGATTAATCTGCAGATTATCTTCTTGATTAATCAGTTTGGTGCTTAAGCTAGAAAATGTCAGAAAATGTGGTATAATATTCAGTTTGCTGTCAGAGAAGAGGAACAAACCCGGAAAACATTCAGATTTAAGAAGCTACCATCAAAAAAATGTCAATTTTTTTGCTTTAAAAATTACTTAAACCAAATAATCAATGATCAAGTTAGTGATGGATTTAGCAGTTGGCATCTAATCAGATATTTGTA
This sequence comes from Amphiprion clarkii, assembly GCA_027123335.1. Taxonomy (NCBI): domain Eukaryota; kingdom Metazoa; phylum Chordata; class Actinopteri; family Pomacentridae; genus Amphiprion; species Amphiprion clarkii. Next base: position 4,846,884 of record CM049581.1, on the reverse strand, counting down.
CAGTTTTGTGACATTTTCATCCAATCAAACTGTCCTGGACTGGGTCTTTTTGGACAAATTGATCTAAACACACTGGAGATCGTATGAAAAAAAGGAAACCTGAGCTTCAAATCTTTCTCCATTTGTGCATTAAAATTAAAAAGCAAATACTCAGCATGTAAAATTCATGAGTTTTGTCTCAAAAACTGAACAACCATTAGAGTAGAATTGGAGCTGAACCAGTTATTTAATAATTTGTCAACTATTTGCATCATCTAGAAGTCGGTTTAAGTATTTTTTTTGACATAAAAAGTCTAAATCCTCTGATTCCAGCTTCTTAAATGTGAATATTTTCTGGGTTTTCTCCTCCTCTGTGCCAGTAATCTGAAAAAATCTGAGTTTAAGAACAAAACGAGACATTTGAGGACATCCTAGCAGGCTTCAGAAAACACTGATCAACATTTTTCATCAGAAAAATAACCGATTAATGGACATAAGTACTTTGAGCTCCTCTGTTTCTTTGTTTATTTAGCAAAATAAACTTCCTTTAGGGCATCAGCTTCATAAATATGTTTAATAAATGAAAGAATCTTCATGAACACATGTTCACAGTCAGTGTTTACACAGAATAATAGCAGTAGTACGCTAATATACTAGCTTTAGTCGTAATTGTAGTATTTTTACTTCACTGACTTTTCAGAAATTTTGTCTTATCTTTTAATTCCATACATTAGATCGCAGAAAGGTGAATTTGTTGATGAAATATAATAAAATATTTTTCTGAATTAATAAGCAGGGGTTTTCTTTGCAAACTGGAAACAGGCTGCTCTTCGTTAACTAAATGTAGAATTTTGTCTCAAAATCTGAACTGACAGAGTATAATTATAGAAATCAGGATTTTGGACCTGAGGATCCAGTATTTAGACTTAAACTAGAGACTACAAGTTAAATGAATTTTAACCATCCTTTCCTTAACCTGTAGTCTTTAAATGTATCTTACAATAGCGCCAAACTAAACTTTTGGGGTTCTCTTTAAAGCCTTTTAGAAGACTTTGATAATTATCTAGTTTTCAGCAAAACCTGTGGGAATGCAGGGATGTTTTTATGAAAAACACATTAGATAAGAAGCTTCTCCTAGAAACTAGCATGAATTCATTAGAAAAGCGTTTATCGTGTTGGTGGGTTTGTCTGAACGTTTTAGTGCATTTTTATTCCTTTTATATGTAAAACCACTCCGTGTTTTGTTTCATTTGTATGAAAAGTGGCTTATAAATGAAGTCTGATTGAAACTGAGTGGATCGTTAATCATCGTCTATCAGAGACACAACAGACGAGTCAGAGTGGCCACTTCACGATCTACATGTCTTTAAACCAGGAGGAAGCCCAGCGAGACACACTGAGAACATGCAAACTAAGGACACAAAGGCCTGAAACAGCCGAGGGAAGCGTCGTTCCAGAACTGGAGGACATTTTACGTCTCATTCATCAAATTCCAAATAATCCAAAATACTAAAACATGCAGTTGTTGTGTAAATGTTCTTGTCCTGAGACCAAATCTAAAAAACTAGGAGGAAAGAATGTTTGAAAATATTTTAAAACACTAAATAAGTCTGGAGTTTCCCTAAAATCCAGTTTTTCTCGTCTCACCCCTCAATGATCAAACTGAATCTCAAACAAAACAGTTAAAATGAAATTTAAATCTCCTGTTTATGGTTTAATTTTTTTCATTGATGTCTCTTGTAATTGTGGGAACATTTTTTAATCAACATAATATTTTAACAAACAATTATTATGCATGAAACATGTCCCACAACATGTTAGCAAAACCTGTTGATGACATTTTTGTCATTTTCTGTCTCACTTTTGTGTCTCGTTTTTGTCATTTTGTGTCTCATTTTTGTCATTTCCTGTCTCGCTTTTGTCTTTTGTGTCTTGTTTTTTTTTTGTCATTTTTTGTCTTTTTCTGTCCCGTTTCTTTCATTTTGTCTTTCTTTGTTGTTTTGTGTCTCATTTTTGTCTTTTGTGTCTTGGTTTTGTCATTTTTTGTCTCATTTCTTTCATTTTGTGTCTTATTTTTGTCATTTTGTGTCTTGTTTTTGTCATTTTCTCTTTTGTTTTTAGCGTTTTCGGTCTCATTTTTGTTGTTTTCTGTCTTGTTTTACATCATCAAACAGTTTTCCTAAAGAATGTGTAGAGCAAAGCTATGTCCTCTCGTCTATTTTTCATATTTTCATAATATTGTCAGTCTTGGTCAGCAGTAACAGCTAGCTAAATATCTAGCTTCTACTGCTGAGAAAAAGCTAACATTAGCATGGATTAGCAACCCTGTTACTGTGACTAGAGGAGGGTTAGCAAACAGCACAGAAAACATGGAATAAAAATGCTACCATTAATGTGGAAGCTGAGCCAATCAAACCTTTGATAGTTTATTACCTATTATAGATGAATATGGAGCAGAAAACAGTGAATGAGAAGGTTTGTTTTTCTAAAATATTGACACCTAAATGTCCTCCAGTTCTGGAATGACCGTGCTGCATTAAGGGAACCAATGCGGTCCTTCAAGGTAGAATTTGTTCATATATTTGGTATTTGTGCTGCAGCTGCACAGAAAACCCCTCAACCTGGACTCTAAGCAGTAAACCAATCCTCACGGTGATGTAAAGGTTGTCGTCCATCTTGAGCTCCTCCAGGCCGACCAGAGACTCCAGCGTGGTGACGTCCTCCATCTGGTTGTCGCTCAGGTCCAGGAATCGAAGCGCAGGAAGCTCCAGGCTCTTATGAAAGTCCTGCAGTCGGTTCCCGGACAGATCCCACCGCTCCAGAGACCGGAGACGGGAGAGCAGCTTGACGGGCAAATCCTGAAGCTGCAGCCCCATTTTAGACAGACTGGACAACAGAAGGACTCGAGTTAGGGTTTCTACATCGCATGAAACCAAATCAGATCAAAGACGACGGTTTTTAGTGATTACTTTAGGACTCCTGCAACAAATCGGAGCAAAACTGACAACAAAACTGGAATAAACACTGAGATTAATTTCACAAAAATGCAATTCAGAGCATTTTCATGGTTCTTTTTGTTTTTGTTTTCATTACAGAACCACAGTTCAGAACTATATTTCGATGTCACCAGCATCTATGACTACACAGCCCAGGTTCAGCTCCACCTGCGGAGCATTTTCAGCAAAATAAAAACACGTATGCTCACTTCAGCGTCTTGATTTGCTCCAGTTTTCCTGTTTTTGGGGAGCCTTTCTCCAGTAAAACCTTCTCTGTTATTTTCTCCATTGTTTATCTGCAGGGAAAAAGCACAATTCAGAAATTAACAAACCAAAGAAACAACCAAAGAGGAAACAAAGTTTCTTTGTTCTCGCTGATCGGCACCAACAGTGACGTCAGGTTGCACCGGTTCACGTTAAGGCAACATTTTGATCAACGCAGTTACACACAATCAGCAACAGCTCTTTAGGATTAAAAGACTTTTATTAGAAAGTTCCTTTTTTTGTTTGTATTTCATGCAGACTGAGCAACACTCAGCAAAGATGGTTGGTTTGTAAACATGAATTTAAAAGATGCAATCACAAAGTATTTATTAAGAAAGTTCAGATTTGAAACTGTTTCATTAAAACTGTTGAGCCTAAATGACAGAAAATATTGAGAAAGGTGAGAAATAGTAAATATAAACAAACTGAATAAAACTCCTTTGAGTGACTTTAGATTTTAAGGAATGAAGTCATTGATCAGTTTGCTTTAAAATGTCAGATTAAACTATTTAATGTTTACAATTTATTTAAAAAGTCTTCTTTTCAGATCAGATTTAATTTACATTCTTTGTTATTAGAGCTGCAATGATTAATCGACTACTTGTCATTTATTAAAATAATCACAGACTATTTGCCTGGTTGTATACTTTACTTTATGAGCAAAACACCCACATATCTACCCCTAATTAGCTAGATTTTTGTACATTTCCAGGATAAACTAACCTGAAAGCATTATACTACACTCACATTTAGAGCTTCAACTATTTACAAACTAGTTTCATCATCTATAAGTCAGTTTATGCATTTTTTTTTCAAAGATAAAAAGTCTAAATCTTCTGATTCCAGCTTCTTAAATGTGACTATTTTCTGGTTTCTTTCCTCCTCTGTGCCAGTAATCTGAATATATCTGAGTTTAAGAACAAAACAAGACATTTGAGGACATTCTAGCAGGCTTCAGAAAACACTGATCAACATTTTTCATCAGAAAACTCGTAGATTAATCGATTTGCAGCTCTATTTGTACTCACATAAATAGTTTGAGCTCCTCTGTTTGTTTGTTTATTCAGCAAACTAAACCTTCTGTAGGTCATCAGCTTAATAAATATGCTTAATAAATGAAAGAATCTTCTTTAACACATGTCCACAATGAGTGTTTACACAGAATAATAGTATTAGTACACTACTACAATACTAGTTTAAGTCATAATTATAGTTCTTTTTACTCCTCTGACTTTTCAGAAACGTTGTCTTATCTTTTAATTACATATATTAGATAATAAAGTTGATGAAATTCATCTTTTTTGAAGGAATAAGCAGAAGTTTTCCTTGTAAACATCATGTTAGCTAACCACGTTGGAAACAGAGACTGCGGTGTCGTTAAATCTCTCCGCTAAATAAACATTTTAACTAATAAATCACTTATTTTTCAGCTCCAGTGCTCTTCTGAATAGTTTATATTTCAGAATATATCATCAAAAATAATTAATTAGTTCATATTTGAGAATAAAACTACTTACAAAGTGACTCCAGTAAAAACACCCTCCTGCAGAAACTGAGCATTCCCGGGGAAACTCTACGTACTTCCGGTAGGCGGGGCTTATATCGACTTCCGTCAGTTTTTAAAACCCTCAGTAGCGCCTGTCAGGAAAAATGCAGTTCTGTTTAACTTACTCCAAAATGCTATATATGACTCTGATTTTAACAGTAAAAAAAAGCTTGCAAATGTATATTTTATTCTTAAAAACTGTCAAATAAAATACCTGAAGAGAAAATTAACTACATCTAGTCGTCAGAGAGGAATTATATGGAAGTAGGGAATAAGATATTTGATCATTTTTTTTTCGTAGTGGGTTTCTATGTACAAGAAAAAAAAAAATCCAAAATGTCGTTATAATTTATTGAATGAAGAAAATGCAAAATGTTGCACCCTGGTGTCTAAGAATAAAACATTATAGTGATGATGACAACAACATCAGCAGCAGTAATAATGAGGTCTCAGATTTAAGATTCAAGAACTTTATTGTCATATACACAGTAGAAACACAGTGGTTACCCCGAGTAATGAGATTTTTATTTTGCGAGTTTCCCTTCACACAACTGAAATAACAAATATAAAATAAAAAGAAACAATAAAAAAATAAAATAGGATAAAAATGGGTAAAAATTAATTCCATTTGCAAATGTTGGCATCTTGTGCAGTACTGTAATATGAAAACAGGCTTTTTATAGATATTTCTTGTGGCAAATTCAATTCAATTTTATTTATATAGCACCAATTACAGGTGAAATTGTCTCAAGACGCTTTACAGAACCTATCTGTCTGAACCCCCAGAGTAGCCTAAAGACGACAGTGGCAAGAAAAACATCCTTTTAACAGGAAGAAACCTGGAGCAGATCAGTAGGGTATCATGAAGAATGCAGAATCACAACAGCTTTGTGAAAATGGCTGAATTATTTTCTGAAAATTGAAAATATTGACGATGATGAATATTTGTTGGCAAAAAAAAACAATGAAAATTTTAGTCACCTTTTTAGTTGTGTATTTATACAGAGATATTGTTGGACAAGATAACAGCTTAATAGATAGATAGATAGATAGATAGATAGATAGATAGATAGATAGATAGATAGATAGATAGATAGATAGATAGATAGATAGATAGATAGATAGATAGATAGATAGATAGATAGATAGATAGATAGATAGATAATTAAAAATTGAGGTGTTCAGCAGTTTACATACAACAACATAAATAACATTAACATTAAAGATTAGTAACATTAACATTAAAGGTTAGTATATACTCCGAAAAACTTGCTGTACAATACTATAAAAACACTTCTAATCTCTAAAAATACTAAATGTGATTAAATTCAAAATACAATATTTACACATTTCAAGGTACAGTAAATTAAAGTGATATAAATAGATTATTTCCTGCAGCCTTTTAAAGACAAAATGCTTTTTGTGCATTGTTTGCTGGTTAATGATTAAAAATCATATAATACTTATTCTTAGAAGCTGACAGACTCCTCAGGCTCCGGTAGGTGGCGGTAGTTGTTTTATTTCCAGCACATGAAGAAGATGCAGGAGGAAGATGATGATGACGATGATGGCTGCCGACAGCAGTGACGGTGCGGCTTCTTGTGCTTGTAAAGGCATCCGGCGGTGTCTCATATGTGAAAACCTTAAGACAAAAGTCCAGCTGGAGGCGACAGAATCAAAGGTGCTGATATTTATCCCCAAAACTATATTTCTATTTGTTTTTAGCAACAGAACTATAGCGAAGCTAATGCTAATGTGCTATTCACAGCTAGATACGGAAGCCCTCGCAGGACATTTAATACTTTGTCAAAACGCTATTACAGTTTTGTTCACAAAAACCTGTTTTAATGCAGTACTTTAGAGTGGAAGTGGCTAATGACACGTACCACTGTTTTAGCAGCAGAAAAAAGACGAAGCTAGTGCTAATGCTGCCGTTCACAGCTAGCTACGGAAGCCCTCATCGGACTTTTCCTACTTTGCCAAAACGCTATTACACATTTACTCACTAAAACATGTTTTAATGCCGTATTTTAGACTGGAAGTGGTTAATGACATTTACATTACATGGTAATAATTTGTGGTTCATCTTCAAAAATGTCCGTTTAATTTACATTTTGAGTATATTTAATTATCGTTTGTTTTATGTTGTTTTTTTCTCTCTAAAGATTGCGCATCATTTCGTCTACAATCCTGAATCGAGGCTTGCTGTTTCTGAAGATGGTTCTTCCGACTCCTTCCCCTTCCCTGGTGTCTTCCTGTGGGAGGATTTCATATCAGAGAAGGAGGAGAAGGAGCTGATAAACACGATGGACCAGGATCAGTGGAATCAGTCCCAGTCTGGTCGAAGGAAACAGGTTCTGACCAACACCTCATCAAATAAAAAACAACATCAGCAATGTTTATATAGAACATTTAAAACAACAGCAAAGAAATATGTTGAAATTACAATATTACATAAAATACTAATTTATCTGACCAAATTAAATATTTAGATTGAGATGTGAGAATACTGTCTACAATTTTGGAACTAATTATTAGAGCACCTGTTTTTTCTTTAAGAAGACTACACAACATTGATCATTTAGTTTAAATTTTAACAGAGTGACTAAATATTTACAGCATTTTCTAAAATACATTAAAAAGATTTGTAGTAATTCAATGCCTGCAATAAGTTCTGTTTAAAAATTTGATGTATTGAGACTATGAAAATAGAAAAATTCACATTACACAGCTAAAACATTTTTAAATCGCTATTATTTTGTGTATAAGCTGCAGATGTAAAGTCAGCAATTACTCCTAAATACTGAATTATCCCTCAACAATGCCTGAAAGAGAAGAATTGTGAGATAATGAGAAGAAACAGCAAAATGTTAATTTTTTTTATATTTTAGTTTTCTGATTTCAGTTGCTCAACTGAAATCAGCAAAACATTAGCTCATTAGCTGTCCAGTTAGCTGTCCAGTTAGCTGTCCAGTTAGCTGTCCAGTTAGCCGTCCAGTTAGCCGTCCAGTTAGCTGTCCAGTTAGCTGTCCAGTTAGCCGTCCAGTTAGCCGTCCAGTTAGCCGTCCAGTTAGCCGTCCAGTTAGCCGTCCAGTTAGCTGTCCAGTTAGCTGTCCAGTTAGCCGTCCAGTTAGCTGTCCAAGAAGAAAAAACAGTGTGAATGAATGGCATTGACAGCATTGAATAATTTCATAAATAATTATGCAAATACTTTAGCATAAAAACTAAGGGCTAATATATAAATCAATATATTAAAGCAAATATTTATAAAATAAGTAAATAATCTAAAAAAAAAATCAACCTGTGAACTGGTGGTAGTGCAATATAGTGACAGCTTATTGAAGTGACAGCACAATACTTATATTTAAAACTATAATCCTCAGCCGCTTATGAATCTTTTAGTAAAGTTGTGAGCAGTTAAAACTCCAGCTGTTAATGGAACCACAATGAATCTTTATTAGTACTTTATTGATCCTGAGGGAAATTCAACAAACCAGCAGCTTATTAAACATACAGAATACACAGGATCAATATAGGTTTATCTATCTATCTATCTATCTATCTATCTATCTATCTATCTATCTATCTATCTATCTATCTATCTATCTATCTATCTATCTATCTATCTATCTATCGATCTATCGATCTATCTATCGATCTATCTATCTACCTGCGAAGGATCCACCTGATGCATCTTTTACAGCCATGGAAAAGAAAGACACATTGGTGGGCCTCATACTGCAGTTCCTTACTGGCAGGTGTCTCCTCATGTACGGTCAAACCTCTGCAGATTTCAACCAGGCAGAAACAGCTCATGTCATCCTGTTCACATCACTTCACTGGTTTCCAGTTGCTGCTCGCATAACTCTGACACTTGCACCCAAAACTAGAATGAAAACAGCTCCCTCCTACCTGAACTCTGTCATTCAGGTCTACACTCCCTCCTGCCAACAGAAGGCAACTGATGCAACAACAACAACAACAACAGGACTGGTTCATAGCGAGACTCTTCTCCTCTGTGGTTCCCTGTGGAGTTACCAAAGTCTGTTCGAGTCCCTCTCAGACATTAAGAAAGGGCTAAAAATAGCTCTTCACTGAACACCTTTGCACTTGACAGAATGTTAAAAAACAAAAAATCCTATTACATCTGCACTTCCTGTAGACACTGCGGTCCTATTATCACACCTGAACCTGTTTTATGACTCTTCTCCAGGTTGTTTTCTCCTGGCTAGATCCTTGCTTGTGCTCTATCTACTCTCAGATGTACGTCGCTTTGGATGAAAGCTAAATGAAACTTCAGAAATTGTAGAATTTGAAGGAGTCTTTGCGTCTTAATGACATCGGCCTTCAAATGCAGCCTTTGAAGGATGCAGCCTCTGAACCAGGACACAGATATTATTTTTTATTATTGCACTGATGAAATAATCAAAAGTCTCTTCTCACATTGTTGCAGGACTTTGGGCCTAAAGTAAACTTCAAGAAAAGGAAAGTACGCGTCAGCACCTTCAGCGGACTTCCTGCTTCGAGCCAGAAGCTGGTCCTCCGGATGCAGCGGGAGCCGACGCTCGCAGGCTTCCAGCCGGTGGAGCAGTGCAACCTGGACTATCATCCTGAGCGGGGCTCGGCCATCGACCCGCACCTGGACGACTCGTGGCTGTGGGGGGAGCGACTGGTCACCGTCAACATGCTGTCCAACACCACGCTCACCATGTCTCTGGAGGACGTCCACGTAGCGGTACGCCTTCCTCGCAGGAGTTTGGTGGTGATACACGGAGAAGCGCGTCACCGATGGAAACACGCCATCCACAGGGAGGACGTTCACCAACGCAGAGTGTGCAGCACCTACAGGGAGCTTTCTGCAGAGTTCCTACCTGGAGGGCAGCAGGCGGAGCTCGGAGCTCAGCTGCTGGATATTGCTCTGAGCTTCAGAGGAACTCCAATATAATCACACAAGAGCCAGGAGTCTAGATCACCTGGACACGTCTTGAACTGTGAAGATGTGTCTGTTGGAGGACTGAAAGCTTCTATGCAGGGACTGTACCGCCTCCTCAGGATGTGTGTGCAACGATAGTCAGAAATCTGTACCTTAAGTAGCACTGTGAGGTTCTGTATCGTCCTAAGTTACATCAAACTGAAATTATGCATTGAATAATAGACAGGTGCGTGTGAAGCAAGAGTAACGGCTTCATGAGGCATTTAAAGTTTTCAGTGTTACAAATGTGCCCTCAACCTGCTAGATCTCCATGGTAACTGATGCTGTGGCGCCAGATCTCCATGGTAACTGATGCTGTGGAGCTATATCTCCATGGTAACTGATGCTGTGGAACTAGATCACCATGGTAACTGATGCTGTGGAGCTAGATCTCCATGGTAACTGATGCTGTGGAGCTAGATCTCCATGGTAACTGATGCTGTGGAGCTAGATCTCCGTGGTAACTGATGCTGTGGAGCTATATCTCCCTGGTAACTGATGCTGTGGAGCTAGATCTCCATGGTAACTGATGCTGTGGAGCTAGATCTCCATGGTAACTGATGCTGTGGAGCTAGATCTCCATAGTAACTGATGCTGTGGAGCTAGATCTCCATGGTAACTGATGCTGTGGAGGTAGATCTCCATGGTAACTGATGCTGTGGAGCTAGATCTCCATGGTAACTGATGCTGTGGAGCTAGATCTCCATGGTAACTGATGCTGGGGAGCTAGATCTCCATGGTAACTGATGCTGTGGAGCTAGATCTCCATGGTAACTGATGCTGTGGTGCTATATCTCCATGGTAACTGATGCTGTGGAGCTAGATCTCCATGGTAACTGATGCTGTGGAGCTAGATCTCCATGGTAACTGATGCTGCAACGCTAACCAGAGCTCTGAACTATGAAGCCAGTTCAGCATATCCAGGCTTTCTTTGTGTGACTCGGCTCGACACAAACTAAAACCTCAGTCAGAGTTAACAGGTATCATTAAAGTTTTTATCAACTTTCTCTATCAACCCAGACTTTCTGCTTCACATAAAAAGAGCGTTTAACTCATGTGACTCTTCTTCTGCTCAAAATGAACAATAGTGTTCAGCTGCTTCAGTCAACAGGTTGTTTTAGTGGAGAACAATGAGGAAAATAAAAATTTATGACGGTAAAAAGCTGCTACTGCAAATGATACAAGACAGGAATGCTGGTAGAAAACTGTTAAATGTGTGTTAATATATTTATTTTAGCAGTCAATGCAGCTGATTATTTCTAACAGACAGCTGCGCAATAAAACTTTAAACTTCATGTATTCAAACATGTTATTGTATTGAAGTGCATGTAGGTCTGACACTGTCTCATAATGAAGGAAATCACTTTAATTTGTGGCCAAATCAAAGTGAAACTAATGTTAAAATTGAATATTCTCTGTAATAAATGCCAATAGAATAATCTGTTTTCTAATCTGTGTTTCACATCATATGAATAAAAACATATTCATATGATTTCTGCATCACCAACTAAATAAATGTTGGGTTTCCATGGCAACACGATGCATTCAGTGTGAGATGCTGTAACTTAATGGCTTCATTCAGTGGTTTTAGTTACGTACGAGAATCCGTATCGCTTGAAAATAATTGTCAGGAAACGATTTAGTTAAAGGAAGACGCTTCTTACAGCCGATTTAAATCTAAACTCTGAACAGAATCTGCTCCACAGCATCAGTTACCATGGCGATCTGGCAGGTTGAACCTTTGTGATACTGAAAACTACCTGCTAACCTCACTTCGTAGTTCAGAACTCTGCTCCAGATGTGGTTCTGGTTAGAGTTTGGTGTTGAAATCGTCTGTAGGAATCGTCTCTGTTTCATGGATTCTTTTCCTGACCTTGTTCTCTCTGATAGGCTCAGATTCCCAGCTGAGGTTCTATCTGCAAACCTGTTGAGCTGTATGTTAGTGATACGACTGAACGAAGCTGTGCAGTTACAGCAGGCAAACTGCAGTGGGTGATGCTGAAAACGCGTGAATATTATTTACTGCAGACAGATTAGAACACTGATTAGTATTTATCACAGAGATTTTTCAGTCAGTAACAATTTCACTTTGATTTAAGGCAAAAACTGAAGTGATTTTCACATGTTCTGTATTATGGGACAGTATCAGACCTGCTAGTAAATGCAGTTCTTCAGTGTTTATGTTTAAATGTATGAAGCTTCAAGTATAAGAACTCTAATCTGGAATTGTCACATTATTGTTCAGCATAAATATATTCACCCACAGGATCAACTACAGTGGCGGAAAACAGTTTTCGGACACCCCATGTATTTGTGAAATATCATTCTTTGGTCTTCAAGTGTAATTTCTTTTAGTGCAGTCACAGCCAAAATATTAAACAAATCCTTAAAAAGGACATTGAAAACTTAACTGAAAATCAAGCTTTTGATACACAATTTTTGTTGCTGTGCTTCATGTCTGTATAAAGCCAACACATCTGAAAGTTCTTCAGAGACAAAAAATGGCTAAAACAAGAACAAAACAACACAAGTTTAGAAGAATTAAAAGCAGTAATTCAAGAAGAATGGGACAAGATTGCCCTTCAGGATTAAAATTAATATTTCGGACTACTAAATATTAATTTGATGATGTGATGGTTTATTTATTTTTTGTTCAGTTTTGAACACATTCTCTGTTATTTGTTAGCTTTGATACCGACAATGTTGAGAAATGACATCTTGAAACTGTCAAGAATTTAATTTTGTTAATATTTCTTGTAAACAACAAAAGAAAAATCATTTGTGTGTATTTGTTTGTGTCTGTCTAATGCAGCCACACCTTTTGAAACACAAAAAAAGATTTTTCCACAAATGCTTCATTATAATATTTGAGATTGTGTCAAATTTTCAAGGGTGTTCAAAACCTTTTTTCCCTACCAGCGTTCCTCTCTTGCATCATTTGCAGCAACATATGTAACGGCCAAAGATGTTTTATCCTAATAAACTTTTAATATTCATCATAGATTTATATTATAACAACATGCTTCTCTTGGCTGAAGCAGCCGGCATGACATTGGTCCAGTTTATACAGAAGAAAAGGTTAAAAAACGCATTTAATAAACAGTTTTTGAGTGAACAAGCAAACCTGCTCTGTAGTTCCCTCCTCACTCATGTTAGCATTTAGCATTAGCATGTTAACATCTGTGCTCTTTGGGTTTTATTCATTCTTTGGACCTGTGATAAAGAGATGAAGTTAATTTAGCCAAAAGATATCGTCTTATCTGGTGTTTTCATAATAGCGATGGTCCTAAGGTCGCCAGCTTATTAACACAGGAGAATAAATCTGTCTATGATTGGGGTTTAATCTCTCTGACGACTGGTGAATGTGATAGTAAATACTTTTTAAAATTCTAATTAAACCGTTGAGTGAACCTGATACCGGCTATGTGATTAGAATAATTCAAAACTGTACCTTAAACTGCACTGTGTTTCTGTCTAAAGATTATTATTACTTGTGCAAAATCCTCAACAAAACTGTGAATGGAAACATAAATGTCTATCAAGTAGAATTGTATGAATTTTGTGATTAAAATTTTCTGTATTTTTTAAATTTCCTACTCGGTGTTTCTTATAAATGCTCGTATTATTATTGATACCAAGAAAGATATGAATGTGACGCCCCAAAAAGATGCTATTTATTATATTTTTACAACAATATGGTGGTTATCAGCCTTTTAAACTAATTAACAAAGCCTAAAAAGCACTAAAAGACACTAAAGTGAGTCAACAATGAATGTTTTAACTGCTTTTGTTTGTTTACTGAACACCAGTTTGTCCAGTTCCTCAATTTTTTTTATTTTTTTTCTCGTACATGTCCTGAAAAACAAGCAGAATCAGGCCTGCAGGCTCCAAACCAGCTGCTCCTAAAGCAGTTTTAAAAAAAAAAATGTAAATCTCAACTGTTTGTAATAAAGCAGAAAAAACAACACGTCTCGGTGCTGCTATTTTTCTGCTGAGCTCTATTTTCGTTCGCCGCTGCTTCTTTGCCTAAATTTCACTTCCCGTTTGCAGACAAACCAGACGGACTCGTCAGCTCAGAGTCTGCAGAGTAAAATATTTGATCAGGGATTAACGGACTGCCTTCAGTGTTACTTTACTGAATCTGCGACTCTGAAACACTACTTAAATAAAGCATCATTCAAGAGACTGCTGAATAAATACTAAATGAGAAAAAAACTATTTCCTTTTTCTCATATGACATTTATAGTAAATTATATTAAAAAACTACTATAAAGTAAACTGCAGCTTACATGTGACTGCATCAGTTTTAATCTAATCTAAATTTTAGACAAATTAGACGTTCATGTGTTTATTTTACTGCACTCTGTCTATTTGAATCCGTAGATTTTAATTCTAAAAGACATTTTTAAAGGCTGTTTACTCTAACTGCTCTTATATTCACCAAATTTTCCATTTTCTCCCATCTGTCACGTATTCTGAAGGTTTTTACTGTCCATAATACTATAGTATCATGGCAAACATTTTGACGAGTCGTTTATTTTCTAAAATATATGGGGTGATAAAAAAAAAAACTCTGTAAAAACTTCTGGTTCCAATGTCAACAAAATGAAGAATTTTAAAGCCGTTTTTTTCAGTGTTCAAATTTCTGCTCTGGAAATTATAGGAGAATATTTTTGAAAAATTGTACGTCATTTGCATATTAAAGTATATAATAATAATAATAATAATAATAATAATAATAATAATAATAATAATAATAATAATAATAAATTATTATTATTATTTTTAATCATATAATAATAATATTTAGAATAACAATTACATACTTAGCCTTAATAATAATAATAATAATAATAATAATAATAATAATAATAATAATAATAATTATTATTATTATTATTATTATTATTAGTAGTAGTAGTAGTAGTAGTAGTAGTAGTAGTATTTATTATTATCTTATAATAATTATTATATTATTATTTATTTGTATTTACTTATATTATTATTATCATTATTATTATTGTTATTACTATTATTATTATTATTATTAGTAGTAGTAGTAGTAGTAGTAGTAGTAGTAGTAGTACTAGTAGTAGTAGTGGTGGTGTTATTAGTATTAGTATTATTATTATATACTTTAATATGCAAATAAGGTACTATTTTCAAAAAATATCCTAATTTACCGTAATTTCAAAAACACAAATATGAACATTGCAACAAAAAATAAACATTTTTAAAAATCTAAACGTAAAATAATATAATTATAAATGATTTTAATCACTGTTGTTTTTATAAATAATAATAATAAATATTATTGCTAAACACAAGGCAACAATAAGCATAATCATAGTAATGATTATGATTACTCTTGTCATCATCAATTCTAATAATAATAATTAATAATAAATATTAATTGGATTTTCTGAAAATGTGCATAAACATACATAAATAAAACACTGTCTTACTGTAAGTGGGGAAATTTTATGATAACATCTCTAAGTATATTTTTTCCTGTTTACCTGCACACTGTAAAACATCATGAAGGTATTTGATCTAATTTACTTATTTTTCCAATTTATTTAATATGAATCCAGGAGTTTTGCCAGTTTGTAGTTAACTGAATGCCTCCAAATTCCTGTATTTGGAGGCGTTTTGACTTAAAATGATGAGCTGAGAGTTCACCCAACTCAATAAATCCATGTTGTAAGTCTACAATATTAACATTACTGTAGAGTGTTAGTCTGTATATTTAAATTAGTTTGGTTTATCTTGATAATTAACTAAACTGAAGGGTCTTAGCCTTCATATTTAAAATAGTGATGTTTATCTCCATGCTTATTTATACTGTGGGGTTTAAGGCTCAATATTTAAATCAGTTTAGTTAATCTCTGTGATTAACAATCCTGTAGGGTCCTAGGCTTAACATTTAAATTAGTCAGCTTAATCTCCATAATTAACAGTATTGTAGGGTCTTAGGCTTAATATTTAAATTAGTGAGCTTATCTTTATAATCCATAATAGTGTTTGATTTTAGCCTTAAATTAAGTCCCCATACTTAATATTAATGTAGAATCTCAGCCTTAATATCTAAATTAGTTCAGAGAAAGATGAGAAAAGATAATATAGATCTTTATTACTCCCAAAGGAAATTCTTTTGCAGACGCAGCTCAGAAAACTGAACTAACATATAGAACATAACAGTAAAATAAATGCAACAGAAGAGCAATAAGATTTAAGTACAATACACTACTGAAATACATAAATAAAATAGAAAAGTAATACTGGTCTCCATTATTAACAGTACCACAGGGTCTTATCTTATTGTAAAGTTGTATTGTAGCAAATTTTTTCTCGGGTTTAATCCTTAATTTTTAAATTACTCTAGTAAAATTACACCATCAGTCACATTTAAGGGTTTTAACCTCAATATTTAATCTCTATACTTTGTAAGGATGGCTTAAAATATGCTGCATAAATAAAAGTGATATAAATGAAAACAAAATTTCTCAGGTTCAGCTGATTGAACTCATTTTAAGGCAGCAAGTTAACTTAAATTCCTAAATTAAATGAACTTAAAATTAGTTCAACATAATGCAGGATGTTATTTTCCATTAAAGTCATTTTTCCACTGCAGCAGTGCTAGTTGCAGATGAAGTTAATATCCATATTGAACAAAGTGTTGGGTTTTGGCCTTAATACTTATTATCGTTAAATTAAATTACAACATAAATTACACTGTAGGGAATCGATTGAAGAAGAATCTCTCTTTAAGGACAGTATGTAACCATAATCTATGTGACTAGTTGATTTAACTAAATATTAGTCTGAAATCAAGCTTTTCTAACTTGATTTCTCAGGTTAATTTTATTGAATTAATTTGAAGGCAGGAAGCTAACTTAAATTTATGAGTTAAATGAACATAAAATTAGTCCAACATAACGCAGGATGCTGTTTTACATTTAAATATAGTTTTACACTGCGGTAGTGCTATCTTCAGGCCAGTGAACCCTCTCACGTGGACACTTATTTTCTAATTTTTTACACTACATCTCGCGCCCTGTTCGTGCTGTTACTCTGAAGGCTCCGGCCGGAAGTGCTAACTGCCGCTAACCGCTTGAAGCTGCTGCTCTGCCCGTTTGTTGATCGCTCTCTGTGGCTTATTAACAGCGGACTTTTACCGCAGCCGGGCTCGTTCCTCGGGGGGATCTCACTTGTCGTCGCCGGGGAGAGACGGGCCGCTTTCTGACAGCGTCTCCGGCCTCACAGCGAGCATGTCCTGGGCTCGTATTCGGCGTCGGAGTTGAACTGAGAGGCTTTTCAGATGTAGCTTGTTAGCTAGCTGCGTCGTACAGTGTACACAGGCTGCTTTTTGTTCTCCCCGTGGACAGCCTCTGCATGGCAAATTATCGCCACTGTTGACGACGGACAGGGCGCAGAAAAACTCTATTTTTTTGGCTGAGAAACGTGCCAGGAATAATACCCCGGTTGTCAACCTCCAGCCCCCGGGGCTAACCCCCGGTCACCGACGAATTAATGGCCGGAAATCCGAGGAGGGGCGCCGGTCTCATCGGCTTGATGAAGGACGCCTTTCAGCCGCACCAGCAGCCGCTCCAGCCGCACCAACCTGCAGTGGTCGATAAGAAAATGGTGGAGAAATGCTGGAAACTCATGGACAAGGTATTGACAATGTCATTAAGGTGATAAATGTCCTTTTTATAAAGCTTGTAAATACTGAACTGAGCCACTTTGGTCAGCTCTACATCATAAAACACTCACTGTCACTTCCCTCTTTTTCATTTATGGACAACTAAGCTTTAAAACCCCTCACACACACATTTATAAACAATAAAATAGAAACAACAGTTCTACTAACTCATATAGTATGTTAGACATCCTTACAGAACGGTATTTTGACTTGAGAAGCTGCCAAAATTGTCCTAATGAGAAAATTTAACCACCAAAATTTATGAACAAACCACAATTAAGCTTTTAAACCCTACACACACACACACACACACACACACACACACACACACACACACACACACACACACACACACACACACACAGACACACACAAAGACATTTTTCGTCATTTTAAGAAATAATACAGACAAAAGTACTACTAATCCATATAGCACGTTAGACGTCCTCACAGAAAGGTATTCTGGCATAAATTGTGACTTAAGCTGCCAAAATTGTCTTAATGAGACAATTTAGCCTCTAAAATTTATGCACAAACCACAATTAAGCTTTTAAAACCCTTCACACACAAATTTAGAAACAATATAATACAAACAATAGTACTACTAATCCAAATAGCATCCTCACAGAAAGGTATTCATACAAAGATTTTGACTTGAGAAGCTGCCAGAAATGTCCTAATGAGAAAATTTAACTTCCAAATTGTATAACTCTTTACAAACACATGCATTTGGTCATTTATAAGCAATATAAAACCAACAACAGTACAACAAATCCATATAGCACGTTAGACATCCTCACAGGAAGGTATCCTGGCATAGATTTTGACTTGAGAAGCTGCCAAAACTGTCCTAATGAGAAAATTGAACCTCCAGAATTAGAGTACAAGAGTGTGTCCCTGTTTCATTATCTAACTGGGATAATTACTGGTGAATTAGGTCACATTAGTGGCCCAGAGAGGACACCCTATATTTAGTGTTAGATCAGGAGAGGTGTATATGTTGAATAGGGGGGAAAAGGCCTCTACTTTAGTCGATGTTTTACAGTCCGCTTTAACTGAACATATATATAATATAAGAGAGGGAAGCAGAGATGGTGAGACAAGAGCTCCAAAGATATTAATTCAGGGGGGGCTGGAGAAAAAGAAGAGAAACTGCATCAGATAAGAGAGAGAACATCATGCATGTGCAGTGCATCGTGCAAAGATGTGGCTTCGTTTACACCTGCAGTTTGTGTCTTTATGTCACATCGCGCTACTGATCTGTTTTGTTGATTTAGGATTTCAAACTTTTTCTATTTGGGTCATCCGCATCTGGGCTGAGTGATAAGACAGTGTCGACTCATATTGTGGTTAAAAAAAAATGACAAAAATTCTTATTAAATGTGTTTGTGAGCAGTTTTATCTTATGCAGTTAGGCCTGAACACTTAATCGAAATATCAGAATCGTCATATCCAAACTGTCAAAACAGCATTTTTTTTTTTTGATGAAGACAAAGTGTCTTGCAGAATATCGTTTCAAATGAAGCCTTGCGATGCTACTGAGGTGCCCCGACCTATAAATCATGATCTCCAGACATTTTTTTGGTTCAGACTACAGGAAAAACCACATCTTCTGTGTTCTGTTTCGCAAAAAAGAACATTCCCACTGAAATTGTGACTCGTGTCTTTCTCAACTGTTGCAATATTTTTATTTTTTTTGCTGTTTTGTATTAAAATGGAGCAGCTTGTTTATTTCAACATCCCCTCCAGTGCTTTGTTGAACCTGTAAAATGAGCTGAAGCAACGTTGAGGAACCTGTTAATAGATGAGACATTCATGTGTGAACTGCAGAGCTCTTCTGGTACTTCTGTGTTGTTAAACTTTTGCAGTGAAACAACAATAACTTAAGTATGGCAGGTAAATGATCAAGTTAGACGTGAGAATATGAATACAGATCAGTTAATTTAATGAGAAAACGGAGCTTACGAGGCGCACAGCTGGTGTCATGAAAGGAAGAACAAAGGAAGGCAGGTAGCCTACATCGACGTTTGAAGGTCTGACTTGTTGCAGGTGTGAAGAAAAGCGCTTCCACATGCTTTAGTGTTTCATCCTCCCTCTGCATGCAAGTCAAATAGCTCACAGTTAAGACTTTGCATGTTAATATCAGAAATAATATCACGCTCAGTTAACTGAACTAACCTGGCAGGTTTTAAAGCTTGTGGTAAAGTTATGGCCTGTTTTGACTCGTCTAATAGCCAATAAAATATTGGTACGCCATGTACACTACCGTTAAAGTTTGGGGTCACTCAGGCAATTTCATGTTTTCCATGAAAACACACACTTTAATTCATGTGCTAACGTAACTGTACAAGGGTTTTCTAATCATCAATTAGCCTTTCAGCACCATTAGCTAACACAATGTAGCATTAGAACACAGGAGTGATGGTTGCTGGAAATGTTCCTCTGTACCCCTATGGAGATATTCCATTAAAAATCAACCATTTGCAGCTAGAATAGTCATTTACCACATTAACTATGTCTAGACTGTATTTCTGATTCATTTAATGTTATCTTCATTGAAAAAACCTGCTTTTCTTTCAAAAAAAGGACATTTGTAAGTGACCTCAAACGTTAGAACGGTAGTGTATGTCACTGCACTGACACTCCACTAGTCCTGTTATTGCCCTACATCAGGGCTATTCAAATAAAAATTCACTCAGGCTGAATTTTCACACTAAGGACATAAGCTGGGCCGGACATTTTTGGCAGACAGTGAGCAAAGTTAACCATTTAAAATAAACACAAATAGATAAGATAACAAACACGCTGGATGTTTATTAACGTATTGGCACATCCAAAAGTACATAAACACAATATTAGAGCAGTACTTAAACTAAACCTGTGCTGAAATACTGCTTCTTTAAATTTTACATTTCAAACACATAACTTCAACACATTTTGATGTGTAAATACAAGAACATGTTAAGGTGCATATGAACATAAAAACTAAGTGCAGATTAGAAACACCATCTTGCCGACATCAACATGCATAATAAAGTGCAACCAAGTGATATAACTGTGAAAACAAAATGTCTTTCTTAAATATTAAACTTATAGTAAGTGAACAGAAAATAGTCACATAAATACATAAAACTACATCTAGTGCCTGCTACAGCACACTGCTTTGTTGCACTGAACATTAGGCATTTCTTCTCAACTTATGTGGATGTGTCTGTAACACTTCACTTGTTGATTTTTCTGGTGGGAGAAATGACACCTCTTGTGTTGAACAAGAGCACGGATGTTTGGCTCATAAGATGTCAATGCAATCCGAAGGCAGTGGTGAAGAGTACTGTCAGTCAGGGAGCAACGAGAGCTGTTTTTTTTTTTTATCATGTCTTAACTTTGTCGTCAGTTAAAGCTTCATCCATGACAGCCAACATGCAATCCTTCACAGTTTCTGAGTCTGTGAACAGCCTCTTTATCTTTGCCAAAATCCATGACACACGAAGGGAAGCTGCTGTGGCTCTTTCCTGAGCTGTGCAAGTCCGCTTCATTGTAGTACAGCTCCGGCTGGAAGATGCAGTCAAACTCTGAATTATAGCCGTCCTCTCACGAGATCCCTTGGGAGAGTTTGTCCGAAACGCGGCATGTTTTTCAATGTGGTGTCTTCGGACATTATAATCTTTCAGTACTGCAACGCACTCGTTGCAGAGTAAACCTATCGGTGTGGCGTTCAAATTTGGTGGTAAATAAATAAATAAATACTTGTCAGTCCATGCAGGATTAAACTGACGGTTTTCCTCGCTGACTTGTCGTTTCAGGGTAGAGAAAGACATGCTGCTATTTTCACCTTTATAGAACTGCTAATGTTAACTTTTCAAACGTGCCTCCTCAACAACACAATGCATTGTGGGTTAGTTGCTAAGTTACGGTAAGTGTTGCATTCGATGTTTGTAACAATGTTGGAATTTTTGTAAGAACTTGTCAGTGTTACTGAAAGATGTTTTTCTGTTTTTCTCGGACCCAAGTCCCAATCATTCGGCAGTCGCTTTCGGGCCACTCGAGGGTTGCTTTCATGCCGCATGTGGCCCGCAGGCCGCTAATTGAATAGGGCTGCCCTACATATATTAAAATATAATTTTGCTATTTGCCTCTGTAGTATGCCCATGTGTTACATAATAATTCCAGTTTATGTTGTGCTCGTAAAGTTAATTATTGAGTTCTGACATCATTACAACTAAACTTACTGGGTAAAGAAGGTGTGTGATCAGGTGTTCACACAGGTTGTAAACAAACACTGAAGTTACCTGGATTTATGTAAGGACAAGAAGCCAAACTGTAAAATGATTACCCTTACTGTCTCTTGTAAAGTTCCACCACTTTCCATGCTCTCAGATCTCAGAATTTACTTGATTTAGAGCTTTGTTATGTCAGTCCAAACTATGATATGTTGGTACTTTCAAGGGCAATGATGTGTCAAGTCAACTTTATTGTCAATTCTGCCATATGTACAGGACATAGACGGGATTGAAATTCTCTCAAACTGGGTGCAAACATGCAAGACAGAGAAGAAAAACAGAAAAGACACTAAGAAACAAGCAATGCAATGGATATGCAAGTAGATAGATGTTTACAGATGGCGAGTAGGAAAGTATTTACAGTGTGTGTCGGTCAACATCAAGGATTCTCCACACAACAGTCCCAATCGCAGGTAGTTTGTCATATTTATGCTGCTCAGGGAATGATTCCCGGCGACCTCCTGACCTTTCCTCTAGTGCCGTCACCGGGAAAAAACCCAAATCCAAACTTGCACGCAAGACAGCTCATAATCTAACTGGCAGACTGTCATGAAATTCGTGAAGCATTCTTAATCTCTGGGAGGATTAAACCGGTTTTATTTAATGATTTGATTGTGAACATTGCAGCCCGGGGCTGTGCCAGGCCCAAGCGTTTTAATCGCATTTGTTTTCGTGGCACGCTGTCATTTTGTTTGAATGTTAAGCGTCTGTGAGCCATTGTTTTTCCCTCTCCAGGTGGTGCGTTTGTGCCAGAATCCCAAGGTGGCGCTGAAGAACAGTCCACCCTACATCCTGGACCTGCTGCCGGACACCTACCAGCACCTACGCACCATTTTATCCAGATACGAGGGCAAGATGGAGATCCTGGGGGAAAACGAGTATTTCCGGGTGGTCATCGAGAACCTGACCAACAAGACGAAGCAGACCATGAGCCTTTTTAAGGAGGCCAAGGAGAGGATGTACGAGGAGAATTCCCAGCCCAGGTAAACGAAACGCCGCTCATTCTCGTGGCGGAAACGCGCCTTTGTATCAGGATGCAGCCGCGATAAAGAGCTGTGAAGCAGGAAGGTGTTTGGGTAACTGACAGATGGTACAGATATAGAGCTAATCATTGTTTGTCTTGGCATCCTACCAATAAAATAATCCCTTAAGATCACGAGTGCATGATAATACCCTCACTAGCACTGGTGCTGCTGACTGAAGCAGATGCTCTCTGTCGTGTGTAATCTAAACTCTCATGTAGGGCAGAGTGGGGTGAAATGAGGCAGTTTTTACTTGAGGTGTCGTTACAGTGGAGGCATGACAGTAATGTCTAAAAATAAAACCTGTCCGTATACTTCAGGATGTGGGGCATCCCTGGTAGCAATTGGTTTGGATCTAAAATAAGCAATTTTTCAAATATGGCTTTCTAAAATGCAAGGGGGTCTCGACTTAGGTTGGAATTCCGTTCCTACGACGCGACATAATGCGATTCTCGCCATAAGTCGGAACTCAAATATGTACCTATGTCACTCACCTACGGTAACACAGTGGTAAAATCATAATCTAGGACATAGAAACACTGTACAGTAAAAATAAAAAAGAAACAAAAGAGAACAATTCCTTACCTTTTGTTTTAACGTCACAAACACTGTATGTCGGAATGATGGAGCAAGAC
This sequence comes from Amphiprion clarkii, assembly GCA_027123335.1. NCBI lineage: Eukaryota > Metazoa > Chordata > Actinopteri > Pomacentridae > Amphiprion > Amphiprion clarkii. The sequence continues at coordinate 4,823,485 of CM049581.1, read as the reverse complement.
TTACGGTGACATACCCACGAAATGCAAGAGGTCGAGGGCGTCGTAAACCGAGGACCTGCTGTAAAGTGTTTTCTCGTCTCAACTTGGGGTAAATTGTGCCATCAGTATAATGCAAGATCTGTCTCCATTTGCTCATCCAAAACCTGGTGGGCAGATCCTATTCACTTCAACCCTGTTATAGTTGCTTATTTTATTTTTTTTGTCCATGAATCTCTTTAAAGTCATTCTGTTGATCTTAATCTGCCACCTGACGTATGGACTTCGTATTCTTTCCTCCTCCTGCAGCTGTCTAGAAATCCTTAAGAGAAGTTGAAGCATTGTCCGTCTTCCACTGGTCTCAAAATCAAAATCATTTTGGTTGCAAAATGTAAAAATACGACATAGAATTACAGTAATGTCATTATTTACCAAAAACGAATCATCCAGGCAGTTTAGAGCTAACTTCATGCTAGCATTTTAGCCTCACATTGTAGCTCAAAAATATTTCGCCACATAACCAATTTCTTCCATGGTTTTCTAGAAACAAGGGGTGGCTCATCTTATCCCACTCTCCCCTACCTCAGTATACTGCACAATAATGTACAAATGGACGACACCATTTATGTGCACCATATAGACTTTGATGCCATTTACCATTAGATTGTGATCGATCCTGTCTCCATGTCAGAGATAATTGATAATCATAAGTAATTGATGAAGTTCCTTCTGTTGTTCCGTGGGCTTCGATCTGTGTAACTCTATCTCTCTTCAGAGACGCTAATGTGGATCCTGATGCTGCAGGTTTTTAGTAAATCCAGAGGAAAGACGCAGCAAACTAAACCTCAGTTACATTTATTTTTGATGAATCCCATTAATCTGACTTGTTCAAGTTTTATTTAATGAAAAAAACCGTTTGTAATAGATGTGAAATTATAGGATACATTGGACAAGAAAGGTATTTTGTGATTTTGATACACAAACTGTGTGCTCTCTGTGATGTTTTTCGACCAGTTTCGGTGCTGAAATGTGGATAAAACCTTCCCCAAATCACCTCATACAGCTTCAAGTCTGCAGTTCTGACTTGTGCCGTGTTGAAAGTGAATCGGAAATGTTATTTGATCCGACCTAGTTAGACGTCTATTGTGACTTTCACAAAAAAGTTACCAGGAAGCTCCTTCAGAAATCACATTCACTAAAAGGAGGGCATGTCTAAGTGGGGCTAAAGTGAGATTTCAGATGGTTTTACTCTTTTAAAGTCATGAGAAACAGATTTAAGAGAATATGTCAGAGTGACTTTATTTAGTTGCAGTAATTTTTGAGCAGCTAGTAAATGTGCGTCTTTTATAAAGCTCTTTTAAGCTCTGCAATACTTCTCTGCACTCTTTTTTTATCGTTTCTTTCATCTAGTTTATTTGAGACTGCTAAGAAGTTTATCTCATCCACAGCTATGATAAAACCAAACTGTTCACATTTGCCAGAAATAGACCGAAGCAGCATCGCCCTAAATGTGAGATCAAGAAATGATTAAAATGTCGCAATCACGTCTACTTCCTCTGCTTCTGAGAAAGCCATTACTAAGCGAAAGTCCATCCTTCCTCTGACGCATTGTGATTTTTATCAGGCGTTTCCCCATCGATGCCTCTCATCAACAACACGGGTAACAGATTTATACATCCCCGGGCCTTTACTGAGAACTTTCCTGTTAACTGAAACATTAAAATGCCATTGGTGTTTGTACAGTCAGCTGTGATTCCTCTGTATGCTTAAATTAATTCAAATTATTTTGGTTTAGTTTCACAACATGCTTCATGTTCAGGTGTATTTTTGTTGCCCCCACAAAGAGCTTTTAGCCAAAATAAATGAAAAGCATCAAAATTAAACTAAAACTACTTGTCTTAACCATTTTTGTTCATTTGGAGAATTATCTACTCCATCATAAATCTGCCTTTTTGTTAATCAAGTAGTCAGAAATAAAAGGAAAATGCACATATTTTTGTCAAATAAAGTAACAGACTTATTGTCTTTTCTTTAGCTGGATCAATCATGTTTATTACAGTATCGTCACCCCTAAAAAGGTCCGTCCTGAGCCATGAAAAACCCTTAATGTTGTTGTGGCTCTTTGATATTGTGGTGAAAAATTTTAAGAATGTGTTTATTAGATTATGAGCTAAACCAAAAGTCCACACAGCTGGCAGACTTTAAGGAGATATTCTCTGAATTTGACTGAAAGTGTCTTAAATTAGAAGCGCTGTGGTTTCGTTTAGAGGTGGGAAAGTTTAATCCTTATGTACTTTAAAGTCTTTGGAGTGTTGGCTGCACACAGTGAAAGTTGGATGAACTATATTTCTGTTTTTATTACTGTAACTTTAATCAGTTAATGAGGAAAATTATCAATCGATTAACCAGTAATGAAAGTCAGGTGAATTTTTGGTGCCCCTCAAAGAGATTTTAGCCAGAATCACCAGCACATAATTGAAAATAAAGAAAAAATACTTGTTTTAACCATTTTTGTTCATTGGAGATTTCATGTAACTCAAGCATATTTGATCTAGTTGTTTGTCAAAAAAATCAGAAATAGAGGAAAATGCACATATTTATGTCAAATAAAGTAACACAAACTTATTGTCTTTTCTGTAGACAGATCAATCATGTTTATTACAGTATCGTCACCACTAAAAGGTCTGTTCTGAGCCACGAAAAACCCTTAATGTTGTTGTGGCTCTTTAGTATTGTGGTGAAAAATTTTAGGAATGCATTCGTCAGATTATGAGCTAAACCAAAAGTCCACACAGCTGGCAGACTTTAAGGAGATATTCTCTGAATTTGACAAAAAACATTTTGTTTAAAGGTGAGAATTTTCTGCTTTTGTAAGTTTAATCCTTATAAACTTTAAAGTCTTTGGAGTGTGGAAGTTGGGCGAACCATATTTCAGTATTTAATGTAACTTTAATCAATTAATGAGGAAAATTATCAGTTAATCAGTAATTACAATAAAAGTCAGTTGCAGCAATACATCCATTTCTCTATTGACTTTTCCCCATCCTACAGTCCACTGGAAATACATTTGTAGTTGGAGGATTTGAGATTTCTACAATAAACCACTCTTTTTCAGTTCCTATACTTATCTAAATGCACCAACTAAATCCATCTATCTAAATATCAACACTCTCTCTCTAAACACATAGATTCCATCTTTAAGGGTTTCAGCAAATGATTGCCTTTTTCCTCCAAGTGACTAAAATAATTAATCTGTTATCCAAATGGCTGTTTCCTGTAGATTAACTCTCCGTTTCAGCTTTAAATAGACGGTGAGGTTAGAAAACGACAGTTGGGAGGTCGCTGCTTTAACCATTGAGCCGCAGTTTCAGGAAAATTACATACTCTGCACATGCCAACGCCAAATACGTCGCTGCAGCAGTAGGTAGCAAAACGGAAAATGTAGAGAGGTTGACACACATGATGTCTGAAGTTCAAATCTTCAAAAAAAATAGGAAAATATAAGTGCTTTCCCTTTAAATAGATACATTATGTGAGCAAAAATGTGTGTGAAATTGTCCAAAATGTGTATGAAGAGTGGAAATTCTAGGAGAAGCTGGTACTTTTTTAATAGAAAAAGCTTAATGTTAGGGAGAGTAGTTATGCAACTGCTGTTCCTACTTCCTGAAGATGTTTTTAGGTTTGAAATACACTATTATTAACAATAAAAGGCGAATATTTTTCCACACTATGCACCATGTTTGCATGGTTCCAGCAGTAGGTAGCAAAATGGAAAATGTAGAGGTTGCCACACATGATGTCTGAAGTTCAAATCTTTAAAAAAAAAAAAAAAAGAAAATATAGGTGCTTTTCCTTACGTATGTACATTATGTGTGTGAAATTGTCCAAAATGTGTATGAGGAGTAGAAATTCTAGGAGAAACTGGCACTTTTTTAAGAAGCTTAACATCAGTAATTATGCAACTGCTGTTCCTACTTCCTGAAGACGTTTTTGGGTTTAAATTACACTATTATTAACAATAAAAGTTGGATATTTTAACAAATCTGAATAACATCTTTCTGCACTGATGTTCTCGATGACCCAAAAGCTTTCAGAAGAATAAATAGAAATGTGATTTCCTCTTTTGTGTAAAGGGGAAAAACACACTGTGCATCAGAGCTTAAAAACATCCTGTAATCTTTCTGACAAGTGAACAAATATGGTATCGCTCTGGTGATATCTGTAACTAACGTGTTTCCTTTTGTTTCCGGCGTCTTTCTCAGGCGAAACCTCACCAAGCTGTCCTTGATCTTCAGTCACATGTTAGCCGAGCTAAAAGCCATCTTCCCCAACGGCCTGTTTCAGGGCGACAACTTCAGGATCACCAAAGCCGACGCAGCCGAGTTTTGGAGACGGTCATTTGGGGACAAGTGAGTTTCCACTTTATTCAACATTAAACACGGAAAGAAGACTTAATAAAATAGCTTCTAGTTGCAGTGGTTTTGTTGTCTTTGTTTATGAACTAAATTACACAATAGTTGAGGAAAAACTCATTAATCTGTAATGAAAATAGTCATTAGCTGCAGCCCTACTGGTGTTAAAGTAATAGATGAACCTGAAACCATCTGAATATGAAGCTCTCACTCTGTTGCCTTGAAGTTCGGCTGTAAAAAGTTGGTTTTCTTCGTTACAGAGAGCAGCAGCTGATGGATTCACGTCAGTTACAGAGAAATCTAATATTAAAGCTCACTTTGTTTCTGCCTTGAAACAGCAGTCAGGCGTTTCTGTGAGTGATGAAGCAAGATTTACTTACTAAACATTAATTTCCTTTTTTCAAAATTAATTTAAATGTTTTTAATAAACTTGGAATCACAGGTGCATATTTATGTTTATATGTTTACAGCAGAGTATGTGATGATCGCCGCTGGTTTGTCTGTCTGTCTGTCCGTCTGTCTGTCCGCAACCTTACACATAAACGGACTAAGAGATTTGGATGAACTTTTCAGGGAAGGTCAGAAATGACACAAGGACCAAGTGATTAGATTTTGGCAGTGATGTGGTTTATAGTCTGGATCCACAGATTTGTTAAAGATTTCTGTATCATTGCCAGATAGCGGCACGGCGTCACTGTAACTGTGACAACAAGTGAACACTACGTCAGCTGCCTGCTGACGATCACATGATTGTGATCCTACTACAAATCGACCGCTGTGGACTTATTGGGATTTATCAATCAGAAATGATACAAGGAACAACTGATTAAATTGTGGGGGTGTTTCTGAGTCCCATCAGTTCCTGCCCCCCGCTACATATTTAGTTCACGTGATTCGGTATCCGTACATAACGTACACATGAATAACACACACCTGTGCTCAGTGCAACGTCATTTTGTTTGTGGGTACATCTATATTAAAAGGCCATGTTCTATGTTGCTGTGATTTCTGATCATCAATAACTAATAAACAAATGCTGCATTTCTCAAACAAGAATAGCACTCAGACAGCAGTACTCCACCAAGGCTACTCAGTAGTTGTATGTTTTCCGATGGATGAAATCTGTAATAAAAAATGACCTTGTGCTGAGCACAGGCGTGTGTTATGCATGTGTACGTTATGTACGGATACCAAATCACGTGACCTAAATGTGTAGCGGGCGGCAGGAATAGATGGGACTCAGAAACACCCCCACAATTTAATCAACTGTTCCTTGTATGATTTCCGACGGATTTGTCCCGATAAGTCTGTGGTCAATTTGTAGTAGGATCACAATGATGTGATCATCAGCAGGCAGCTGACGTAGTGTTCACTTGTTGTCATGGTTACAGTGACATCGTGGTGCCATCTCACAATGATACAGAAATCTTTAACAAATCCGTGGATCCAGACTATAAACCACACCACTGCCAAAATCTAACCACTTGGTCCTTGTGTCATTTCTGAACTTCCCTGAAAATTTCATCCAAATCCATTTGTCTGTTTTTGAGTAATGTTACAGACAGACAGACAGACAGACAGACAGACAGACAGACAGACAGACAGACAGACAGACAGACAGACAGACAGACAGACAGACAGACAGACAGACAGACAGACAGACAGACAGACAGACAGACAGACAGACAGACAGACAGACAGACAGACAGACAGACAGACACTGATTGTCACATAACTCTGCCGTGTTCCTTAGCGGAGTAAAAATGCTGCATTCCTGACAATGCCATATGGGGGAATGAACAGCCTTGGCGGGGTACTGCGCTCTCTGAGTGCTTTTCTAGTTAGAACTAGTTTTGGATGTTTGCAGCTTTGAGCTTTAGGTTTCAGGATTGTGTCCATATTCAGATGATATTCAGGAACCTACCAGAGAATTCCACCTGATTTCTACTGAATCTCCTACGACCTGGATGACTGAGAATCTCCACAGACGTATTCAAACCGTAGTTCTTCCAATGAAACTGTATTTCTCTGTTCCACTCCCCCCCTGCAGGACCATCGTGCCATGGAGGACGTTCCGTCAGGCTCTCCACGAGTTTCACCCCATCAGCTCAGGTCTGGAGGCCATGGCCCTCAAATCCACCATCGACCTCACCTGCAACGACTACATCTCTGTGTTTGAGTTTGACATCTTCACAAGGCTCTTCCAGGTAAGGCTCGTGGCAGCAGAGCATTGTGGGGATGTCAAAGTAACCCAGAGGTTCATGTAGTAGGTCTGAAGTCCCATTCAGATTTTAGAACGAGACAACAAATAACAACATTAGAGTTTAGAGAGTCAAACATGATACATTGTGAAAAGACACTTGCAGTATCAGCAGGGTTTTATTATTCATAGTTTTTTTTCTAGCACATTTTAGCTTTGGTCATCAATTTTTCAGTGAGTCCAGCTGAATCTGAAACAGTCAAGACTCTTCAAACAGTGTTTTTATGAGAAATGATCCACTCACAAAGACCAATTTATGTTTTTTGTGGCCTCATGCACACACACAGTTCATTTCATACTGAATTAGATGCGCTGCAGCAGAAAGGAAAAGAAAACTGACAGGACAGACCTTTTTTTTCCTTCTACCTGGTAGGAGAGGTAAGGAGGAAGTGAGATGATAAAACAGGCACCAGTGAACTGAGAGCTGCCAACAAAAGAAACATAAAAAAAAGAAGAACAGATAGCTTTAACAAGAGCTTTCCAACTTCTGTAATTGGAGTAGTTTTGGAAGCTGCTGAAAAGATGAACTTAAAATTAATCCCAGGAGAAGAACCGGATTTATGTCATTCCACCTTTAGGCTGCTCAGACAGCTGTTGATTGATTTAAGTCATTTATTTTTCTCCAGGCATGTCATCTTCAGTTTAGGTACCTGCCCTCACCAACGTTATTATTATACGTTACAGAAAGTCACCCACAACCCTCAAAACTGAACTAAAGTTCAGTGAAACTAACTGAAGTGAACCGCAATGCTCCCACGTGAACTGAAATAAAGTGGAACGACCTGAACTGACCTGAAATTACACTATTTTTATTTATTAAGTCGCTTTTAATCTTCCTTATCGGGAAACAATTTGTTTTGTATTTTTAGTTGGTTATTGTTGATTTAATGTGAGAAATTAGTGTGATTTGATTTCGATTTGGACATCGAAACATCATCTGATTTGTTTCTCTACTTTCTTGTAGTTAAGCTATCTGAGCTATAACTCTGATTAGTCAGGAAAATACACTACTGTTCAAAAGTTTGGGGTCACCCAGACCATTCCATGAAAACTCCCACTTTTATCCATGTGCTAACATAACTGCACAAGGGTTTTCTAATCATCTATGAGCCTTTCAACACCATTAGCTAACACAGTGTAGCATTAGAACACAGGAGTGATGGTTGCTGGAAATGTTCCTCTGTACCCCTATGGAGATATTCCATTAAAAACCAGCTGTTTCCAGCTAGAATAGTCATTTACCACATTAACAATGTCTAGACTGTATTTCTGACTCATTTAATGTTAACTTCATTGAAAAAAAAAAAACTGCTTTTCTTCCAAAAATAAGGATGTTTCTAAATGACCCCAAACTTTTGAACAGTAGTGTATGTTTTAAAGTGACAGATGGGGAATAACTTTGATTCCTCGACACTAAAACACGTTGATCTATGCAGACAGTAGCGTTGCACTTCATATAAAACACTGAAAAGCTCACAGGACAGTTTTTACAGAATACAAAGCTAGTTAGAGTTAATATGATTGGTCCTGAGGCACCACTGATGGAAAACATACAAATCAAAGCACCTCCAAAGTCCAGTAGCGACTTCTTCATCTACAGCTCTTTTAATGATGAATTACAAAGGTGGGAATGATGGAGAACTTTCTCGTACAATCTCTCCTCTTAACAAAATTAGTTTTAAGCGCATTTGTTGACCTTGTGCATGTACAGTCGTGGTCGCAAGTTTTTGTCTGCAAGCAGACGTACACTGAGGAGTCTACGATGCAGAACCTTTCAGACTTGGGTGGATGACGGAAGTTACGTCAGACGCACTCTTGGGAACACGCAGAAAGCATGAATTGACTTAAAATCATCAAGTCACATGAATACATTTGAGATTCCCAACAGTAAAAGTTCTGTGCTTCACTGAACTAGTTGTTAGCAGACTTGAGGAAACACCTTCTTTGGATCTACCAACTCTACCGTTCAAAAGTTTTAAACATTCGAACGGTAAACTTAAATTAAATAGCAAAGGATCAGATAAAAAATCAAGTCTCACAAAAAAATAGAAAAATATCAATGTGACACATTAAATATTTAAAATAAAGAAGCATTTACATAAATACATGTGCATACATACATACATAAATAGGAAAAGTAACATGTAGCAGGCATTAAAGATTAAAATGACACATACTGTATGCTATATTTGATTTAAATAAACACTCATTTTTTGCAGAAGGTTTCAGCAGGGGTGAATAGTAAAGACATTCAGTTGCAGTTATATTTAAAGGTCCAGGCCGAACCGGGATGTTCTAGCTGCGAGGTGACCCTGCTAACCACTGAGCCAAGTTGAGATTTAGGTCTTTACAATGAGATAAATGAGTACACCTTCTGAAACATGCTAATATTGGAGCCCAGATATGCTGTGGTCATCCAAGTGCAATAAAGAAAACGTAATTATCGACTTTAAGTAGATTTTTTTCTGCTTCTTCTTCTCTGCTTCCTCCTCTTTTTCTTTCTCAGTCTCAACCCCTAGGGTGTGAATTTCCTTGAATTCCAAAATCTTTAGTGGCTGATTCCGTCTGGATATTCCCAAATCTTGTTTTTGGCAGTAGAAGCTGAGCGGGTCATATTTGTAACATGGACAACTGTTGTGTGTTTTGCAGCCTTGGTCGTCTCTCTTGAGGAACTGGAACAGTCTGGCGGTCACACATCCTGGTTACATGGCCTTCCTCACCTACGACGAGGTCAAAGCTCGGCTGCACAGGTTCATCCACAAACCTGGCAGGTGAGAGTCTTTTAAGAAGCCAGACAGAGTCGTTCAATGTGTAAAGTTTGAGATGTACCTGCCGGCTGAGATCGTTGTCTTTCCCTCAGCTACATCTTCAGACTGAGCTGCACTCGGCTGGGCCAGTGGGCGATCGGCTACGTGACGGCGGACGGGAACATCCTGCAGACCATCCCCCATAACAAACCGCTCTTTCAGGCCCTCATTGACGGATACAGAGAGGGATTGTGAGTCACATTCAGCATAGCTTCAATGCACCAATTTACACATTTTAAGGTGCATTATGTTAAAGTGCATAAAAGCCTCTAAGGGTGTGCATTTTTAGTTCTACTGCGTGAAAAACAGCAGCGGTAAGGCCATTTATGAAGTCTTTATTTTTGGTCACTCGCTGAAATGTTTGCAAAGAACAGAGGTTATTAAAGTGCAATGCGATTTAATAATTTAAGAACAGAGGGTCAGAGTTGCAGCTTAAGTCACTTTTTGATGATTATGCACAAAGAATAAAAGTGCACTGCTTTCAGATTTGACAGAGAAGTGCGTGTTGAGCCCCTTTGAGACTCACAGCCATTTCCATTAATCTGACGGCAGCTGAGCGCAACACCTTCAGGTCTAAATGAAAGCAAAAGCTGCGACGGCACACGTCTGAGCTGCATACAGCGAGCAGACACGCACAAGCAGCGTAGTTTCAGCTGTTTCAAGCCTCTTCAGGAAGGTTTTTTCTACATTTCAGGACAAATATTGACTCAAAAAACATCACAGAGTATAAAAGACACAGTTTATGTATCAAAATTATAGAACCCTGGTGTCTTGTCAATAAAAATATAACTTACTTAAATGAAAACAGCTCAGATAAATCACCAGTTTTGAATGTTAGATGAATTTTGACAAAATATTACAAGGGCTGGAGTTTACTTTATTAAATTCCTGTAGTATGAGGATCCATATGAGCGTCTCCAAAACTTTTCATTTTAAACAAACGCTGACAGGAACCCAGGAGTGCTCAGTATTTACTTTTCTTCACCTCGGACAGGTGAGCTGTGAGTCTGCAGTTCCATCAATATTTACATTGCGGTCGTCTTGAGCAGCATCATAGCTGGCGAGGCATTTTTATTTCACTGCTTGTAAAATATTAGTAGTTAGATTATCAAGACACATGGACAGGATTTTCAGTGTTTAGTTAATCATAAATAAAGTAGGTTGTTTGTTATTCGGAGCGTTTGATAAGCTGTTAGTTTATTCTTTAGCGTAGTACTGTATTGTTACTGCAGTATACACCACTAGATGTGCTTTTCTATCTCACATAAATGACACATTAAAATTATATATGGATGGATAGATAGATATAAAATTGTTGATGAAGCAGCGTGTCAAATAAATAATTCAAGGACCATTTGAAAGTTGAAATCTTGACAGTTCTTCCTGTTTTATCGGTTCTGGCTCCTGATAAATGATGTCATTTTTAAAACCTAACATGCTTCACAAACCTGCCTGAACCTGTTATCATGCCGTAAATGATTTCTTCTAAAAAAAAAAAAAAAAAAAAAAAAGGAGAGTTGAATGTCCTTGATAATTTATATGAGAAAAAATGAAAAGCCCTAGAATTGGCATGTACAGCATCAACAGGTGTTACCAACACTGGTGACTCTCCATGTTGTAGATGCGTTACTACTGATATTTTACATTTGTTTCCATACATGTAAACACTGCCTGCAGTTCAGCCGAGAAGTCCCAGAATTTTTGTCACACAGCTGTTGGTCACAGTTGAGCCACTAATGACTTCATGGTTGTGCTGAGGAATGCAAATTATTTTTGTTTTCTTACAGAATTTGGTCAGTACATAGGGTGTATTTAAAATATTTTTCAAACAAGACCTTTAGAAAAAGGTGATTTCAGTGAAAGATCATGATGTTAAGCTTGGATTTGTTTAATTTTCCAAACAAAACTGATTTCAAGGATCGTCAGAAAGGTGAAAAAGTGATGATTCTTTCTGTTTTTTACAGTTTCTCTCTCTGACCAATGGTATTATTTTGGCAATGTTGGCAAGTTACAATATCCAGGATTTTCCCTTTGTACCATGCAGTGCATCTAGAATTAAGAATTTAAAGTTCTTTTATTAGTTTTTAAGGCCTTGCATGGATTGGCAGCTGGTGTTTGGTAGTTCTTAATGTTGGATAAATACTTCAACTTATCCAGTAGTTACATACATGATGGATGGATGGATGGATGGATGGATGGATGGATGGATGGATGGATGGATGGATGGATGGATGGATGAACAATGTACTAAACAACATGCAATCGACGTGCAAATTGTTCTGGTCAAAGAGATAACATAACGTGCCTAAAATTGCAAAAAGAAATGCTAATATTTGCATTAAGGTGCAAATTGGTGGTATTTATGACAAAAATAGAGCATTGTAGGAGGACAAAATAAAATAGAGTATTATCAAGTACAAAAAGTATTATAATGTACAAATTGATCAGATTAGTCCAGTAGTCCTATGTCTGAAAAGGATTTAGGTTTCAGTAGAGCTGTAATTAGTGTTTTTTGTAACAGAAAATGCATCAGTACAGCTCTACAGTTTCTCTGTAGTGTGCCATTCTCTGTCGTAGATAACAACATAGGATTTAAAACAAATTCTAATTTAGAAAAACAGTATTTCAACAATTGTTGGCAAAGAGGAACTGCAGTTTCAGCTGAGGTGGTCGTTTCTCGCTTTCAACTCAAGAGCATTAAATCTAGACACAAAATTAGAATTTTTTTTTTTTTTTTTTTTTTTTTAAAACTCAGCATTGGCTTGTGTTTTTCTCTTTGCCTTTTCCAGCTACCTTTTCCCAGACGGCCGTGCACAGAATCCAGACCTCACAGGGTTGTGTGAACCGTCTCCACAGGACCACATCAAAGTTACTCAGGTAACTTCACCTCGTTTGTTTTTCATCCAGCCATTAGTTCACAGTGTAAAGTGCCATAATCAGTCTGCAAAACAAGCATAAAGCAGTTTAGTGGCACCAATATGGAGACCATTAAGATACAATAAACTTTATAGATCCCTGAGCAGGAAATGTGCATTATACTGCTTAATGCAAACAGATGCATGAAAGACAACAACATTCGTTCTAAGTATAGACGGCTGCTAAGTGTTTAACGTTCTCCTCCTCTTCCTCCTTTGTTTCTGCAGGAGCAGTACGAGCTGTACTGTGAAATGGGCTCCACGTTTCAGCTTTGTAAGATCTGTGCAGAGAACGACAAGGATGTGAAGATCGAGCCCTGCAGACACCTGATGTGTACTTCCTGTCTGACCGCCTGGCAGGTGAGGCTAACCGCTGCACGCTTTAATTACATCGCTCTGTAATTCCCAGTAGCCTGGAGGGAAGTTCATCTTTGCTTTTCCTCCTGCTATAAACATTAATTTAACCCTCTGAACCCCAAAACCCCACAGTGGGAGTTTAAAAGGCATTTTGTCTTTAAAGAGTTGTGAAAATTACACCATTTGTTGCAGCAAGAAACTGTAAACACAGAAAGACTCATCGGAATTTTTAAAATTTCATCTACGATGTGGCATTCTGTTGGAAAAATTAAGCAAATCTAAGCTTAAAGTTATGATACTGTATTAAAATCCGTCAGTGCTGCCACTCCTATTCAGACAATAAACGCACAACTCAGGCTAATTCATTGTAACCGGCTAATGCTAACATACCTAACTCCTGCAAAGCTTAATCAGTTCAGTAAAAACATGTTAAAGCAACACTTTCACTGTTGGGCAGTACAGAAAGACAAAAACAACTTGGGAAAAGGTCAGAGCAATATGTGAGAAAATAATTTCAAAAATACTTCCATTGGACCCTCTATTATTTCTAATCGGTATCTATCCTAAAAAAAAGAATTATAATAAAAATGAATGAATATTGGTGAACCTCAGCTTCTTAAATGGTAAAAAAGGTGATAGATCAAATGAGGAAAAGGGTTTACAGATTAGATATTACAGACTGGATAAAACTAATTATGTCAAAACTGCCACTTGGCAAAAAAAATAAAAAATATGAAGAAGTTTGGCGACCCTTTATTAAATTTGTGGTGAAAAACGCAATTTTTGAATTATGCGTACTGCCATCTGGGAGTTGTTTGTTGTTTGTTGATCCGTTTTGTTTATTATGTATATGCTGAAAAATACAGATAATGTTATAAAATTACTTTATTCTGTGCTTTTGAGGGATTTCGCTGTGACCAACAGTCAAGTTACAATAATTTTGTGACTTTTCACTTAAACTGCAGGATGTGTTTACACAGAGCAGATGGGAGATAAATATGTAAACAAGTTAAAAATATAAGTAGATATACAGTAAATGGGAAGATGTACTGGCTAAGCTGTTAGAGAGGTTAGGTTGCATTCATTTCCCCAGTGGGTGCACTGTACAGATAAAAATTAAACAGAGATGATTTTCCTCTTGTAAATCATTTTTCTTGTTTTTTTTCATGTATGTGTATGCTGAAAAATAAAAAATTATGTTGAAAAATTACTTTATTCTACACGGGTCATGTAAAAAAATTCACCAAAAACAAACCAGGTTCTGTAAAAAAAGTAAAAATTCTGCGCTTTATGTTGCACCTGAGAAGCCATTAGTGGTTTAGCTGTGACCAACATTCAGGTTACAAAAATTAAGGGACTTTTTACCTGAACTGCGGGACGTGTTTACACAGAGCAGATGGGTGATTAATATGTAAACAAATTAAAAATGCAAGTAGAAATACAATAAATAACATGTAGAGTCGCCATTTGTTTTCCAAAGTTGTTAAGACTTGCAGGAAAATTGCTGCACGTGTTATTTTCATGTTTTTTTTTTCAAAATTATGTAAAAACAAACAAATTAAAATACTTTTTCCTGGTCTTTTTTTGTAGGATTTATGGCACTAAACTGTGTCACACTTCTAGTCATGGTGGTTCTGTTTCCATGGAGGTGCAGGTTTTTATATTGCAGAGAAAAATGAGCTTGCACTGAGTAAAACTGTGACAGGAGTTTGGGGTCCAAGGGGTTAAATCATGCGTTGTGTACATTTTCTCTCCAATCACTGCTTATCTGCTTTTGCGATTACCACAAATTGTCAGGCAGATAAATATTACCTCATTTTCATTCAGCTGTAAAGATCCCCATGCCTAATTAAATACCCCTCTGTTGTGTATTTCCTCTTATTTCAGCACAAGTATACCTACTTTCTGGGCTACATGTTTAAATTTGCTTTTGTTGGTCACAGATGAGCCACTTATGGCTTCATGGTTGTACTGAAGAACGCAAAATTTATTTATTTTTTTACAGAATTTGGTCAGTACCTAGGGTTTATCTTTAGAAAAAGATCATTTCGATGAAAGATCACGATGTTACGCTTGGAATCAGTTAAGTTTCCGTACCCAGCTTAATTCGAGGATCGTTACAAAGGTGAAAATGTGATGATTCTTAATGTTTTTATGGTTTCTCTCACTGAAAAATGGTGTAATTTTAGCAGGATTTCCCTTTGTCACCTGCATTGCATCTAGAATGATGGATGGATGGATGGATGGATGGATGGATGGACGGACGGGTGGATGGATGGGTGGATAGATCGATAGGTGGATGATGGATGGATGGGTGGATAGATCGATAGGTGGATGGATGGGTGGATGGATGGGTGGATAGATCGATAGGTGGATGGATAGGTAGATAGGTGGATGGATGGGTGGATAGATCGATAGGTGGCTGGATGGATGGATGGATGATAGATGGATGGATGGATGGATGGATGGATGGATGGATGGATGGATAGATAGGTAGATGGATGGATATTTCATCCATGTTTACTTGTTGTATTGAGCATAATGTACACTTTGTAGCAGTAGTTTCATCTCAAAGGCGGTACATTTCTGTCATTCACCTCTAACACACTTTTTCTTTGTAATCACTTCCTCAATTTTTTTTTTTTTAATGTAACCTTTATACCAATGAAACTCGACCACTTCTGCACATATTTTTCATAACGGAAACTTAGTCACTCAAAAGGCAAAGGTCACCTTGTCCGTGTTGACTTTTCATTCGAAGCAGACACAAGACATGTTGAGTGTCTTTGAGAATCACTTTACATGAGTGGAAAAACAAAACAAAGAGGAAGTGTTGACTGGTCTGTTTGGTGGACTTTGTGCCGTGATGATCGTGGCTCGTGATAAATTCAGCATAATAGTTATTTCACAGTCTAGTGTTATTCTCACTCATGTTTGGTGGTCGCTATTCACGTCACCTCTTCATCATGGCTGTTATTCTTTTGAATCATGCATTGTTTCCTTTCATTTTTGCTCATTTTTACTCAGTGTGAGCTCATTTTACACTGCAGTATAAAGTTCTGCACATCTGTGGAAACAGAACAAGCATGAATAGAAGGAGAGAGAACTAAAAAATGCCTTTTGTGCAGAATTACAAAGTTATAATGCAATGATTCAGAAAAAATAAATTAAAAAAAATGAAAGTTACTTTTCTTTTGTCATTGATTTGACAAAATTTGGCAAAATTTGAAAAATGTGAAGTCGATATTTGTCCTAAGTGCCCACTGGTGTTACCAACACTGAAAAAAATGTGTCTTTACCTCATATAAATACTTTGCTATTTAAATCTCTAATTGGTTTTCATACTGGCAGCCTTCAAGTAACTTAATTTTTCACAAATGAACTTCCTGTTGCACCAAGGAGCACAGAGAATTTGTAACTGTTTAATATGTATTTCATTTTATTAAATAATTTTATTTTGACACCATTTTAAACTGGTCTTGTAGGGAAAAAAAAGTGATTGGTTATTTTTCTTCATGGAACTACATGTCAAAGATGAGTTTATAGAATCTGATTAGTGTGAAGTGTAAAATAATGTGATTTTGGCAAAAATATGATGATTACAACCTTAGATTTGCTAATAAAAAAATAAGTAAAGACTGTTGGAAAGTTGAAAATCAGGCGATTCTTTCTGTTTTTGCAGTTTGTGGCTCTGATAAATTGTGTAATTTTGCTGATTTGTTTTTGTTTACAGATAACATACCTCTCAAACTTGATGGCAGGCTTTGAGGTTCTTATGGTTAAACCATTTAAATTAAGGTATAACATGAAACATGGAAGAATTTAAAGAATGTCAATATTTGCCATTGCTGCCGTTTATTTACAGCGACGCTTTTATTGCTTCGGCCTGTCTAGGTGATCCTCATTGGTAGTTCCCTGATTCTCCCTTCGAGCTCTCACACCTTCACAGAGATGCTTAAGCTTGAATTTGAGTCTCTTGCACCAAAAAGACCTTCTTCTTCTTCTGCTCCGTCGTATTTTGACCTTCCTGTGTTTGTGTATCAGGAGTCGGAGGGTCAAGGATGCCCATTTTGCCGATGTGAGATTAAAGGCACAGAGCCCATCGTCGTGGACCCCTTCCACCCGAAGGCCAGCGGGGCTTCCTTCGCTGGTTTCCAGGGATCCAGCAGAGCAGAAGCTGCTGGCAATGAGGAGGAAGAAGATGATCGGCTGGAAGACCAGCACCTTGTCATGAGCAGGCTGGCCTGCACCAAGGTGAGACGATGATACATTATCGTTCAAACGTTTGGGGTCATCCAGACAATTTCATGTTTTCCATGAAAACTCCCACTTTTATTCATGTGCTAACATAATGACACAAGGGTTTTCTAATCATCAATGAGCCTTTCAACACCATTAGCTAACACAATGTAGCATTAGAACACAGGAGTGATGGTTGCTGGAAATGTTCCTCTGTACCTCAATGGAGATATTCCATTAAAAATCAGCCGTTTCCAGCTAGAATAGTCATTTACCACATTAACAATGTCTGGACTCGATTTCTGATTCATTTAGTGTTATCTTCATTAAAAAAAACAGATTTTCTTTGAAAAATAAGGACATTTGTAAGTGACCTCAAACTTTTGAACAGTAGTGTATAAAAAAAGTTTATTTGCGTAAGAAAGAGTGAGACACAGGAAGGTTGTTTTAGTCACTGCTGACAACATCTTTAGTAGGGGAGAGTGGGGTGGATGAGCCTGTGGGTTAGTTGTTTCTAGAAAACCATGGAAGAAAATGGTTATGTGGTCAAATATTTTTGAAGAGGAACCCATTAAACTCTCCCAGTGAGGAGAAGGAGCACATGGAGGAAGAGGTTAGCACATTTTAGTGAACAAAACAGGTTTTTGCAGTTCAAAATCAATTTTTCATGTTTATGGTTTTAAGAGTGTTGTTGTGTCTGAACAATTGCTGAGAAATCTGAAACTGTTTCACATGTGTGTTAGTACATTAGTGAGCTACAATATGAAGCTAAACTGTTAGCATGAAGTTGGCTCTAAACTGCCTGGAGGATGCACTTTTGTTAAAATGGTGGCAGTGGGGTTACATAGAGTCATTAGTCCTCACCTGTGATCATTGGTAAATAACTACATTACTGTAATTCTACATCGTATTCTTGCATTTTATGACCAAAATGATTTTGACTTTGAGACCAGTGGAAGACAGACAGGGCTTCAACTTCTCTGAAGGACTTTGGAGAGAGCTGTAGGAGGAGTAAAGAATAGGAAGTCCATACGTATAAGATCATCAGAATGACTTTAAAGGGATTCATGGACAAATAAAAGCCCGATAAGAAACCACAACATCGTTGAAGACAACAGGATCTGCCCACCAGGTCTTGGATGAACAAATGGAGACAGATCTTGTATTACATTGATGGCACAATTTACCCCAACATATTATCTCCAAAGGCACAATTTACCCCAACATATTTTCTCCAAAGGCTCAATTTACCCCAACATATTTTCTCCAAAGGCTCAATTTACCCCAATCTGAGACAAGAAATCACCTTTTTTTTTTGGAAAGCCATATTTTAAAAAACTGTTCATTTAACCAATTATTCCCAGGGATGCCCCCATCCTGAAGTATATGCACATGTTTAATTTCTATACCTCCACTGCAACGACACCTCAGATAAAACTGGCTCATTTTACCCCACTCTTCTGTACTACATTACTTCAGATTTCAATGCTGACGTTTCAGTCAACATCTCTAAATGTATATTTGTGCATGTGTGGTTGCAGGTCGAGCGCCCACCTTCTCCAGTGTCTCAGCTGCCTCCGGTGCCTCCTCGACTGGACCTCCTGCAGCAGAGATCCTCCAGCTCCCATAGTGCACTGGGGCAGGGGGCAACGGCCAAGGTAAGCACGTGCTGTCAAAATAAGCTAATTTAAGCTGCTAAGGTTAGTGACTGGTCGAATGGGCCTTCTGGCATAGCACCTTGAGCTGGTAGACTGGCTTCTTGAATGGATAGTGTACCACCTGAGGTCTCTGGAGCCGGTTCTTGGGTACCTGAGGTCGCTGGAGGTCCTTGGGTTGGTGGGGGACGTTGGGCACCTTGGGCTGCTGGGGAATCTTGGGTTGTCAGTGGACCTTGGGTTTCTTGGGGAGATTTGGCACCTGGGGGACTCTGGGTTGCTGGGGGACCTTTGGCACCTGGGCTGCCTTGGGTTGCTGGGGGACCTTTGGCACCTGGGGGACCCTGGGTTCCTGGGGGACCTTTGGCACCTGGGGGACTCTGGGTTGCTGGGGGACCTTTGGCACCTGGGCTGCCTTGGGTTGCTGGGGGACCTTTGGCACCTGGGGGACCCTGGGTTCCTGGGGGACCTTTGGCACCTGGGGGACCCTGGGTTCCTGGGGGACCTTTGGCACCTGGGGGGCCTCAGTTCGCTGGAGGACCTTGGGGAACTGCAGGACATGGGGGTGCTGGGGGTCCTTGGGCACAAATGGGTGCTGATCTACATTTTTTTCAAGGCTGTGCTACAACAATCTTTGAATTCTCTGAGGGAAATTCTGAGTGGTGTTAGTCGTTCTGACGTTTTCTCTCTCTGTACTGGCTGTGGAAGCCTTTCTAAAGAGATTTGACTGGAATAAATAGAGGAACAAATCTATCATCTTCATTTTGTGCAAACATGCACACAATACAAAGCTAAACTGAGCCTAATGTAAACAACCAATTAGTTCTTATCTTGTCTTTTTAGGATAAAATTCCCATTTTGTGCTACTGTCTGTCTGCCACAGCTCAACAAGGAAGCACAGTACAGGAAACAAAAAAGGGGAATTTTGTTTAAGTTTAAATATGGCTATCTTTAGAAAATGCCCGCTTCATTTGACTATGAGAGACAGCTGAAGCCTTGTACAAGCTGGAATCAGCTGAACTCTAGAAGAACATTCTGCACAGAAAAGGAACTTAACTTTTTTGACGTTGTTCCCCAACTTTTGCCCTGAAGTAACATTAGGGAGGCGTTTTCTTACGAATAGCGTAAAGTGTTTCTGAGCATGTGAGGAAGTGCAAAAAAACAGGAAGTAGAAGGATTAAAAAAGTGAGTTTTTTTAAAAATCTTTTTATTTATCAAGAACCATCTGGCAGACATGAATCGCTGTTTTTTTTTTATATACTTGCATATTCTAAATTGGTGACGGTGTGTGTTCAAATGATTAATAATCAGTCAATACAGCTTTCATATAAATATGTCAAGCAGGTGGAGTTGTAATCAGCCAAAGTGTAACTCCGTTAACATTTCCTACTGGACTTCAAGTGATCACATGTTCTCTCACATGTCCATTTGACTGTCAAATATCTCAACTAAACATGCTTTAATTGTGAAAGTCTAGTTCCCTGAAGCCATTTAAATGCTGAAGTGTTCACAGTAGTCAGACGTGGCCGATTCATAGTTTATGCATCCTTGTGTGCTGACATGGCTCGATTCAAACTACTTTATGCAAATTACAGGGTGTATAAACTTGTGTTTTTTAAAATAATATAGCCGTTACTTATAGCTTGAACTGTAGGACCATGTAAGTGACAAAGTTTGCTCCAGTTCATGTGTCTGAAGCACATTTAGTGAACACAACACTGGATTTCTGGAGAATTTTGAACTTCCCACTGTGTTTGGACTCCATAGATGGAGAGCATGTGAAAATCAAAGCACCTCCAAAGTCCAACTACTTCATTTACAGCTTCTTAAATGATTAATTATACAGCCTCTCCTCATGATTAGCATTCGTTCAGTTTAGTTTTATTTATATAGCATCAATTCACAACATGTCATCTCATGGCACTACACACAGTAAGGTGAAGACATGACAAGTTTTAAGCAGAGAAACTCAACAAATCCAAAGTTTCTTTTGGATTCCTTTGGAGCAAGAACTTGGCATCAGTGTTTTCAGCACCATTAACTTTCCTAGCATATGTGCCGTGCACAAAGTCTGCATAGGAACAAAATTTTACAGAGGCATCCACATAGTCACTGGCAGACTTTGGCAGATGATGAAATTTGCATCACATGGACCCTTGGAGCCCAATGGATGAAAAAACAGGTGTTGTCGGTTTGGGGAGCGTAATTTATTGCTTAGTGACAGAATTAACAAAAGGGAACTGTGCTAATACAACAAAGAAAACAAAGGTAGTGGGTGTTTGCTCAATTAAAGAACCAAATAAGACCAAACAAAGGCCATCAGAGTTACAAAAAATAGCTAAACAAAACAGCTAAACTCCTTAGCCAAACTCAAACACAATTCCCACAACGCAACACCCACAGCTAACAAAAGAAACTAAACAAACGAGTGCCCCCAGAGTAACTTCAAAACTATGTCAGCCGCTGCTAACAGAAGCTAAAATGTACATACACACAATGTGTAACTTCTAAACTTTGTTACACAGCTGCTAACAGAAGCTACAGAGACGAGAGGCACCAAGGGGAACTGCTCATGTTAAATCCCAGTCCGGAGGCTCGGGCTGTGTCCGAAATCATCCACTCACTCCCTGTTCCCTGTCTAGGGACCACCATATATTAGACTATGTAGGGAGTTATTAATTAGGTTGCTCGTTAACTGTGATTTGTGCTGTAGCAGCCGAGTGCAAACACATCACATTCACAGTTTATTACATGGCTAAGAAATGGGTAAAATCGAATTCTGCAGCACAACCTAAACAGGAAACTTTTCGCACTCTCGTCCATCTCGCCCGTTGTTGTTTCCAGTAGGTCAAAAGGATTCATTAAAGCGAAATCAGCCTCACATGTTGGTATATTTCAACATGAAGCAGCTTGTAACTCTGCACATCAAACACCAACATCAAGACCCCCATGAACATCAGCTTCTGTTTCCTACCATTGAGTCCACATCAACATTTAGTGTAAACGTCTGTAACCTGGAACCTTGTCAGACATTTCACACATCAAGTTCTACTGTTTTTCACTTTTTTCAAATTTTAAGGGTAAGTAATTAAATGTTTGTCCTCCTCTGGAGCCTTGCAATCGTTTGGATCGGCTGGAACAACTTTTGTCTGTGTCCAGAATAACTTCAGGCAAATGAGAAAGTTGGTTGCATCGGTGCTACCATTGAAAAAGTTAGTCTGGAGCCCTGCCTACAGACAATAAGTATCACCAGTTAACCTCAACATGTCCTTGGACTGTGGGAGGAAGCCGGAGAACCTGGTGAAACATGTAAAACATCGGTGGATAGCACCACAACCTCACAGGTGGAAGATCCCCGGTTCACATCCCGGCCTCTTTCCACACAGAAAGATCCGAGGCCGGGACGTGAACCGGGGATCTTCCACCTGTGACGTTATGGTGCTATCCACCGATCAGTTTGAGAACCTGTGGTCTTGTGTGTCTTTGCATCTCTGCTGATTAATAACCCCTACATCCCCTCCCACCTCCACCCAGATGGCAGCCACGCACCGAGACAAGCCTCTACCTCTGCCTCCAGCCCTGAGAGAGCTGCCCCCTCCTCCCCCTCCGGAGCGCCCCTCCCTGGTCGTTCAGGACTCCAGACTTCAGAGGAGACCCCTGCCCTCCACCCCTGACCAGCCTGCCTGGGCGGCCAACTACATGATCCCACGCCCTGCGACCAAGGCTCCATCGGCGCTGTCCTCCACCCCTCAGAGCAACGGGACCGGTGGAGAAGGAAGCAAACCCCAGGCTGCTACCAACGCTGTGTACTGTCTGGCAGCAAGGTACGATAACAGACATGTTGGCTGTTGTCCTGCTGAACATTATCTCTTAACTACCATAAAGTAGCTCCCACTCCGCTGTGTCAATAAAGTTAGATGTGGGACTATTTTTATAACCATTGACCAATTTGTACTGGACATAGAGAGACTGAAACTGTAGTATAATTATGCAGTTATGTTTTAGGGGTGTTTTTACATCTGATTTAGAACTAACTGTAGCAGACAATACATAGATAGCAATCATAGATATAAATAATAGGTGGCAAAATTTAGACTTTTTGATGTCATTGCTGCACATACGGGTAATATGCATACTGGCTTTTGTACTACCATAGAGTAGCTCCCACTTTGCTGTAGGTCAGTATTGGTATTTATGAAACACAGAGATATTTTTATAACCATTAACCAGATTGTACCTGAGAGAATTTTATCAGGATTTACTGGAGATGGAGAAATTGTAGTATAATTGTGCAAGTAGATGTTTTCTTGGTGTTTTTACATCTATTTAGGACAATAGATAGAGAAACAGACAATAGATAGAGAATATAAATAAAAAAACGACAATAGATGACAAAATTTTGACTTTTTATGACTATTAACCAGTTTGTGCTGGAGAGAGTGAGAAATTGTAGTATAATTGTGAAAACAGATGTTTTAGGTTTTTCTTTTTAAATCTATTTAGGACAAACTGTACCAGACAATATAAAGAGATAATAGTAGATAACAGACACTAAATGACTAAATTTAGACTTTTATAAATATTAACCAACTACTAATGGAGAGAGAGAATGAAATTGTAATATAACTGTGCAAACAGATGTTTTAGGAGTGTTTTATGTCTATTTTGAACTAACTGTAGCAGACAATATATAGATAGAGATAATAGATACAGATAATAGGTCACAAAATTGTGACTTTATGATATAATTATTACACAGACAAGTAATAGACATAATGGACTTTTGTCCCATTTATCATTGTCTCTTAACCAGCATAAAGTAGCTCCCAGTCTGGGGGACAAAATATATTTATATTGTTTTTAAATCATTGTCTAATTGGTTTGTAGGGGTTTAGATTTTAATCTCCTGGAAGTGTAGTCGGTGAAACAAATATTTTAAGGGTGTTTCTACATCCATTTAGCACTAACTTTTTGACTTATGTATGTGTCTAGTTTCTCAATGACTGAACTTTATAAAAACAGTATGAGGCGAATGTGCAGCTTTATGAATCTGATGTAAAGAGGTTATATTCATGTTCCTGTGTTTCTTTGTACATACAGTTTTAATAGTTAATCTACAGTTCTATACTTTTGGTCCAAGGATTTTTCAGAAGCGAGTCTGATTTTTAAAGTATAAAACTGCTTTGTGACGTCTTGGTTTGGTCAGGTCTCTGCCAGCAGCAGCGTCCAGCGGAGAGAGGCCGTCGTCTGACTGTGAGGAGAACGAGTACATGAGTCCCACCTCCCTGCCGGCCTCTGGGGCTCCCTGGGTCATAACGGGCTCCTTGGTGCCTCCAGCGCCGCCCCAGACCAACCACCACAACGACATCGGGTAAATATATAAACGAGGGTGGCGTCTTTTCTTCGTGCAGCAGTTATCATGAAATGTCCCTGTTTTATTCATGTATTTTTTAAATTTACCTTTAACCAGGAAGTCCCGTTGAGATTAGAGATCTCTTTTACAAGGGAGACCTGGCCGCGGTAGCAGCCATACAACATTTAAAAATTCTATTTAACAGATAAACAGTAAAACAATAAAACAGATTGACAGCCGTTCAATGACAGCAACCTCTCAAGAAAAAACATCAACATTCCTAATTCACTGTATTCTTTATGATACTCCTAAACTCATTAATGGATGTGAATGTTTCTAGTTTGAGTTTTTTTTGAAGATTATTCCAGAGCTTAATCTGTCCTGAAATATGCCAGGGATGTTAATAAGATGTTGAATTGTTTCATTTGTGTGCTTTTTAGACCAGTGTCCAGTACAAGTTTGTCAGATAGATAGTTTTCAGAACAGGCATGAGAGTAAAAAATCTACTTTGGAGCCCGACTGAACCCAACATGCAGGTTCCAGGTTACTTTTACCACTGATCACGAGCAGATATTTACATCACGAAAGGGACAATTACAACAAACATAGCAACAGAAATGACCATCTTACTACTTTTCCTACCTTCACTGAAGCAACGAAGAGTTTTTCAGTGAACAGTGGTGAGCAATATGTTGGACAAAGTGACATCTTGTGGCTCACAGCAGGATTTGAATCCATGATTAGAGACCAGAAAGTGTACCAGACGATTTCTGAGTTGCAGTTAAATGTTGCTGAGAAATCATTTTAAACAGGTGATTCAAAATGACAGAAAAAAAAGGTTCACAGTATGAGCCAAACATAAAACACAGAGCAGGGTGTTGTTGACTAACTGGCTTATCAGGACGGCAGATTTGACATAAATATGTGCCAAAGGCAGCAGAAAAACGGCACAATTGGTGCCACTGTTGTCTTATTTATGGCATTCATCAACTCATGCTGGTTTGTAAAATGCAGCGTGAAAAGAAGAACTTTGAATCAAAGAGCTGTAAACTTCTGGAAAGATGAGATAACTGGAGGCTTCTGCTGTGGACTGGGGCTATAATGTGATGTGGGAAAATATTCTAATTTTGTTCCCAACGTTTGCAGAGCTGCTGTCAGCTGTTACGAGTTACCAGCAGGTGGCGGAATAACAAACATGTAGATGTGAACATGCAGCACATCAGTGACTCTTTAACCCTCCTGCTGTCCTCATTTACAGGCACCAAAAAATACTGTTTCCTTGTCTGAAAAAAATCCAAAAATTCAGCAAAAAAATTCCCAAATTTCTGAAAATTTGAAAAACCTTCAGGAAGAAAATTCCAATAATTGCTTAAAAGTTTCCCTTAAAGATTTTATATTTAAAAAAAAAAAAAAAAAACAACCCAAATTTGGAAAGTAAATTCTTGTAAATATTTTCAAAAAATGAGTAAAAATCTTCCCCAAAAAAATCCTAAAAATATCTAAAGTGATTACATGTAAATTTCCCCTGGCGTGGGGAGAAATAAAGAACTTATCTTATCTATATCAGTAAAACTTGTAATATTTAAGAACATTCACATAAAAATCAACCAAAATCCAACGAATTTTGCTGGATTTTGGTTGATTTTTTTGTGAATGTTCTTAAAAAACATTTTTACCATTTTTTTCCACCAAAAAATGTTCAAAGATTTCCCAAAAATGTTGAAAATTTTCTGCTTTTCACCTCCTTAAATAATTTAAAGGAGATGAAGCCAGAGCAGCGAAGGAGAAGCATGAGGCCTCGCATCAGAAGCTCCACTGTGAAAATGTATTTTTTTCCACATTTTCAAACTTTAAAACGGGTCCATTTTGACCCGCAGGACGACACGAGGGTTAAGGATGTGAATGTGATGTGTACTGGAAAAAAAACAGGAAATATATCTGTAATTAGATTCAGGATGTTGTGTGTAATCAAGTTGGAAATGCTGCTTAGATGAGGTGATTAAGGAGAAAACTGGATGATAAAACACATTATGAGGTATTAACTGGATTCAAACTGGACTAAATAGTGCAGTGATCTATCTGGAGCTGTATTTTTATGTCCAGCAGGGGGCTCTGCAGCTTCACTGTTTTTAATTCTTTTATTTTCTTAGCATAGCCATCCCATTCCTAAACCCAGAAATGCCACCCTTTCACTTATTTTCTGCTTTTCGCCTCCTTAAATAATTTAAAGGAGATGAAGCCAGAGCAGCGCTGGAGAAGCGTGAGGCCTCTCTTTCATCAGAGCTCGCCTCTTTGATGAAATGATGACAGAGTGTAAAATGCAGGACTACAAATCCACTCAGCCAAGGAAAATAAGTAGAATTGCTGCTTAAATGCTGAATGTGAAGCTGTAAATGGAAATGGAGGCAGTAATGTGTGCAGGCAGTTGATTCAGCTTAAAAGTTGCTAGTAATTTTGAGGCAGAATTGGAAAGAAGTAGATTATAAATGTAGCTTTTATTTTACTGTATATAAAAACAATGATTTATGCAGTCTTTTATTTTTTTATCACATTTGCTTTGGTGCTACTGAACACATTTAGACTTTCGTCATTTTAACTGTGGAATCAGATATCAACATTAACTCAGCCAAGAAAGGATTATTTAGTAAAGAACCACAGATAAGAAGCGGCAGAACCATAAAAAACTAGAACGTAAGATGAAAAACATCACACTCGTGGATCTGTAACTGCAGAAGTTATAAAATCCCTTTAATAAATCAGTTCAAATAGAAGAAATGTCTTACATTTATGAAAGTAAAATATATGTAACTGTCCAGATACACATTTTTGCATTCAAAATCAGATAAAACAACTTTATCTGATCAAAAATATGACAAAATAAATACAAAAAATATATATCATTAAACCGGGTTGGATAAAAGACCCCAAAATGTCAGAACTAACTTATCTAGCAATTAATACACTAAAACAGGGCTGGTTTAATGAATATACTTAAGGAAATACTGTAGTAATTACAAAGAAATATACATATACTATTGTTCAAAAGTTTTGGTCACTTAGAAATGTCCTTATTTTTGAAAGAAAAGCATTTTTTTCAGTGAAGATAACATTAAATGAATCATACATCCAGTCTAGACATTGTTAATGTGGTAAATGACTATTCTGGCTGCAAACGGCTGATTTTTAATGGAATATCTCCATAGGGGTACATGAAAATGTAATAAAACCTTCATTTATCCTTCTATGGCTGTTCATTGTAGTTGAATCCACTGGGCTCATGCTGACAGTCATTGATGAAACGTCTAAAAGTGGTGATTTTTCTCCCAGCAGTGAGGTCGGCGACAGCGACTCTGAGGACCCCCAAGTCTACGAGTCTATGTGTAACATCCAGAACCAGGCTGGTTCCTCTGAGACGACGCAGGCCTCTGATCTGGGTAACGTTCTTCAAGTTTCTTGCAGAAATACTGCTTGGTTGCTGTCTTACTGAGAGTCAGTTGAGAATATCAGGATCAGTTTCATTTCTGTGCAACCAGAACAAGGAGAACTTTAAGGCTGGTGTTTTTTCTTGGCTCGAAAACAAGTTGCCGACTTGTTTTCAAGCCAAGAAAAAGCACCAGCTTTAAAGGCTTTTTTGATAACTTTTGACTGATAATGCTTCACTTTTTCCATTATCATGGTACCCAGTGTATTTAAAAAAGAAGTGGATATACCGTGTCATGAAAAAGTATTTGCCACCCTACAGAAATCTTCAATTTTTGCACATTTGCCACACGTAAATGTTTCAGATCATCAAATTAACTTTAATGTAATGTAAGACAAAGATAACCCAAGAAAATGCAGTTTTAGATGGTGATTTATTCAGACTCTCTTGTCCTATGTGAAAAAGTAATTGCCCCTTTAGCTACCAATCTACCAAATGACCAAATTAATTTGTCATCTGGGTTCAGTTTCGCCATCCATGCTCACATTTTATTCCTGTCAGACTTGTTGAACGTAAACTTCACTAAATAGAACCTGTCTTCATTGTGAAGTGACTAAAGGGTCTCAAAAAGCAACACATGATGCCACGTTCTAAAGAGATTCAAGAACAGATGAGAAACAAAGTCATTGACATTCATCAGTCTGGAGGGTTCCAAAGCCATTGCTGAGGCTCTGGGACTCCAGAGAACCACAGTGAGAGACATTATCCACAAATGGAGGAACATGGAACAGTGGAGAACCTTCAGGAGTGGACCAACAACCAACATTTCTCCAAGAGCATCGACATCTAATCCAGGAGGTCACAAAAGAACCCAGAGGAACATCTAAAGATCTGCAGACCTCACTGGCCTCAATGAAGGTCATCTACATGATTCCACAATAAGGAAGACTCTGGGAGGAAATGGATCCATGGGAGAGTTGGAAGGATCAAACCACTACTGACCAGAACGAACATAAAGGTTCATCTGACATTTGCAAAAACATTTAAGACTTTTGGGATAACATCCTGTGGACTGATGAGTCAAAGGTGGAACTTTCTGGAAGACATGGGTCTGTTCCATCTGGTGTAAAGCTAATACTGCATTCCACTAGAAGACCATGATACCAGCAGTGAAACATGGTGGTAGTGTGATGGTTGGAAGATCTGGAAGACTTGAATTCTGTTCTCTATCAGAAAATCCTCCTGGAGAAGATCCTCCATCAGTTCATGACCTAAAGCTCAACACTGATGGTTTATGCAGCAAGACAAAGACCCAAATCATAAACAAATGTATGGATGTAAACATAATGTCAGTGTTTCTGCATCTATATGTGAGGTGTTTATTGTTCATTCCTTGTACTGATTATTGTGATTTGTTTTTCAGATCACCCTCAGCATCAGGTCCAGGAGGAGACGAGTGTGGAGGACATCTACGAGTACAACACTCCCCGGCCGGTCGTCCCTCCAGCCCCCACCAGAAGAGCTCTGTCGGACATCAGCGGTCCTTCTGCAGCCTTCAGCACTCTCAGCATGGACGGTGCAGTAGAAGCCAGTACGCATTTGAACCGTTTTCTCAAATAATCCTGAATCAACGATTCAGTGAGCTGTGGGATGGGAGATGACCCACAGAACATACGTGTTATATCACAGCTCATTCTGTGAAGCAAGTGGAAAAAAGACCATCTAGATAGTATTTTTGTTTTTTACATTGTGACTAAATAGTTTTGGAAACTTGTTTTAATGAGAACAACAGTTTAGACTCCTCAGTCTCATAAATAATTAGATATTTTTCTGGTGTTTTCACTGCACTGTCACACAGTCTGAGCTCCTCTAGAGGAGAAATTGTTGTTCTTTATTTAAATGCAACCAGTATCAGTTGAAATGAGACTGAATTATATCTTTCCTTCTCTTATGGCGTCAAGGTTGCGTCCTGGAACACAGATATTCTTGGTTTCTTACAGAATCCAGTTAGAGAAAACTATTTACTGGAGAAAAACTATTTCTTCTGTTTCTACAGTTTCTCGCTCTGGTAAATGGTGTAATTCTGTCGATTTTTCAAAGAGGACGTGCTTTTCAAATTCGCTGGCGTGGTTTGGAGTTCCAGAGGGTTGAACAGTTATTTATCTTAGAGCTTTAAAATTGGCAGGAAAAGTCCAGAATTACCAAGTGTTATCTTTCATTCTCAGAAGAATGAAAACACACCAGTAGAAAAATAAGTAATGTCTCACTGCCAAAAGGTGGACAAAGTAAAAAAAAATGCATGAAAAGTGCCACGTGAACTCCTGAATAGACAACAATTTATTGACAACATATCAAGCAAAGCTGTGAGACAACTACAGAAAACATGGAAATGTGCTGTTTTTAGCTTCATCGCTGGATATCTTGACCTACTAAATATACAAAATAAAATAATTTTTAAAGAGAAAAAGACACAGCTGCATGAATATACTGCAGACTATACAGGGAATGGCACTTTTTAATAAAGTTTAGCGCCAAACATTTCAAAATATAGCATATCCTGATTGTAATCACTGTCCTGCAGGGTTCATCAGTCCAGCATTGCAAGTTAGTCACAGTAATGCCGTTTAACAATTAGCTGAAAAAGTTATGATTTCAAGTGTCTGGCTGGGGGGCAAAACATCAGTTTTTTTTTACACCTGCCAGTTCCGGTCTTATGTGACTTAGTAAATTGATAATAGGTTGGTTTGAAGTGTTGATCAGACAACACTGGATTGTTAAGAACATGAAATTCGGAGCTTTCAGGCACTTGTCAGAATTTTCCAACATTTCCAGTTCTAATTAATCGAGTAAATTAACTGTAGATTAATTGATAATGAAATGAATCTGTAGCTGCAGCTGTGCTTAAAGGAGATTGTTTCTATCGTCCGTCTTTAGTTACAGCGGGTCCTTGGTTTACGACGTCCTATAGCGTTTCATCGTTGTATCGGAACTTGTTGACGAGCAGAACGGACAAATACGTCGTCACACGGCGCAATAAGACGAATTTGTTTACATTTGCCAGTTGTACGTTACCTTGGATTGTGCTACATTCGCTAACTTTTTGGCCTTCATTATGGCTCCCGAGCGTAAATCACAGTCTTCTGATGGCAGTGCTTTGAAGAAAAGGAAAGCCATCTCCATGGAATTGAAATTAGATATAATAGAACGCTCAAGTTGTAAAAACAGTGCAACATATTCTGGTATCTTCTCGTAAAATAACTCATACATGCATGAAAGTCATTGGTATTCATGACTTTTCCCAAGAACTGATCGGTATCTTGATGCACGTAACGGTTTTGTTTACGTTTTTGCCGGAGTTCCGACAGACGGTGAAAATTGACTAACATCAATCGGTAGGAATGGAACTCCAAACTAAGTCAAGGACCCAACCCCATATTTTAATCGATAAGTGAAACATACGTCTTGTGCCACCTTTTTGCAGTGCTGGTTTGTCCTAGTTTAAATAGAAGGCACAAGTCATTAATAGAATAAACCATATTTTTGTTATTTTACACCCAGATGGGAGCGTTTTGTCACCATGTCGATCAGTCTACTACTTTGATCCAGACTAAAATATCTAAAGAACCTTCAGATGCATTGACAGAAGCACTGATGTTCCTGAGAAGTTTGATGGTAGAATACGTGTTTCTAGTCCAACAGCGACGGTAAAACTAACACATGGCAGTCAGAAAACATCGGTGTTCTCATAAAATAACAGTTCATATCTGTTAAGTGTCTGTGTTCACTTCTAGTCACAGCTAATCCCACTTCTCTTGTATTTCCTCTGGCACTTTACTGCACCACTGCTGTGTTTTCAGGTGTGTGTGCAGCAGGTGTCGACCCTGAACGTCCCCCCAAAAAAATCCAAAAAAAGAGCCTCGAATATATCCAACAAAACATTTTTTTGTGTGTTTTTGCTTCCCAGCTGATGCTAAAATAAGTGGAGATTGTTAATGTATCTATTACACATAGAACATAGATACATAGATATATAATAATAATAATAACAGATATATAGTAATTAGGTCCCACTCACACCGGTCCTACCAGAAACCAGTGCTTGCAAAAGGTTCCGAGGTACGTATTGAATATGCACAAACCGGCATTGGGGGAATGGATACGCTCTCTCAGCAGCAGTCTGAACGAAAGTGGTATGATGCAAATTTGTGACAGTAGGCATGAAGGGGTTAAACAACTTTAAAAATATTACAAAATAATTACTCACAAAAAAAAAAATCACATTGGACTGGGTTGGATAAAAGACAAAAATGTCAGGAGGAACATAACTGGTAATTAATATGCTAAAGCAGGGCTCGTTAATTCAATATACTTAAGGAAATACTGCTAGCAATTAAAAAATATACATATATTTAAAAAAAAACAAGCATGAAGATCTAATAAAACCTTTGTTTATCCTTATATAGGTGTCTATTTTACCCGAAGCCACTAGAAAACAGTGCTGCCGATGACTGATCTGACCTGCACTGTGATCATGGAAGCTAATTGTCTGAAGCTGCTTCTGACTTCCAAGAAGCAAAACATGCTAACTTTATACTTTCATTCGATTTTTTTTTTTAAAACCTGATAGTCATATGTCATATTTGTTAAGTGTCAGTGTTTATTTCTAATCCCAGATGTCTTGTTTTTCCTCTGGTACTTGAAAGCACCACTTAAACTGGTTTTTATCTTTTTGTTTCCAGGTATGTTTGCGGCAGGCGTCGACCCTGAACGCCCCCCCAAACCTCTCCCCCGTCGAGCCAACTCTGACCGACGGCCTCGACCGCTGAACCGTGAATTTCCTCCCCCGTTGCCAGAACTCCCCGGTCCCTCCTCGGCCTCCTCTTCCTCCCCTGCTCCTCCTCTTCCCCTTCCTCCTCCTCCTGCTGCTGCTGCTGCTGGCGGCCCTGGAAGTCTGGCTCTGAACGGGGAGATCGAATGCCTGATGTCGCAGGGCTACTCCATCCAGGACATCCAGAAAGCTCTGATGATCGCCCAGAACAACCTGGAGACGGCCAAGAACATCCTGCGCGAGTTCGTCTCCATCCCCTCCACGGCTCACATCGCCACATAGTCCAGTCCGGTTTGCTTCACCCTCCGCCTCATCCCCCCGTCTCCACTCTGTGCCATTACCGTGGATAGCATTTACCGAGCACTTTCCTGCAGGGCCGTGAGTGCTTGTCAAGAGGCTTTAACGTGAGGCTGTGTTCACGTCATATCGGAAAGTCGGTTGCAGTCAACGGTTGTTACGTCTCAACATGAAGATTGAGGGTTTCAGCCCAACTAGCGAGAGCGCAGGGTCCATCAGGGCATTAGTTGAAACTTTATGACCGATATGACCTGAACACAGCGTCCATGGAGAACCGAAGCCCTCGCCTCGGTCCGAGTACCTCCTGTCGTTAAGCTAAGTGTTGAAGCTACACCGACTTTGTTCCCGTGCGGATCGTCGCCTCTCGACTCCCCCCGCTGCTGGCAGCCGTTCAGTTTGGTGCTTTACGGGCTTCTTTCGCAAAATCGTGGCGTACGAAATATGTAGCGGTTCGGTTTCGGGAAAACTTAGCGATTTAGCTCCGTGGCGTGTACATATGTGTGTGTGCTCATGCTGATGAATGTTGAGTTGCAGTGCAGTATCGCAGGGCTTCGTGTCGTCGTCGCCGCCGTGGCTCGCTCCGTTTCGATGGTATTCGACAAGTTGAACATTATCTCAGCTCCCGGTTCGAAGAAATAACAAGTTTAATGTTCCAGTGCTCTCATAACGTGTCGTGCTGTGTGTAGTACTAACAACGGCTCAACTTGAGGTTGTCTAACTCCGTGATTTCATGCCGCCGTGTGAGGTGGTCCGACACTGAAGGCTGGTTATTTAGTCGAGATGCTTCTGCAGAACCGAACGAGCGTGAGCTGCTAGTTTAGTCACAGGATTTATCTCCGTATCCCTGGGCTCACCGATAATCGATGGAAGGGATTTACAATCTTTAAGAGAGGGTTATGAATGAACAGATGCTAAAGGACACTCTGAGATGACGATATCTCGAGTTCTCCCTCAGTTTTAGCAGAAACATTCCAGTGATGGGAGTATTTTTTTAAGTTGCCTGCATTAGATTAACATGATGCGTCCCAGAACTCAAGTCGCCTCTTTTTAATTCAAGCTCTGGATTTATCCACCGTGGTTCCAACAATCCACCAGTCCTGGATGAACGTTTCATCACTCAGCAGTTTGTAAAACTCATTATGGGATGGATGCTGGAAAACCAATTCACCAGCTGGTCCTCAACCTTCTGAGCAACTTTTGAGATATTAGAGAAACGAAGCAGTGGAATGCATGTTTCTAGTTCAACACAATCAAGAGTGATGGTAAAACTAGCACATGCTAACTAGCTAAATATGCTAACTAAATATCAACAATCTTTCTCCAGAATCACAAACTTTTTTTTATAAGCGTATAATTTTGAAATTGTCAATTATTTCAGGTCCTCTGATGATGGACTGTCGTAATGTTCCCTTGTAGCACTGTAATCTGCTCAAAATTCCCATTAAACATCAGCATTGTCAATGCAAGACTCTTATTCGGGTTGCTCAGGAAATTGTGGACTATCTGGTGGGTTCGACTTTCCAGTAAATAATTTTTATAAACTGCTGGTTTCAGATCCGCAACACTCCAACAAAATCGACACGTAGAAATGAGTCGACTAAACGGTCCGCTAAAGTTGTCAATTCCGCAAAAGTTGTCGATTTTGCTGAGGTTGTGGATTTCGCAAAGTTGTGGAATTTCGCTAAAGTTGGCAATTTCGCTAAAGTTGTGGATTCGGCTAAAGTTGTGGATTCAGCTAAAGTTGTGGCTTCGGCTAAAGTTGTGGATTCCGCTAAAGTTGTGGATTCCGCTAAAGTTGGGGATCCCACTAAATTTGTGGATTACGCTAAATTTGTGGGTTCCACTAAAGTTGTGGATTCTGCTAAAGTCGGCGATTTCGATAAAGTTGTGGATCCCGCTAAAGTTGGGGATTTCGCTAATGTTGTGGATCCCGCTAAAGTTGGGGATTTCGCTAATGTTGTGGATCCCGCTAAAGTTATGGATTCTGCTAAAGTCGGCAATTTCGATAAAGTTGTGGATCCCGCTAAAGTTATGGATTTCGCTAATGTTGTGGATTCCGCTAAAGTTATGGATTTCACTAATGTGGATTCCGCTAAAGTTGGGGATTTTTCTAATGTTGTGGATCCCGCTAAAGTTATGGATTTCGCTAATGTTGTGGATTCCGCTAAAGTTGGGGATTTCGCTCAGGTTCCGATTTCTTTCCAGTGGACCAAAAGTGAGCAGCTTTCACTCGCAGGCACCTTTGTCTAGATGAGGCTGCAAAACAAGATGTTCATGGGAGCTTTTAGAGCGAAGTTTTAAAGGCGTCAGAGCAGCCAAACGATCTGATTTCAGCGCTCGAGATGCTCCGTTCGGTTTCATATTAACCAGCCGGAGACGAGTGGACGTCCCGGTCAACGTCCTGTTTAACTCTGAGTACTTTTTCTCCTTTTTCTGAACTAAATGTTTAACTTTCTGCATTAACATGTACAGTAAATGTGCCTTCTGACAGCTACAACCTGCACATGCCAGCAAACCAAAACGAACTGGAAGTTACAGCAGATATTCACTAACTCAACACATTAGCTAGATAGTTTTGGTTTTTTTAATTATTATTGTTATTATTAAGGCCAATATAGACGTTTAAGAGTTAAAAAAAACAACAGATATATCAGTTTGTGTTTTTTAATTTTATATTTTTATTACGGAGTCCTTAAATTTGGTAATTAAAGAACTTGTGACCAAATACGCACCAAGCAGGACTTTTTTTTAACAGTTAGAAAAATAACCGTCGGCGCTCTCTGGTGGACAAAACGTGTAACGGCGGAACAGTTTGAGTGACCTCGGACATTTTTTTCTTTGTCCCGACACAACATAGAGACTTTATGTTGCTGTTTTGACTTTTAATTCTCGATATTCAGTCCTGTTTTTGTCTTCAGTGTGCAGTCTGTGCTGATAACTGGTGTATTCGTCAGGCTGATTTAACACCGATTTTAATTTTATGGTTAATTTTCTGTTTCTCTTGGCAAACAATAGCATGCCTAACATCACTAAAACCTCTAAAAATCTAAAGAAATTGTCCTAAATCCACAGAAATGTTTGCAGCTTTAACTTCCCTTCTCTTCCCCCCAAAAACCAAAAGCATTTTAGAAGACAGAATGTGTCGTCGGTCCCTCGGCGTCTTTGAGGATCCAGACTCAGCTGATTAATCCGTGTGGTGTAACGACGTTAACTCGCCTTTTCAACAGGAACTTGCCTACTACGACTAAAAAGGAAAAAAAAAGTTGTCTTCATCGCTTTGTCGTTGCCTGTGTAGATACGATTTTATTTATTGTCTTTTTAATATCCTCTGCATTCATTGTGTTGCCATGTTTTCATGCCTAAGCCATTAAGATTTTTAATTAAACTGTATTTTCTTTAACATCTGATCTGTGTGGTTTGTCCAGAACAACAGCAGATAGTCCAGACATTTAGATCCTCAAGTTGTTTACATTTAAAATAAAAAATATTATAAATATTATCAGTGATTGTGCTTTGTCTTCCACATCGGGTTGACTTTGTTGATTTTAGAGCAATAAAAGGTGCATTTTTTAAATTAAACTTGCCGAGAAAAGGTTGTAAAAAAAAAAAGCCGTTAAAATCAGACAGCAAAGGTGACAGAAACCTAAAGTGAAAATCCATAAAATAATTATTTTTTTTTTCAGCTCTAACAAGTACGACTGTAATTTTACAGTCACATATTGTGAAAGAACAAATATTTTAAAATGGACATTATTTTACAGTTTTGGCTTCTTTTTTTAACATTTACATAATATTTTATTTAATCTTACTTAAATGTAAATAAAACAGGTCAAATAAAAGTATTAACCATTTTTCAGTCATTAATATATATAATTTTACTTTCAAATAATAACATTTTTAAAATATAATACTTTGTTAATTTAAATACAGTAAAATAATTTCACAGTCACACTGATCAAGTAGGACTTACTGTTAGTAAAATACCAAATTTTAGTGTAGTTTTATTATATAAGAATGCATAAATATAAATAAACAACAGGTTCATTTAAATGTAGTTAAACAGTAATTTTACAGTCACACATTGTAGAAGAACAAATTATTTGTAAAATGTAGACTTGTGAACATTACTTATTTTCTTACCGTTTTCTTACTTTTAAATGTAAATAAAACAGGAAAATCTGTAAACAGTTTAAGTTAATTATTTACTATTTTTCAATCATTAATGCACATATTTTTACTTTCAAATATTGCAAACATCTTTTAAAAATATTTTAATTTAAATGCAGTTAAACTAATTTTACAGACACATTGTTAAAGTACGAATTACTATTTTTGAAATTACAAATTTTTGATTTGCTTATTTTAAAGTCAGCATTTAAATATTCTTAGTAGTTTTAGTACTTAGATGTAAATAAACAAAATACCATTTTTCAATCATTAATATACATAATTTCACTTTCAAATGACGGCAGTCATCTTTAAAAAATTATATTTGGTTAATTTAAATACTTAAAAAAAAATTTATAGTCACATTTGTAAAGTACGAATTACTATTTATAAAATATAGAATTTTGACGTGGACATTAAAGTTTTTTAGTTTTTTTTTTAATTTAAATTGATACTTTTTCTGTGATGTAATCTAACAAAACAGGATTAAAAAAGTTTAACCATTTAATTTCTTGATATACATATTTTGCTTTCAAAAAACACTAAATATCAGTAAAAAAATACTTTGTTTTTCTTAGTAAAGTTATTATAGTGACCTAGAAGATCATTTAATTATTGTTCACTTCAAACATTTGATTAAACACGTTTCATAAAGCACTTTATCACAGGAAAACAGGCAGTAATACTTAGATTCTTCAGTAAAAGTACCAATACTGCAGTGTAAAATACTCCAGTACTGCATGAAAAATCCTAATTAAAGTATTAAAGTTTGGTCCTTCTGTGACTGACATATTCATATATATGTGAGACTTTATTAGATTATTAATAGTGACGTTTAAACTATTTTATATCCGGTCTTGAAAGGTTTTCTGTCTGTTTTTTAAGATCCATGATCAAAACAACCTTTTTCTTTCCTGCTGTGAGTCGGTTTACTGCTCGTCCTGCTCAAACTAAAAAAAACACCTTTAGATACTCAAAGTAAAGTTTGCAGATTCTTCTGAGAAAAAAACTCTGACTTGTTAAAGTTGGAAAAAGTGACATTTTAAAGTTACTTCTTCCATCTGCGTCCTTCAGCCTGTTTCAGTTTGACTCTGATATTAAACCACGTGAGACGTTCAGAAGGTCAGTCCATCGAGAAGCATCTGAGTTTTACAGCATTTAAAACGCTTTAATAGCATAAACTATGGATATTCATGAAGATATTTTAGATATTTTAGCTTCACAATTGAAACACTTTTTTTTTTTTTTTTTTTTAAGAAATTGCCGTTGTTCCACTTTCACATTTTTTTGCACTTTTAAATTTGAGGCTGTATACGACAATATCTCAGAAACTAT
Organism: Amphiprion clarkii; assembly: GCA_027123335.1. NCBI lineage: Eukaryota > Metazoa > Chordata > Actinopteri > Pomacentridae > Amphiprion > Amphiprion clarkii. Next base: position 4,785,463 of record CM049581.1, on the reverse strand, counting down.
GAAGATTAAAACCAGAACCATCTAAACAAAAATATTACCAAGTTATATTTGAAGAACCACAAACTCCCTGAATTTGCTTTAAGTCAGACTTACTGAAATAAACCTGGTTTATTTGGTAAACTCTGGTTATTCTGGATAATCTGCGAAACGCATCATTTTCAGTTTCTACTTTTGTAGAAAATTTGTTAGAAAAAACATCCAAAAATCAAAATTTTAAAGTGTAGTTTCCACTTTTGTCCTTAAAGAAAGTTATTGTCAGAATAAACCATAAAATACGGAAAACTTCAGGTTTTAGCGCCTCCAAGTGATCATTTCTAAAAAGACGCCGTCACAGACTTCAGTAGAGAAAAAGCAGGACAGAAATAAAAGTCAAAAAGCTGCTAACCATTGGGCCTGGTGGTATTTCTTTTAAGGGCGAGCTGTGTGTCTTCGGAGGATCTGCTCTAAATGAACGGCCTGATTTGTTCAGCAGCTCTGAGCTAACGGAGCTGAATTCGTTGCAGATGTGCAGCTGGAAACCTGAGCTACCGTCGGAGAGGTTTCCAGCTCGTGCTGACAGCGGTTTGGAGGCCGAGCGGCTTCCTGTCGTCTCGCTGAGGGACTCAAACACTGAACTGGTGCAGATTCAAGCCCTCGAGCTCCACTAGAAACCTCTGAAAACACAGAAAGAAGCTTTTAAATGAAACCTTTTTTATTTGGCATTATTTTCTTTGCAAAAAATATTTTAAAAAAACAAACGCAAGCATCAAAGAATCACATGTACAGGTTCTTAATTTACACACATTTAGAAAAAAAAGTTCCCCACTGGTGAGAAAAAATAAAACCAGAACCATCAAAGTTCATTAAAACTAAAGTCTTGGTCGTCAGATTGAAGACGTCCTGAAGCCGATTTATCTGCAACTCAGTGGAGAAACAACAAAAAGAATAACAACAGAACCGGTTAATGCTGCAAGTCATCGGGGCAAAGTAGCGCTCAGCAACCCAAAAATATCTTTATCACAAAAAAAACAAAGTACACAGAGCGAAATATTCACAACGCCGGCCTTCAGAGGAGAATCAGTGTTTGTGTGCAGATGAGGCAGATTTACTGTCAGAACGATCAGAGTCACATCTGAGTCACTTCGGTGAAACAGAAAACACTGTCTGCTAATCGGAAGGTATTGCAAGAACCTTTACGACTATTTTACTCAGCTAGACTTGAAAAAAAAACAAAACAATCTACTTTTCAAAGTAAAAGACTTTTAACCCATTTTCTACTTTTGTCTTGCATCAAACACGTAAAAAACTAAAGATGTTAGCAGATATTGAATGGATAAATTAAATTTTGCTGAAAAACCTGTGGCCTTTACAAGCTGATTTTTCAAGCCAAAATGGAAATAAACCTAAAAAATCTGCATCCTGCACCGTCTCTGATGTGTAAACGAGTCAAACCTGCACCGGTTCACTTCTTCTTCCTCTTCAGGCCACCAGCTCTCAGTGGAAACACAAAGAAAAAACACGGAGCAAACCGACAGATGAAACAAATTCAGTGTATTCTGAAAAAAAACCAAAAACAGGCACAGCAGATGACTAAACCTTCGACCTTTTCAGTGGCAGTCGAGGCTCGCAGGTCTGTACACGACACGTATTTACAAACAGTACAAGAACTCCACAGCAGTTTGCAGGAGAAAAGCCGCCAGTGTGTGAGTGTGTTCTACAGATAATTACCGCTCCGACTCCGGAGGACAAAACTTCAATTTGTATCGTCTTTTTTTTGCCAATTTCAAAGCCCAATTTCACGCGCTGATGTTGAAACCTCCTCCCAGAAACTCACCGACACGGATCAACGAGCACACGACCAGACACAGTGAACACCCGAGTGCCAAAATATCTTAAATAACAAAATATATATAATATATACACTTTCATTAAGAAAAAAAGAAGAACAAAACGACGATGCACGTAGGAGGCATCATCATACACACCGAACAAGAGCTGAACACAGTTGGAGGAAAAAGAAAAACATTCGTTCGAAAAGGAAGTTCTGTACATACATACCGGTGTGTGTGTGTGTGTGTGTGTGTGTGTGTGTGTGTGTGTGTGTGTGTGTGTGTGTGTGTGTGTGTGTGTGTGTGTGTGTGTGTGTGTGTGTGTGTGTGTGTGTGTGTGTGTGTGAATCTACTGAATACTGCTCAGAATAAAGCATGATGGGGAATGTCCAGACGGTGAGGTGGCGTCGCCCAGCAGCTCTCAGATCAGCGACTCTCACCGACCGCCGGCTTCATGTTTCCTGAACCGTCGAGGATTTACTGAGGAGACAGAAAGAGGCCGTTAGCTTCGTTTAAACGTACACGGATCACGCATTTATAGACTTAAACACGAGAATAAAATCAAGTTTGTTCATACAGAATTTCCAAAAACAGCCCGAGTTTACACGGCAACAAAAATGAGAGCAAAAAGCAGCCAATTGGTGAGTTAAATTGTATAAAACAGGAGCTGTAAAACCAAAGTTTAAGATAAAACACAAAAAAATGCTAAAAAAAAAAAAAAAAAAAAATACGATCATTAAGAACCGGTTCTTTAACCCTTTGATGCACAACATGGATCAAAAACTCCACTCAATAAGGGTCACTTTGGACCATGTTTTGCATCAAAAGATTAACCTGCTAGATCTCCATGGTAACTGACGCTGTGGAGCTAGATCTCCATGGTAACTGACGCTGTGGAGCTAGATCTCCATGGTAACTGACGCTGTGGAGCTAGATCTCCATGGTAACTGACGCTGCGGACCTGGATCACCAGTCTGGATATGTTGAACCGGCTTCGTAGTTCAGCCCTCTAGTTAGCTGTGCAGCATCTGTTACCATGGAGATCTAGCTCCACAGCGTCTGTTACCATGGAGATCTAGCTGCACGGCATCTGTTAGTGACCAACCATCATGTGTGTGATTTTCAGATGCGGCGTGTTTTCATGCAGGAAAAACGTATCTAGTGACACGTAGCTTCTCTGCATGTTTTCTGTAAGTATTCAGGCACCGTGACAGAATTCAGGCGTGCGGCGTTTGGCTCAAAAAAAAAAAAGATAGAACTGTATTGCTAATTGAGTTCATCTACCAATGGAATGAGGGGAACGCCACACTAATATCACTAGCCAATGGGAAGCAGAGTGGGGGCGGTTCTTAGAAAGATGTTGAGTTCCAGCTGCAGCTGAGTCCAGACCAGCAGCAGAGAGAGCAGCATTCAGCCAAGGATGCTCAGTCGTTGTATACATTCCCCTGTACCATAACTGACATGTACAATACTCCTGTACTATACTATATATGTACTATACTCCTATACTATACTATATATGTACTATATTCCTGTACTATACTATATATATACTATACTCCTGTACTATACTATATATGTACAATACTCCTGCACTATACTATATATGTACTATACTCATGTACTATACTATATATGTACTATACTCCTGTACTATACTATATATGTACTATACTCCTATACTATACTATATATGTACTATATTCCTGTACTATACTATATATGTACTATACTTCTGTACTATACTATATATGTACAATACTCCTGTACTACACTATATATGTGCAATCATCCTGTACTATACTATATATGTACTATACTCCTGTACTATACTATATATGTGCAATAATCCTGTACTATACTATATATGTACAATACTCCTGCACTATACTATATATGTACTATACTCCTGTACTATACTATATATGTACTATACTCCTGTACTATACTATATATGTACTATACTTCTGTACTATGCTCCTGTACTATACTATATATGTACAATACTCCTGTACTATACTATATATGTACTATACTTCTGTACTATGCTCCTGTACCATACTATATATGTACTATACTCCTGTACTATACTATATATGTACTATACTCCTGTACTATACTATATATGTACTATACTCCTGTACTACACTATATATGTGCAATCATCCTGTACTATACTATATATGTACTATACTCCTGTACTATACTATATATGTGCAATAATCCTGTACTATACTATATATGTACAATACTCCTGCACTATACTATATATGTACTATACTCCTGTACTATACTATATATGTACTATACTCCTGTACTATACTATATATGTACTATACTTCTGTACTATGCTCCTGTACTATACTATATATGTACAATACTCCTGCACTATACTATATATGTACTATACTCCTGTACTATACTATATATGTACTATACTCCTGTACTATACTATATATGTACTATACTTCTGTACTATGCTCCTGTACTATACTATATATGTACAATACTCCTGCACTATACTATATATGTACTATACTCCTGTACTATACTATATATGTACTATACTCCTGTACTATACTATATATGTACTATACTTCTGTACTATGCTCCTGTACCATACTATATATGTACTATACTCCTGTACTATACTATATATGTACTATACTCCTGTACTATACTATATATGTACTATACTTCTGTACTATACTCCTGTACTATACTATATATGTACTATACTTCTGTACTATGCTCCTGTACCATACTATATATGTACTATACTCCTGTATTATACTATATATGTACTATACTCCTGTACTATACTATATATGTACTATACTCCTGTACTATACTATATATGTACAATACTCCTGTACTATACTATATATGTACAATACTCCTGTACTATACTATATATGTACTATACTCCTGTACTATACTATATATGTACTATACTCCTGTACTATACTATATATGTACTATACTCCTGTACTATACTATATATGTGTCCAGGACGGTTATTTCTGTTGCACAGCGCGCTCACTTCGGCTTCTGATGCTGTAACGGACATGTCTAGTGTGGAATCTGATTACTCCGTTAATCGCCAGAATAACGGATAGAATACTCGATTACTAAAATAATGGATAAATAATGGACAGCTGCAGCCCTAGACTTATGTCTCAACACACGTTTCTAATCTCTTCATAGTTCTGATCTGCAAGCAGGTTCTGATCTGAGTTTTGGATTCATTCAGCTGCTTTTATGGCTTTTTAACTTTGTAACGCAGCACAGAAGACACGTTTAGGTTCCTCTACTTCTAGTCTTGGTTGTGTTGTTTCCATAGAAGTTCAGAATGTTATACTGCAGGGAAACTGTGAGTAAAACTGTGAGTAAAACTGTGAGTAAAACTGTGAGTAAAACTGCTCGAGGTTCGGAGGGTTAAAGCTGGATTTGTGGTCGACTAACTGGATGTTTAGTTTCTGAATCACGGATCAGATTTCTTTAATTAACATTCTTTCATTTACAGCGGTACAGTCCAGTGTGGAGTGCCGGTAAAGTGACAGCAGAGAGATGTTTTTAAAAGCTGTCTTTGTTAGAAACAATAAGAAGACCTTCTGGCTCCACATGCATCAGCCCCAGCAGACCAATTAATTCATGCATCTCCAAAGCTGCTGACATTTCCACCTCAAAGCGAGACTCCAGGGGCTTGTAGCCGCAGACTAAAAGCAGAGTTTTGTAGTTTTGTCCGTAATAATCTCAGTAATAATACGACAAACGGAGGAGAAACACAGGACAAGATGAAGCAGCAGGAAATAAACCTCCAGGTTGGAGTGAAGTGACGTTTCACCGGCGACGACGACGACATTATGATGCAAAAACAAGGTGAAAAGCTGCATTTTGAAGCAGAAAGTCTGAGTTAAAGAAAGTTAGAAAGATACTCGTTAACTAGAGTCGCACTAAGAAAACCTGGATAAGTTGAACTGGCCTCGTAGATTTCAACCCATGTATGGCTTTGAAATCAAATCAAAGAACCTTAAAATCAATTCTAGACACACTGCATGTGACAAAGAGGAATCCTGCCAAAATATGTCAGAGAGAAACTAAAAAACAGAAAGAATCGTCACATTTTCACCTTTCAGATGAAAAATTAACTGAATCCACGCTTAACATCATGATCTTCAACTGAAATCCCCATTTACTAAACATCTTGTTGAAAACATCTTTAAAAATACACCCTAAGTACTGACCAAATTCTGTAAAAAAATAAAAAATTTATGTTCCTCAGCGCAACCATGAAGTCATCAGTGGCTCAACTGCAACCAACTGCTCTGTGATGAAAATTCTGGGACTTTTCTAAAATAAATTATCAAAGAAATTCAACTCTCCTTTTCTCTTTTGAAAAAAAATAATTCATACCATACTGCATAAAACACACTGAGAGGTTTGCAAAGCAAGTTAGGTTTTAAATTTTAATTTCACATAAAAATCAACCAAAATCCAGTGAATTTCTGGTGAGCAGAGCAGCAGTTACCTGGTCGTTGGGGCCCTTCTTGTCTCCGTTGACGGCCTTCAGGAGGACGGCTTCCTCGTTCTTTGTGTTGGTCTTCATCTCCACAACGATGTCGTCTTTGGTGGTCTTCTCTTTGGTGCTGCAGACAGAAACCAGTTAAAGTTTAACCGTCTGAAACCGGCAAAATTACACCATTTATCAAACTCAAAAAGTGTAAAAACACAACGAGTCGACGGTCTTTTAAAGAATAATCTGGTTTTGTTTGGGAAACGGAACCAAATCTCAGCTTAAAATCATCATATTTAACCAAAATCACTTCATTTTACTTCCTAAATTGCCAAAAATAAGGAGATTCTGTAAAAACCCAAAAAATTCTGTCCTCTTCTGCCCAACAGCGAAGCTAAAAGTGACTCAGCTGGAACCGACGGTTATTTAGCAAAAATTCAGGGACTTTTCGGCTGAACTGCAGGCTGTGTTTAAAAAGAGCAGAGAGGAAAACAAACTAAAGGTGTAAAAAGGTAAATAACTACAGGATGTTTAGTCACATTTGTTGTTTCAGTATCATTAACACCTGTTGGAATAATGTTATACATGCAGATTCTGAGTTTATTTCCCATTTTTTAACAAACGATCCAAGAAATGTGATGATTTATGGCATTAAAACTCTTTTCTACTGCACAAAACGCTCTATATTTTATAAGTTTGTGTTTGCTGTTTGCAGCTGAGTCACTGAGAATAATGTTGGAGAAAAATGGTGTATTTTATCATTTTTTTTATCACAATTTTAACTTTCACAATTTTTTGAAGTGACAGATGATGACAGCATCATCTGTCCTTTGTCTCATATATTTTTGACAAATTTTCAAATGAAACGGAGAATTATTAGGTTTTTGATAAATTATTGTGATTTTAATCTTTGATTTTGTTAATTTTATTCATGGAATTTTGCCTTACGGATGAGTAGTTGAAGAACAGTCGGAAAGTGGAATATTCTAACATTTTATTTTTTTTTTACAGTTTCTATGTGTCAAAAATGGTGTAATTTTGGCGACGTTTGAAGATTAAACTCACAGATGGGTTTTAAGCTGTACAGGTTCAGTACTGCATTAGAGACATTTAATGCAAAAAGCAAAATTTGTCCATTTTTTTTCTCAGTTGCAGGATGTTTTTTGTTGTTGTACAGAATCAGGGTAATCTTTAAATGTTATTTTTGACACATTTTTTGAATGAGACACGTTTAATAATGAGGTTTTGATCAAATATTATGATTTTAAGCTCAGATTTCGTAGTTTTTCTTGATGGAACTTCTCAGATGAGTAGTTCAAGGACAACAATTCCATACTAATATTTTACAGACTATAAATACGTCTTTCGTTTTACATTGCACACTTACATTTTAATTTGTATCTGTACTTCATGTAAACACAGCCTGCAGTTCAATCCAGTAAAGTCAAAAAGTCTCGGATTTTTTGTCACATAACTGTTGGTCGCAGCTGAGTCGTTAATAACTTTGTGGTTGCAGTGAAAAATGTTGAATTTTTCCTTTTTTTCCAGAATTTTGAAAAAGCAAGTGGTTTATTTTTTGGTATTTTTTAAATTGAGTGCAGAATTAAGTTATTTTAATGATCTGAAGCTTAGATTTGATGGAAAATTTGTCCAGTTTTTTTTTTCAATAACGCGCTACAACGTACAATTTTTTTTTGTACAGAATCTGGCTAATATTTTAATATTTTAAGGATATTTTTGACAAATTGTTGAATGAGGCATGCAGAATAATTAGATTTTGGTAAAATATTATGATTTTAAACTTAGGTTTTGTTACTTTTCTTGATGGAACTGCGCCTGAGGACAGTCTAAAAGTGAAAAATTTAGCAATTCTATTTGTTTTTACAGTTTCCAGGTGTCATAAATGGTGTAATTTTGGTGATTTTTCAAAAAGCTCACAGAAGTTTAACGAAAATGTAAAAAATTATCCATTTTTTTTCAATAACGCGCTGCAATGTGCGCACAATTTTTGTACAGAATCTGGTAATTCTGGTGATTTTGAAAAATCCCATTTTTTTCTCAATTGCACGCTAAAAAATAAGCAAAATTCTTTATTTTTACACAATCTGGTTAATATTAATATTATTTTTAATGAGACATGTAGAACAGTTAAATTTTGATGAAACATGATTTTAAGCTTAGATTTCTGAGGTTTTTTTAAACGGAACTGCGTGTCAGAGATTAGTTCAAGGACAGTCGGAAAGTTAAAAATTCAAACATTCTATTTGTTTTTACAGTTTCTATGTGTCATAAATGATGGAATTTTGGTGATGTTCTTCAAAAAGCTAATGCCGTTTAAACTCACCTGCAGGTTTTGCAGTTCGAATGACAACATATTAGTGTGGAAGTCGCCCTCACACCTCAAGAACAACATATTTTACTGAATTTCTGAGTTCTCTCTCCTTCTAAACATGGTTGTTCTGTTTCCTTACCAGTGCAGGATTTTACATTACAGAGAAAAATCTGCAAAAAAATGCTCAGAAACTGCAGAAACCAGCCTCTGCACGTAATAAAATCCAGCTGATGAACATGTCGCTGGTTTAAGTCTTGTTTTGTTGTTGGTAAATGAAGATAATTAGCTGCTGCTGCTCCATGAAAGCTTAATAAGAGGCAGAACTCACATCTCCTGCTTGCCGGAGCGTCCGCAGGGAATCTTCCCCTTCTTGTGCAGGAAGTAGATGACGCTGCCGAGGAAGGCCAGCAGCAGGAGACTCAGTATGATCACCACTATGATCACCCCGCTGCCCTCCGCTGCACAAACAAACACACACAGAGGCAACATAAGTACACAACTCAGAGCGACATTCAACAGCAGCGACGGAGACGGAGCAGCAAAGAGCCTCGGCTGGACGGTCGTTACGCAGCAACAACACTAAAACCACCAACATGCGAAGGAAAACATGTTTTACCTCATTATTATGCAGCAAAACCTCGAGTCCAGGCATTAGTTTAGAACAGGGGTGTCAAACTCATCTTAGTTCAGGTTCCACATTCAGCCCAATGTGGTTTGAAGTGGACCGGACCAGTAAAATCACAGCAGAATAAACCATAAATAACCACAACTCCAAATGTTTCCTTTGTTTTAGTGCAAAACAAGTACATTCTGAAAATATTCACATTTAGAGAACTATCTTTCTACAAAACATTATGAACAACCTGAAATTTGGAGGACCGGGTTTGGACCCCCGGGGGACCGGGTTTGGCCCGCAGGCCGCATGTTTGACACCCCTGTTTTAGAACAAAGTGCTGCAAAAACGACTCAAAGAACAGAAACTCAGAACTCCAGATGTCAGTATGATGCTGTTTTAACGTATCCAGGACTTCAACATGAAGAGAAGCTACACAATAAAATAATAAAAGAATAAAATACAGGTGGTTTTAATGTTGTGGCTGATTGGTGCAAACTAAAGAAATCAATTAAAACAAGTTAATGAAAACAAAACATTCATACGGCTTCAAAGTTCGGAGGAGAAACGGGATGTTTTTCATCAACTTTACACAAAAAAGTGAATTTATTAGAAGTTCTGGAACAAGTTTTTTGAAAATAATCCTAGAAAATAAACAAATCAGAGCAAAAAAACAATGTTTCAGTGTGTTGGTGTGATTCTGAACCACTGAAGTGTAAAATGTACTGTTTTTTGTTGATCGACCCCAAATAAAAACCTAAAAATTTCCTCATCAGCTGCCCTAATTTCATCAACTCTTTCTTTAAAATCTCCTGCAAGACCCCTAAAAAAGATATATGAGCGTCAACTACTGTAGAAATGCTACATTTGGCATGTTTTTCATCAATTTTACACACTAAAAGGTCACTTTATTAGAAGTTCTCGAACAAATTTTTGGATAATAACCCAAGAAAATCAAAAAATCTGAGCAAAAATCCAGAGTTTCAGGCGTGTTGGTGTGAATTCTGAAGCACTGAAGTGTAAATTTTAGTGTTTTTTTGTTGATCAACCCCAAATAAAAGCCTAAAAATGTGAATTTAATCACCTCCTTTCTGTAATATGTCCTTCAACACCCCAGAATATTCTCCTAAATAACTGCTACTTTAAACAAACTGCTGCTTTTTTAGTGGCTTCTTCATAAAACTTCTTTTTCCTGTGAATGAGGAATAATTCTCCGAGCGTGAAATGATGTCGTTTCTGTTGATAAACTGGCAGAAGAATTAAAAAAGTCATTTATTTTGCTCGTCGTCTGTGACCTCATTAAACACATTAATCCGTCCAGAATGTAAAGAAGCTGCTCTTCAACTCCACAGAAACCTTTTAAAAGAGTTCCTTATGTCAAGTGTTAGGTAGAATATTCCTCCTAAACGTTAAATTATTTCACCTTCTTTAAGCTTTAAACATCGTTTAATGGACTAGTCTGCAGTAAAGAGTCAAGTTTTTGTCCTTTAAACATCTCAGACAACTTGTCATGTTGTCAATTGAGATGATTTAGATGAAAATTACCGTTTGAAGCTTAGATTTGGTGGAAAATGCAAAATTGGTGTTTTTTTTTTTCAACTACGAGGTATGAACATTTATTCCGTTTTTACAGAATCTGGTTCATTTTTTAATATTTTAATGTTATTTCTGACAATTTGTTGAGTGCGACACGTAGAATAATGAGATTTTGCTAAAATATTATGATTTTAAACTCAGATTTCGTTAATTCTCCTGATGGAGCTGCACCTCAGGACAGTCGGAAAGTTGAAAATTCAACAATTCTTTTTGTTTTTACAGTTTCTAGGTGTCAAAAAGTCATTTGTCGATTTTTCAAAAGCCAGCAGAAATTTAGTGGAAAACTATTTATTTTTATATGGATTGCATTAAGAAAGTTTAATGGAAATGGCAAAATTTGAAAAAACTTTGTTATTAAATCGTGGCTTCTCATTTGCTCCATTACAGTTTGTTGCTTTTATAGATTCTTCTTAATACTGCTACCTTATTTTTGACATTTTTTGAAATGAAACCTGGAGTTTAAAATGATTTTGATAAAATATCATGACATTAAACTTAGATTTCATTAATTGTCTTGACGGAACTCACAGATGAGTAGTTCAAGGACAGTCAAAAAGTTGAAAATTCAACAATTCTACTTGTTCTTATGGTTTCTAGGCGTCAGGAACGGCATCATTTTTTTTTAACGCTACAGAAACTGCACATCACAGACGACCAGTTCAAGGACAGTTGGAAAGTTGAAGCTGTTTGTGGTAATACCAGGCCGGCAGACTGAACACGGCAGTGATTAATGCTGTTGAACTGTCACTACCAGACAGTTTATCATTTTACTGTCATCAAACAGCAGCGAGTTTGTTTGTCGAGTCGAACACGTCCCTTAAATCACAGTTAAATATAATAGAATATTGGTTTAACCCTCATGTTGTCCTGCAGGTCAAAATTGACCCGTTTTAAAGTTTGAAAATGTGGGAAAAAAAATACATTTTCATAGTGAAACATTTTTGGGAAATTTTTGAACATTTTTTGGTGGAAAAAAAGAAACACACACAAAAAAAATGTTTCTTAAGAACATTCACAAAAAAATCAACCAAAATCCAGCGAATTTCGCTGGATTTTGGTTGATTTTTATGTGAATGTTCTTAAAGAAAATATTAGAAGTTTGACTGATATATATGTAATCACTTTAGATATTTTTAGGATTTTTTGGAAGATTTTTACTCATTTTTTGAAAATATTTACAATTTTCTTGCCAAATTTTGGGGATTTTTTTTTTCATAAAACTTTGAAGGGAAACTTTTAAGGAATTCTTGGAATTTTCTTCCTGAAGGTTTTGCAAATTTTCATAAATCTGGGGAATGCTTTTGCTGAATTTTTGTTGTTTTTTTTCAGACAAGGAGACCATGTTTTTTGGTGCCTGTAAATGAGGACAACAGGAGGGTTAATGAAGGCAGATATGATCAAAGTTTCATGACCAGTGTGAATGAAAAAAGCTCTGCATGCTGTGAAAAGTCAGAAACAGCGAAAGACGAATAAAAGAATTGAAGAAGAAGAAAGAAAAAAAACAGAAAACAGGAAACAGAAACATAAAAACGAACATTTGAAACCTGCTTCTACACTCAGTTTGCATTTTTTTAAATCAGACGTCGGAGTCAGAAGATGTGAACAGAAAGATGGTGCAGAAGAATGAGGAGAAAATATTACTCCACCAAGGAACACGGCAGGGTTATGTGACGATCGGCGTTGGTCTGTCTGTCTGTCTGTCTGTCTGTCTGTCTGTCTGTCTGTCTGTCTGTCCGTCTGTTAGCAACATTACTCAAAAACAGACTAACGGATTCGGATGAAATTTTCAAGGAAGGTCAGAAATGACACAAGGACCAAGTGATTAGATTTTGTCAGTGATGCAGCTTAAAATCTGGATCCACGGATTTGTTCAAGATTTCTGTATCATTGCGAGATAGCGTCACAGCATCACTGTAACCATGACAACAAGTGAACGCTACGTCAGCTGCCTGCTGATGAATCCACCACTGCAGACTTTTCGGGACTTATCCGTCGGATATGATACCTTGGCAGAGCACTGTGCTCTCTGAGTGCTTTTCTAGTTATTTTCACTCTACTTCTAGTCATTTACTGTAGCTTTGAACATTTTTTGGTGTAAAAAAAAAGAAATGTTAAAAATGCTTCTTTAAGAACATTCACAAAAAAATCAACCAAAATCCAGCGAATTTCGCTGGATTTTGGTTGATTTTTATGTGAATGTTCTTAAAGAAAATATTAGAAGTTTTACTGATATATATGGAATCACTTTAGATATTTTCAGGATTTTTTTGGAAGATTTTTACTCATTTTTTGAAAATATTTACAAGAATTTTCGTGCCAAATTTGGGGGATTTTTTCTAAAATAAAACTTTTAAGGGAAACTTTTAAGGAATTATTGGAATTTTCTTCCTGAAGGTTTTGCAAATTTTCAGAAATTTGGGGAATTTTTCTGCAGAATTTTTGGATTTTTTTCAGACAAGGAAACAATATTTATTGTTGCCCATAAATGAAGACAACAGGACGGTTAATGGAAAAAGCAAAATGTGTTCAGTTTTTAAGTTATTACTTCTAAATAGCTTTTTCCTTTGACAGAATCTGTTTAATATTTTAATGTTACATATTATGAGATTCACATCAGTTGTTGTTCTAACAGAATCTTGTTAATATTTGAATGTTATTTTAGCCAATTTTGCAAACCAAACATGTAGAATAATTCGATTTTAAGCTTCGATTTCATTTTTTTCCAAAAATGTAACTGCATGCCACAGATGAGTAGTTCAAGGACCGTCAGAAAGTTGGCAAATTAACGACTGTATCCGTTTTAACGGCTTCTACATTTAATAAATGGTGTGACTTTGGCGATTTTTCTGAAAGCTAACAGAAATTTAATGGAAAACGCAAAGTTTGTCCAGTTTTTCAGTCGTTGCTTCTCATTTGCACAGAATGAGGTACGCATTATTTTTGCTTTTACAGAATCTGGTTAATCTTTTAACATCTTAATGGTAATTTTGACACATTTTTGAATGAGAAACGTAGAACAACTAGATTTCTTTTAATATTACCGAACGTCATAGATGAGTAGTTCAAGGACTGTCAGAAAGTTGACAATTCAACGATTTTATCTGTTTTTACAGTTTCTAGGTCTCATGAATGGTGACATTTTTGTGATTTTTTATTATAAAATGCTTTTTAAAGTCACTCAGAAGGTTTAAATGAAAACATATTAGCGTGGATGCAGCCTTTACTCTACTAGTTACATAATTTTCTGTATTTTATTTGCTTTTCCTCCATGAGATGTCTGGATCAGCATCAGTGATGTAATTCATTGTGAAAGCAGAGCTCTGATTAACTGCCCCAGTGGTTTGAGTCCAGTCAAACTGACCGTGTGATCACCAGAACTCCTAAAAAGCAGCTCATAATCGGCGACGCAACCCCAGTTTTCCTCGTTTTCTCCGCTCTGGATGCACTCTTTGCTGTGTTTTATGGGTTTGCTTGTTTCCCCCAGAGCCCGGTGAAGATTTTATGGAATGAAGTGACGACTCAAAGTCAGAAAATTACCCATAATAACGCCTCGTCTCCGTAATTAACCGAGAACGCTCCTGGTATTTACAAATCCGCTATAAAACACGAGGACTGTCTGGAAAGAGTCGGTAAAAGCTGATAGCGTTCTGTAACCTATTTTTATTTGCTTTTGGGTTAAACAAATACTGTTTTTAGCAGCGTCGGGTGTTTGGTCTGAGCTGCTGTTGTGCTCGAACTGCCTGCTGTGGTTTTTTTCTTATTATTTTTTATATCAGACGGAATATTTAACGCGCCCGCAGGCCATCCCTGAGATCTGGCAGCGAAGCCAAAGACGGCGCTGGTCGCTGAGCAGACCTGATAAATAATAAATAATCCTCTGAACCCTCCGTCGTCGCACCGAGCCGAGAGGAAAAGCACGGACAGAAGACAAGGCTTTGAGCTGGAAGGGGAGGACAGGAGAGACTGCAGGGCGATGGTCTTACCCGGAGAGAAGGGAGCGGTCGTGGTGACCCTGGGAACTGTGGACAAGTAGAAGAACACTTCAAAACTCTCAGAGTTACTCAGCCTCAGCTGCTTGTTATGTTCAACTCACCCATTTAAAAGTGAAAAAAAAGCATTTTCTCAGTATGAAACTTCTTCTGCTTGGATTAATGAGTGGAATCAACACATAAAATGTTTCATTTCTCTTATTTCAGTGCTTAAATAAACTTTCAACATCACTGAATAAAATTTAAAAAAAATAAAAATGTAAAATAAAATTCTTAAAATTATCAACATCATGTGAAACTATTGGATTTTATATGTAGGTGTTTCCAATGTACATTTAAAAAGAGTTTTAACATGTATTTTTTCTGAAAAATGAGTGAATTATCCTCATTGAACCGTGAACTGTGAGGTAAAGAACATCATTATACTAAATACTGACTGAAATGTTTGGTAATGGGGTTAATAACGAGATATAAATGATGTTTATTGGGATTTTGGGCTAATAAAATATCACTGCTATCCCTGAGAAATGAACCTAATAGGAAGGTTAAAAGATTTTTGGAGATGTATTTTTCACAAACTTAACCTTCCTGTTATGTTGTGGCTCAAACTGACTCATTTTAAGCAAAAAAAATCCCCCCAAAATTTTGTTAAAACAATTTTTCCATTATGAAACTTCTTGTGCTTGACTTAATAAGTGGAATCAACATGTAAAATGGTTCATTTTTTATATTTCTGGTTCAAAAACGGTGCTTAAATAAACTTTCAATATAAATCCTCATTTGTCTTGATTTGAAGTCAGTGGGTCAATTTATCAACTCCATAAAAAGAAATAAATTCAAAACAGAAAATAAAATTCTGAAAAATATCAGCATCATGTAAAACTATTGGATTTTATATGTACATCTTTCCAATGTACATTAAAAAAAGTTTTAATGTATTTTTTCTGTAAAACGAGTGAATTATCCTCATTGAAGCATGAAATGTGAGGTAAACAACAGCAGATGTTCAGTAATGGGATTAATAATGAGATGTAAACAATGCTTATTGGGATTTTTTAGTTTTTTCACTGCTGTTCCTGAGAAACGAACCTAACAGGAAGGTTAAAAGATTTTCACACACTGAACCTTCCAGTTCTGGGTCAAATTGACCCATTTCAAAGCAAAAAAAACTAAAAATAATTGGTTGAAGTTAGTTTTTGGTATGAACCTTCCTCTGCTTTGCTTAATAAATGTAATCAACATATAAAATGGTTCATTTCACATATTTCACATTCAAAATCAGTGCTTGAATAAACTTTCAATATAATCGTCATTTGTCTTGATTTTAAGTCAGTGTGTTCATTTTTCATCATCACTCCATAAAAAGAAAAACATTCAAAAATGTAAAATTAAATTCTTAAAAATATCAACGTCATGATAAACTGTTGTATTTTATATGTAGGTCTTTCAAATGTAGATTAAAAAGTTGCATTTTTTCTGTAAAACGAGTGAATTCTCCTCATTGAACCGTGATCTTTTCATGCCTTTAACCAGATGTGACAGGAACAAGTTACAGTGGTGGGCTGAAATGTGACGATGCCTTCGCTGAAATCCGGTCGTTTTTATTGAGTTTAACGAGAAGAGTCCGTATGAACACAATGTTTTTATCTTATTTACAACCTCACTGAAAGTTTCCATTTGTTTCCTGATGTTTTTAGAAATAACGGAGGCCTTTAAAGTAAAGTTTTCATTACATTTAAAGTCAGAACAGATGAATTTAACCTCAGCTGCTTAATAATCCCCCAAACATTCCATCTGCAGAAAACTCAGAAATACTGACTTTATGTAGGGATTTGAATATTTATTAACTCATTTTGGTGTATTTTCATTATTAATTAACCTGCTGATTGATTAATATTCAGAATAAACTTTGCTCTGCCAATACTCTAGATAGATTTTAAGTCAGTATGTTGTCATTTTTTTGCTGGATACACACAATTATTCATATTTTAACATTTTTGACAAATTTTGGAATGAAACATAAAATAAAGTGATTTTGCTGAAATATCATGATTTTAATCTGGATTTTGTTCATTTTCTTGATGGAACTGAACCTCACAGATGAAGAAAAGTTGAAAACTTTACAGTTTCATTAGTTTTTACAGTTTCTAGGTGTCATAAGTGATGTAATTTTGCTAATTTAAAAAAAAAGGAAATTTGTCCAGTTTTTCAGTTGTTGCTTGCCAGTTGTGCGGAACGACGTACACAATTATTTTTGGTTTACAGAATCTGGTTAATATTTTAATGCTATTCTTGACAAATTTTTCAATGGATGCGTAGATTTTTGACAGAATATCATGATTTTGAGCTTAATTTCTCATTTGTTTTGATCAAACTGCACCTCACAGATGAGTAGTTCAAGGACAGTCTTAATTCAACAATACCATTTGTTTCTATGGAAACAGAACAACTGTGACTAGAAGCAGAGACGACTCTACTGCAGTATATTGAATACTGTGTAATTTTTTAGGTTTTCTTCCTAATTATGTAATGTTTTTAGGTAAACATTGCTAGTCCCAGCAGTCTAATATTTTTTTTTCTTTTTCAGTTACCTGCTTGTTAGCATGCTAAACAGTTAGCCGAATTTAGCGTCCATGCTGTCATTGAAGCAGGAATTAATGTGTGCAGCTTCTTCTTTTGTTATCACGAGGTGCACTTGAAGGCAGCATGAGGACGGATGGATCTTGCAGCTGCAGTCTTTGAAAATAAGGGACATTTTATAACTTCTTATAATCAGGCTAAGCCATAAAAAGAGAAAATCTAATCAATTTTTGACCCACAACAATGAAAACGGTCACATTTTGGAGATTTTACATTTATTTCTTATGTTTCTAAAGGTGCTGTTACGATTATTACGTATATAAATGTTGACTGTTTTGAACTTAACGCGCTAAAAAGGCAGTTGAGGTTAATAAAATCAATGATAAAAATCACGTAATTAAGAAGAAATTAGCTGTGTGCAGCGAACTGTGGTTCATGATTAAATAAAACAAATAAGTAGATGTTTATTAACTAATTTTGGTGTATTTTCATTAATAATTAACCTGCTGATTACTAATATTTAGAATAAACTTTGGTCTGTTGACCCTCTAGATAGATTTTTAAGTCAGTATTTTTAATTTTGTTTGTTTTTCTTTCTAATTACAGAACGTTTGAGATAAATGTTGATATTCCTTGTGGTCGAATCTTTTCTTTCTGCCTCCATATTTCCTGTATTTAGTTACCTGCTTGTTAGCATGCTAAACGGTTAGCCTCTGTGGCTTTCAGATGCTAATTTTAACATAAATGTTGTTGAGCACAGCTTCTTATTTTGTTATCACAAGTTGCAGCTGAAGTCTCTGAAAATACGGGACATTTTATAACTTCTTAGAACCAGTTTAAGGCCAAAAAAGAGAAAACCTAATCAATGTTTGGCAAACAAAATTTAAACCAATCACCTGAGGGCCACGCTTTGGAAATTTTAAATTTGTTTTCAGCACAATAGACATGAAAATTAACAGAAAAACTTGAAATAATTACTCTGATGTTCAGGTTTTTGTCCACATATTTTTGCTCCGTCTCACATTCTATTTTTCTCAAGCTGATTATTATTATTAAAGCTGAGGTTAATATAATATGATAAAAGTCACCTAAACCAGAGGAAGTCAGCGATGTGTGCTGAGAATTGTGGCTCATGATTAAATAAAATGACAAAAGTAGAAAGAAAATATGTGAGAGTGTGAATTCCCTCCATAAAATGTTTCATTTACGCCACATGAAAACTGAAAACGATGAATATTGAGCTCCACATGGTCGACTTTTTGACGCCGGCGGCTAAAATCTCTAAAGATGATGAGGAAACTTATTCTGGGAGAGTTCACCACGTTCATTAATTTGGGCTTCAAACGTAAAATAAGTTCCGTTTTCTTGTCATCACTTTCCAACTCACCACTGCTCCTTTAATTAGCAAGAAGATTTGTGTCGCTTTCTGTAACCACTTTGTCACACTGGAATGAAAACTGGAATTAAAGCGGCTAAAAGATGACAGAAAAGCCGCGACGTAACGGCGGAACTTTCCAGATTAACGTTGGGGGGCGAGTGGATGCGACTCTTACTGGCTTTGATGCTGAAGGCCTTCACCTCGGTGCCCATGTTGTTGGAGGCGTTGCACTGAGCGCTGACGTCCGAAGTGACTTTGACCGACACCACGCTGTGAGCCATGTGCTCGTTGGCCTTGTTCAACACTTCCACCCAGTTCTGTGGACAGAAAGACAGAAAAAACTCAACGGTTAACGCCGCAGAACCTCACTCAACCTGCAAAATAACAGCTTGTCCAGGAGATCCTGCAGAATTAGCGACACAATGTGAGATGATAATGAAGAAATATGGTCCAGTCCAGTTCTACAGGTGGCTGAATGTCATAAAAACACACCTACAGAGTCGTGCTGCTCCACGGAAAACTTCCATGTTTGGAACAGATCTAAACCCACAGGACCTGTTGGTGATTTACTGATTTATGTTACCAAAAACTCCACTTTTACCGTTCAAAACATTCCTTTTTTCCCCCCAAACTGATGCATTTCACTCGACTGTGCTGCAAAAGGTCAGACATGTTTCCAACTTTAAAGAGGTCTGGGTTCATTTGTTTTTTTAAACCTTCACTGTGTTTGTGTTTGCCTTCATTTGCAGGATATTTTAAGTATGTCTGACTTATTTTCGTTAGTTTAACAAAGAATAAAGACAAAGTATGATAAAATAATCTAAACTAAGTCAAGATAAACTAAGTTAAACTAAGCTAAGATTAGCTAAAGTCTGCTCTGATAACATTAGTTAAGAAGGTATGAAAAGATAATCTAAAGGTAAGCCAATATAAGACAAGATAAGGTAAGCCTGAAAGATAAGATAAGCTAAGATAAAGTCCACTATGATAACATAGGACAAGACAAGATATGATAAGATGATCTAAAGCTAAACCAAGATAAGATGAGGAAAATAACATATTTGCTCTATAAAACATCAAAAAAATTATGACAAATGTTCAAAAAAAGTCCACAGTGACGTCTTCAATGTCTTTCTTTGTCCACAACCCAAAGATTTTCAGTTTACTGTTAGAGAGGAAGAAAGAAACCACAAAATATTGAAATTTAAGTAGCTGAAATCAGATAATTCTGACTTTTTTTCCATAAAAATGAATGAAATTATGTTAATTCATCTGTTTCTCGATTAATTAATTAGTTGTTTGGTCTATAAACAGAAAATTCCGAACGACAAAAAAAAATCTAAGACAACGTCCTCAACTGTCTTGTTTTGTCCACAACGCAAAGATTTTCAGGTTGCTGCTATAGAGGGGGAAAGAAGTCAGAAAGTATTCAAATTTAAGAAGCTGGAATCAGAAAATTCTGCCTTTTTTCATAAATAAAGACACTTGAGTCCTCCAGTGTTTCAGCTCAGGGCAGAACTGTATATTTTCCTATGTTTCAGGAGGCTGCAGCATTAGAGTTTTTCCTGTGTCAGTCCAACAGCAGCAGGAAGGATATCGCCAACATGGACCAAAATCACCTCATTGAATCCATGCCTTTAAGGAGTTAAGGCCGTTCTGAAGGCAAGACGAGGAGCTAATAAAGTGGCAGATGAGTGTGTTTATACACACCTACAGCAGAAAACCAAATATCTCTGGTTTCACTGTCAGTACGAAGCGGTTCCACAGTTCAAAATGCTTCCATCATCATCATCATCGTCATCATCTACAGGTGAACCCTGAGACTCACCTGGCTGCCGATGATGTTCCAGGAGATGCTGGGCAGCGGATGTCCCTGAGCCTCACAGCTCAGGTTCACCATCCGGCCGGCCGCCTCCTCCAGCTGCACCTCCTGCTCCGGACCCACCAGCTGAGGACCACCTGAAGACGTACAGGTCGTCGTAGGTCAACAACAAGAACGTTTTATCATCCAACTCCTGCTGCCTTCATTTAACCATCAAATTAACTCCACTCCCATCAGTGAAACTCAACTTTTCCTGTCCACATGTTTCAAACTGAAAGCCCTGTAGGCTTCAAAGCAATTCTTCATGAATTAAATGCTTTTCTTCATGTCTCAGAAATGTCTCTCAAGTAGAAACTGCAAAAACTGAAACCAGGAAGTTAGCTTCTCTCACAGTGGCTAATGCTACGCTAACAGCTAGCGGCTAAGCTAGAAGGCAGCAACAGATGAACCTGAAACAGAGTCTGGAAAACAATAATTAATAGAATGTATGATCTGGATGCTAGTGGGCAGTGAAAGTGATAAAACAGTGGAAGAAACACATTTTTTACTGTTAATTTTTAGTAGTGATAGACTGATTATGGTGGCCAAAATTTGTCTTTTTCTAATTATCCGTATTATTATTGGCCGTTTATTGATTAATTAAATGCCCTTCTTTAGGTCTCAGAAATGTCTCTCAAGCAAAAATGGCAAAAACTGAACAAGAAACATCAGGAAACCAGAAAACTAGCTACTCTCACAGTGGCTAACGCTACGCTAACAGCTAGCGGCTAAGCTAGAAGGCAGCAACAGATGAACCTGAAACAGAGTCTGGAAATCAATAATTAATAATGCTTTAAGATATGGACCTTAGTAGACAATAAAAGTGATAGAACAGTGAAATATTAAGTAAATAGAGGAGAGACAAACTGATCAGTTGACACCACATAAACAGAGAAGACCCTAATTTAATCACTCCATTTCTATTTTACATATTCGGTTATAGTCACCTTTATGAAGGAAGAAGCCTTGTTATAAACAACAGCTTCTCTGCTATCTCGTGCTGTTAAAACATTACATTTAAGGTTATTTTTTGATTAACAATGATCAGCATCGACCCTTAGAAAACAAACAAACCAACATGTGGATCGTTCCCTATCTAGCACCAGCAGTAAGGAGACGCTGGAGGCGACTGACCCTGGACGATGATGTGGACGGAGCCACTGGTGTGCAGGGCCGGCAGCGAGGGAACGGTCACCTTACAGATGTATTTTCCGCTGGTTTCATAGTCGGCGTCCCGCAGGGGCAGTGTGTTCCCCTGACCCACCTGCTTCCCATCCTGCACAGGAAACATGCGGTAAGTCAAGAACTATGTCCACGACTGGCTTTTCCTTTCACGGTTGAATTTTTGAGGTGTT
Source organism: Amphiprion clarkii (assembly GCA_027123335.1). Taxonomy (NCBI): domain Eukaryota; kingdom Metazoa; phylum Chordata; class Actinopteri; family Pomacentridae; genus Amphiprion; species Amphiprion clarkii. The sequence continues at coordinate 4,763,435 of CM049581.1, read as the reverse complement.
GAGTGGCACATTTCTGCCACTGTTGACACTAACGTTCCCCTCAAACAGATCTGCAACAACATGGCGTCCAGATGTCGAAAACTACTCAAACCGAATGTCCCTGGACTCTCTAACGCCGATACAGCAGTAAGTAGGGAGTTGTGTTGAAGTACCTTGTACCAGATGGTGGTTGTTTTGAGGGAGGACAGAGCGTTGCAGGACGCCATCAGATTTTCTCCTTTGAACATGACCTCGGAGTCTTTGGGCACCACAACAGCCGGATCCAAGTCTAGACACAACAAAACAAGAAGGTGAAGGAATCAGTGCAGCGGTTGAGGTTGCTGTGTTGACTTCTGAGCTTGTAGTAAACAGAACAAGGACGACTGTGGTGCTAAAGTAGGTCTGCATGATGAGAAACTAACCAGAGAGGCAACTGAATGACAACCAACACACTGCAAGTTCAGGTGCCTTCAGGATGCAGATATTGCAAACATAACTCCATCCTGACTGAATGACTGGAACTTAAGACCAACATTTGGCCATTTTGGAATCAAACACTGAATTAAAAAGACATTTCTGATGGTAGACTTTATTATATCAATGGAGTTTATTTGGTCTGTAGTGCATATTTATAATAACCTTGGAGGAAGTGTTGAGTTTGCCTCACCTGGACCTTGTATGTTCTTTTTGCACTACTTTAAGTCATTACATGTTCATGTATGTTTAGCAAAGTTTAATATCCAGAAGTGCAGCATCAGTTACAGTTTTGTACAGTTTTTATAGTTCTTAATAAATAAGCGTTTCTTATAAAAATAAGCCATATCACCATTTTCATAGGTTACACTTACATACTTCTACTAGATTTTTCTATTTACTGCTTATTTTCTTTCTACACTGTGCAACGATTATTATGTTCTAAAAATGGGTCCATCTCACTAAGATGTAACGAAGCATCTGAGCAGATAGAAATGAATAAACACCCTTAAGGCCATCTTGTTGAAAATCCCAGTGTTAAACTGTTCCTTATATATACTGGATATGTAAGGAAACAAGGCTTAAAGGGAAGAATAGCTGCTAACAAGCCATTATTAACCCTCCTGTTGTCTTCATTTACGAGCACCAAAAAATATTGTTCCCTTGTCTGAAAAAAATCCCAAAATTCAGCAAAAAATTTCCCCAGATTTATAAAAAATTGCAAAATCTTCGGAAAGAAAATTCGAAAAATTCCTTAAAAGTTTCCCGTAAAAGTTTTACTTGAAAAAAAAAATCCCCGAATTTAGCAAGACATAAAAATTTAAAAAAATAAAAACAATAAAAATTGTAAACATTTTCAAAAAATGAACAAATATCTTCAAAAAAATCCTAAAAATATCTAAAGTGATTCCATATATATCAGTAAAAGTTCTAATATTTTCTTTAAGAACATTCAGAAAAAAAATCAACCAAAATACAGTGAATTTTGCTGGATTTTGGTATTTTTTCTTTATTCTTAAAGAACATTTCTTTTTTTCCACCAAAAAATGTTCAAAAAATTCCCAAAAATGTTAAAAATGTGGACATCAGAAGTTTCACTGTGAAAATATTTTTTTCCCCACATTTTCAAACTTTAAAACGGGTCAATCTGACCCGCAGGACGACACGAGGGTTAAGGCCTGCAAACATCCAGAAACTGTTAAAATTCATGGGATTAACCAACAATAGTCATACCTGTGTATTGTATTTATGAAACTGTTAACAATAAAAACTGTTTTTTTTGAGTTGTCAGAAAAAGTACCGAGTCACGATACATGAGGAAACAGTGTCTATAGGTGTGTGTTGAGTGTGTAGGTTTGTTCCTCACAGTGCACAGTGAGCTGCATCTCTCCTTTGACGTCGCTGGAGTCGGTGGCGTCCAGAGGCCGACACTGGTAGATGCCGCTGTCTTTACGAGTCACCGACGACAGAATCAAGACGTCGCCGCTACTGTTCAACTTCACGTCCAGCTCCTGCAGCAGAAACTCACTTTAAATTCAATCTAAACACATGATGTGACGGTTTAAAAGTGGTAAAAGAAGCTAAAGTTGGGGTGCCCGTATAGCTCAATGCGTTGAGCAGGTGACCCATGTACAAGGGCTGGTCACCGACGCAGCGACCCGGGTTCGATTCCCGCTCGCGGCCCTTTGCTGCATGTCTTCTCCCGACTCTTCTCCCCTGTCTCTCTCTCACTACGCCTATCTAATAAAGGCCAAAAAAATAACTTTAAAAAAAAAAAAAAAAGCTAAAGTTTGTTCTTTGTTGCTGTATCAGGTGTGCTTGTAGAGCAACAATGCTAAACCGTACTTTATTTCTACAAGAAATAGAAATTGACATCCAATTTATCACAGGTTAGTTCTAAGGGGTTGCAGATGTAGACTTTAGTTTTATGTGACTGAAAGATAGTTTGTAAATGGAAAAATATCACTAATATAACCCACTCACTAGACCAAACACTGACTCAAAGCTGGTCTAAAATGACAACTTTCCCCAAACGCGCCTGAATTCATCCATTAAATAAATGTGACAAATATTCTTTCAGATTGTGTTTGGATCTGAAGACATGACTGCAGTTTATGTCTGAATCCATTAAGGGCAAGAAACCACGGAGATTTGGCAAATCTGAAAGTCTGAAAGCAACAATAAATCACACAAAATGTCACTTCCAGTATTTACTACACTGCTAAAGTGAGTGCATGTGTTCTGTAAAAGCTCATCCATACAGCAGATTTCTGAGGTTTTATGAGCATAAAACAACATCAATCAATCAATTTGATTGGTCCCCGGTGGGGTAATCGGTCCTGCAGCAGTGAGATGAATACATTAATCACACATAAAACACAGGGAACATAAATAAAACACACTCTTCATGACTGTACACAGTAAAATATGCTGGCAGCTACTGGATGGATTCAACTTGGCACAAATTCAAAGTTTTACTTGATGCAAATTAGCTCAGATATTCAATATTTCATTAGCATGTATGTCTTTACTACCTCAGAATCATTGTCAGTATTTATTACTTTTTCTATTCTAGTCTTATTTTTATTTCAGTAATTTATACTTTTATATTTTTATTTTCAGTAATGTATCGCACTTCTTATTGCTTTTCTACTAGACAGCTTGTCATGTGTAATTTTCTGAACAATATCTGGCACAAGAATTACACTCAAGATCAATCATTTCTTATCTTATCAATATAAATCAATTATATATCCTCGTGTTAAGAAGTCAAAAAGAAGCGGCAGCAAGGATCTCGGAACAGAAAAAACTGTCAGGTTTATAGTCTTTAAGTCCTGATTGGTTTAAAAGAATAAGACATGTTGGCAGCTACTTGGTGGATTATTATGAAATCAGCACAAAATTAAACATACAAATCCACAAGACTTGAACTTGATGCAGATTTGTACCTCACAGACTGCAACTCAGGACTGCAGCACATTTTGAGTGAGGTGAAGCTAAGCTAAGCTAAGCTAAGTCAAATCAAGTTAAGTTAAGCTATGTTAGGTTAAGTTGCGTTTAGTTACGGAAAGTTTAGATGAAACTTTATTAATGCCAAAGAGATTTTTGTGCCAGACATTGCTAAAAAAAAAAAAACATATGACATGAGAAATGCAGAGTGTTAATGTAAAAAAGCAATAAGATATAAGCACAATACAATACTGGAATAAAATCAATGAGCTAAAATGATTCTAGAATACAACAGTATAAAACAATGCTGATAATAAGTAATAAAAAATATAAAAAATATGGGATGATGGCTAAACATATTCAATTAAAACCTAGATTTTCCTGCAAAGTAACAAAAGAAATTATTTATTCCCCTTGTCCTTCACAGCAAAACTGGTGAATAAAATGCCTCGAAGTGACGGTTTGACACCCAGTCAGCTGGACTTTTGTTTAGTCCAGTCATACAATGAGTTTGTGTCTGACATGGGAACGAGTGTCCGGTCTCAGACTCCAGCCTGGACGTCCTCATACATGCTGCACACTCATGTCTGCATGAGGCCCTGACAGCTCTGCATATCAAAAACATTCCCTACAAGTCTCCCCCGTGTCACCCTTTCTCTCTCTGGGGTGAGAATAGGACGTCCATTCTTACTTGTTCTCTGTTGAAGACGAAGGGCGGCGGGGGGTTGCCGTCTCCCTGGCAACGCAGCTCCACGGCGTCCCCCTCTTTGACCAGGCCCTGGGGCGACTCCTTCCACAGCTCCGCCATGGTGGTGGGGTCTGCACACAACACAGAATCGAATTAAGCCGGCTCATTCAGCGAGCTGCTAAAGTCACTTTACAAGCACATTTCCATAACGCTGACAGCACAGACTGCGTTTGGCTCCGGCTGCCACAGCATCAACAGAAACCATGGAGGAGACCAGATAATGTGGCTGCTAAAGCGATGGGAAGTGAAACTGTATTTGTGTTAATATTGACATTTAGAAACAATAAGAAGCTTTAAAGAGGTTTTCCAGTGATTATAAAATGCATTTAAAGTTGATAAACATATAATAGACCCTGGATTCCACTTGCAATTTACAAATCAACTTCATTTTGTCAGCATTGATACTACTGTGTGCAATAGCAACAGCTAAAGGAAAGCAAACATTTGATTCTGTGACTTTTTCTGCTGCTTGATACGACAAAGAAAACTCCCACGGTTGTCATTTGATTAATCTACAAGACAAGTCTGACAGAACAATAGTGGATAGTGGATTCCAGATTTGTGAAAATGAAAGGTGCACATAATCTATTATTATCTTTATTTTTTTTTTAAAATCTTTTTTCTCCTTTTGTATTGATTTTCTTATTGTTTATGATGCTTTACTTGTATCTAGCTGCTGTAACATGCGCATTTCCACACTGAGGAATCAATAAAGTTTATATTATTCACTCTGATTTAAGGGTTCTTGGGTATTTTTTTTTACTTAAAAGAGACAGTTGACATACAGGAGGCTTCATGTGCACAAAACATTGAAGAAAAGACAGAAGAGAAATAATAAATATAGAAAGGTTTGGTTGCCGAAAGAAACACAGCGTTAGTGGTGAGAAAATATTACAGCTGCAGAAAGAATGATGTTGACCAAAAACAGTCAAAAGCGTCTTGCAATTAGCAGTTTTGTCTAATTATTAAATTTTAGATTAGCGTCACAGAGCTCTGTCTGAAGGCAGATCTGACTACCATCCAAAGTAATGAAAGTATTTTGCATGCATGTGCCAGAGTTTTAAATGCAGACACACTCCCTTGTAAGATCACATCAATAATTGTAAATTGAGTAATATTTGTCAAATCGGGTCATGTGGTAAAGAGTCCATCCATCTAAAGATATTAAAAACACACATACATATTTATCACAATGTCAGGTTTTTCCACTATGCAGCCTTTCTCTGGAGCTCAGAAAGGCTTTATGCTACTTTTTCCTCAAGAGGAATAAATAAACTTCATGCGTGAAACTGGTTGAGTGGCTCTTTGAATACCAAGATGGAAACTAGCGATGAGGAAACAGCCAGAACAAGACGTTGGCCTCCAGCCTGAGGTCAGCAAATCAGCAGAAAAAGACCAGAAGCGTAACGTGAACCTTGAACCTCCAGCCAGAGTTTTACATCAAGTTATCAGCGGCACCTCTGGATGTGTTGGAGGTTGCAGAGTTCCTCATGTGGGAGTCTAATGAATATTCCACTCAGCGCACCACATTAGCATCTGTTACATCCATTTAAAACCAGCTTCCACAGAAGATGCGATCAGTGGGTCGAATGAGAAAAGATGAGATTCAGTTACTGCATGTATAATAAATAAAAACTCACTAACCACAGAAGGCATTAAACAACAGAGGCTGCAGAGAGAAAATTAGGTAAAGTTCAATACAGAGCATAAAAGATTCTGGATGTAGAGACAAACAGGTTATAAACCAGGGGTGTCAAACATGCGGCCCGCGGGCCAAAAGCGGCCCTTCAGAGGGTCCAATCCGGCCTGTGGGACGACTTGTAAAGAGTAAAAATTACAGAAGACATTAACTTCAAATTGTACATTTGTAAAAACAGTAAATTTAAAACACTTTGTAGACCATGACAAGTTGTTTTGATCATAAAGTAAAATACTAGATTGCTCAGTGTGCTTTTGTCTTTTTGTCTCGTTTTTGTAATATTTTGCTTTTGTCTATTTTTTTGTCGTTATGTTTTTCGCTTCTGTCATTTTTTCTCGTTTGTGTCGTTTAGTGTCTTTTTTGTCTCACTGCACCTGTTTTGTCTAATTTTTTGTCTTTTTATTTTGTTTTGTGTCGTTTGTCTCATTTTGTTTCTCGCTTTTGTCGTTTTGTGTCTCATTTTTGCAATATTTTGTCTTGTTTTTTTTGTCTTTTTTGTCTGACTTTTGTCATTTTGATCATAAAGTAAAAGACTATATTGTTCACTTCCAGATGTGATGAAATGTTTTGTGTCTTTGTAGATAAACTGTGATCTGTAAAATGTAATGTGTAAATGAACTGAGGCATAATATTGTTGAAATTGAACGTATTTTCTTCTGAACTTTCAGGCTGTTCATGATGTTTTGTAAAAAGACAGTTCCTAAAATGTGAACTTTTTCAGAACACACTTTTTTGCCCAACTGGAGCTGTGGTTGTTTATAGGCTATGAGGCTATAGTGTTACTGGTCCGGGACACTTGAGATCAAATTGGGCTGAATGCAGCCACTAAACTAAGAGTTCCAGACTCCGCTTATAAACTTTAAATTTAACATGTGTATTGACAATATGTTTCGGCAGCGGAATAATCTCGGAAATTTTGCCTCACGTGGGGCACCACATCCGCAGCATAATGACACTTTATGAATAAAGTTTACTATATATGTACAATACACCTGTAATACACTATATATGTATAAGACCCCTGTTCTATACTATAGATGTACAATACACCACAGATGTCGTACGGAATTCGTTTACTTGATTAATCGTAAGAATACTCGATTACTAAAATAATCGATAGCTGCAGCCTTAGTTGGGATCTTGAGTCCAGTAAAACTGAATTTCTTTATTTATCTTGATTTAATACTGTTCAGTTAATTGTTGTGTAGAAAATTCTGGGTGTAGGAGGAGAAGAAGTTTAGGAAGTCGCAGTAAAGAGAGTCCAGATGTGAAGTTATCTTCAGAATGGACACTTTATGACTACTATCAGCTTCTGGTGGAGTTTGGAGACGTCCTGTTGTTGAGTGGTCATTCTGCAGTAAACATCAAATATTCAGATGTTTGGGTGAAAGTTTCAGGTTATCTGTCTTCTCAAATGGTTTCCTACCAAACTTACAGCTGTGAGAAAGGTTCTCCCTACGTTGCTCTAAAAACCCCACAGGAACGCTATAGAAATACACAGATTACAGACAAACTGCTGTCAAAGCTCGAGGCTGGTACTGATGAGTAAACATCTAATACATCCCATGTCTAAGAATTATCTGCGATCTTTCCTATTTAAGGTGCATTTCTCACGCAGGAGGAATTAGTCAAAGTGCCAGTAAAATGAGCACATTTCAGGATGAGAGTGACACATTTGCTTGATTTTCCACGATGTTGTTGCTTCGCTGCAGTAAGAACGTCGCTCTCAATTAAGCGTGATTTAATCTGTTTTATGGCAAGAAAATCTGTCTGAACCCGGGAGGCACAGAGGCAATAAAAAAATCCTCTTAAACCCTCGTCTCACCTCCTAAACCTCAACAGCAAACAGAAAGTGACAAGCAGAAAGAAAAGGAAGTGAGGATGATGCGTTACTAAGTTCCTCAGCGGTGACTTTATGCTTTCACTTGGCCTCACATGGTGGAAAACAATATTCCACGGAAAAATTGGGAAAAATAACAGCAAATATCTGTGAATAAAGACATTTTTAGCTCATTTACGTACAGTAAAGCTGCGTAATGATAATAAATATTCACCATTTTTCAATCGTTGCTTGTAAATTTGTAAAAGCACATATTTTTGATGTGGACAGTGTGTTCAGTTTTGGCCTGTTTTTTATGGATAACATATAAATTCAGATTTTTTCTCTGTTATTTTAACAGTTTATTATCTGCAATTTAACAAAACATCCTGTAAAAAAGAGTTTAAAGCATTATTTACCATTTTTCAACTATTGATATACAGATTTTTTCTATAAAGTAATAGCAAATATGTGTAAATATGATATTTTTAGCTGACTGACATGCAGTAAAGCTAAAAACTTCTAAACTTATGGATAGTTATGTTTGTTTTTTAAGGGCTAAATGTAAATTGAATCTGTTTTTCTGTGATTTTAATACTTTATAATCTGTTTCTTGGACTTTTTTCTGTGATTTAACTGGTTTTATACAAACATCTACAGTAAAAAATGTGTAATTTTATAGTCACACATTGTAAAAAGAGTAAACTTATGCACAGTTCTGGCCTTTTATTTAGGGCTAAAATGTAAATTAACACTCCTTATCTGTGATTTTACTTCTTTATTATTAGTTTTGGTTTTTTTTGCTGCGATTTAACTACTTTAATGTCTGTAATTTGACACAGGGTTGACCTGTGATAAAAAAAATAGCTTAACAAATATTTACAATTTTCAATTTTGGAGGTTTTTCTTTCAAATACTAGCAAATACCTAAAAAAATTATGATATCTACATTAAAAAATGTGTAATTTCTGGTGCTCTTTTTAGGGCTAAAATGTAAATCAAATCTATGTATCTGTGATTTTACTAGTTTAATATCTGTTTTTGAGAGTCCACATTTCAAATACCTAATTTTTCTTTAAAATAACAGCAATTATGTGCGAATATAATAATATTTTTAGCATTTTTTTTTAGGGATGAAATGTAAATTAACAAGGTTTTTCAGTGACTTTGCTTGTTTTTTTTTATCTGTAATACAACAAAACATGCAAAACATGTATAATAACAGTAAAATAAAACAGTTAAATGTGAAAGTGTAGCAGAGGAAACGCTGGATTAATTCTTTCACCTTGACTCTGGTGAAGATCTGATGAGATAAAGTGGTTTCCTGCTCCATCACAGACCAGCAGCACAGAAGAATCAAAGGTTTGCTGACTCACAGTGAACCGTGATGTTGACGCTGTGCGACTCGGTCGTCCTGATGGCTCCCGGGACGAAGAAGCTGACCTCACAGGAGAAACGAGCGTCTTTGTCCTCCTTCACCACCTTGTACTCCAGAGTGCTCTGGACTGAGGAGAAACCACTGGACTCTCTGGTGACCAGAGTCAACACGTTCACATCTGGAGGAAAGACATCAAAGCAGATGTTCAACAAGGAAACACCAACACGTTACTGTCGTCTCTAAACTGATTCCTTAGTGGTGGAACAAAGTATTTCATTATAGCAAAATAAGCGCCATATTCTACGAACGTTGCTTCATTCACCTACAACCTTTAGGCACTTATTCTTAATTCTATTGTGTCTAAAGACTGATGTTGCCCCTCATACCACACTATACTGAACAATAATATGAATACAGCATGTAACACTTTACTAAACCCCATTGATCCCTTTTAAAAAAAGAAAATTGGTGGTTTTGCAGGTATTCGGTCTTTAAGTGTTGGAGATACACTGCCTGTTCAAAAAGAAGTCTCCACCTGGATTCAACTAAGCAAATAGGTAAGAACCTTCCACTGGATAATTACTGCAGTGATGAATACGTTTCAGCTGCAACAACTTATTTAACTCTAGCTGATGCAGTGAGGAGCTTCTCATTTCTGAAACAACCATGTTGGAAGACAAATCCTGTGGTCATGGAAAGGATGTTAATCTGTCTCAGAAGGGTCAAATTATTGACCTGCATCAAACAAAGAAAACAACTAAGGAGATTTCTGAAACTACTAAAATCTGGTTAAGAACCGTCCAATGCATCATTAAAACCTGAAGGATAGTGTAGAACCATCATCTTTAAAGAACAAATGTGGTCAGAACAAACTCTTAGATGATTGTAGGAAATCAACAGTAGAACTCACAGCTATGTTTAATAATGAAAGTAAGAACATTTCTACACACAATGTGAAGGGAACTCAAAGGATCAGGACTAAACAGCTGTAGCTCTAAGAAAACCACTAATCAGTGAAGCTAATCAGAAAAAAAGGCTTCAGTTTGCTATGGAGCATAAAGATTTGACTCTGGATCAATGGAAGAAGGTCATGTGGTCTGATGAGTCCAGATTCACCCTGTTCCAGAGTGATGGGGGCATCAGGGTAAGAAGAGAGGCAGATGAAGTGATGCCCTCATCATGGCTAGTTCCTACCAGCCTGTGGGGGTTAGGGTTATGATCTGGGGTTGGTCAGGTTCAGCAACGTTATGTTCCCATAGAATGAGGTCAGCTGACTACCTGAAGATACTGAATGACCAGGTCTTTCCATCAGTGGAGTTTTTCTTCCCTGATGTTCATGGACATGTTCCAAGATGACGATGCCAGGATTCATGGGGCTCACATTGAGAATGAGTGGATCAGGGAGCATGAGATGGATCGTCCTCCACAGAGTCCAGACCTCAGCCCACTGAGAATCTTTGGGATGTTCTGGAGAAGACTTTGTCCGACTCTCCCATCATCAATACAAGATCTTGGTAGAAAATTAATGCAACTCTGGCCAGAAATAAATGCTGTGACTTTGGAGAAGCTTATAGAAATGATGCCACAGTGAATGAGTGTCGTTCTCAGAGCTAAAGGTGGTCCAATGAAATATTAGAGCGTTCAACTTTTTTTGGACGGGCAGTGTGAGCCAAGAGCATCGCTATGAATATCCAACATATTTTTTGGCGAGGCAGCTTCTTGTTACCGTTTCTGAGGCATCAATGGATTTTAAAAGTTTTTAGAGTAAAATGTGGATTTGACTACAGTTCGTACTTACGTCCAGGTGCAGACATCAGCGGCATGCCGTTCCTGTACCAGGTGATGTTGGGTTTAGGGAACCCATTTCGAGCTTCACATGACGCAACCTGGACAGAAAGTCACAAAAACAAATCATTATTGTCCTTATGTTGGCCGCTGAAACACAAATACTGTCAAAAAGACATTTCAGTAACAAACTAAAGCATACTTAACGAAATCATCGTGAAGTTTTTATGTAATTGTTAAATGGACCCACCTTAGACGGCATCTCCTTGGTCACAGATATTCCAGAAGTTACGCCCTCGATGACTGGAGCCTGTGGAGGAGCTGAACCAGGAAAAAAATAACTTCAGCCATTTATAACAAACTAAATCATAGAACAAAGACATATATTTGAAAAATCTGAACCCCTAAAACCTGTTAGCAGGATTATAAAGGTATGATGTCTTTTTAAAAAGTCACCTTAATTACACAATTTATCAGAGCCTAAACTGAACAAAACTGAATAAATCAAAAGATTTTCAATTTTCTGACAGTCTTTGAACTAATCATGTGTGACTTTTGCTTTCATCAGGACAATTAAGCAATTCTAAGGGGAAATCAAACATATTCAACAGAATAGATAATCAGATTTTCAACTTTCTGATGGTCATGCATGATTTTTGGTTTCATTGGGAAAATGAACCAATTCTAAGGTGCAATCACACAATTTCGTCAAAATGTCATTTGAAAATTCACCAAAAATTAACCCCCAAACCTGTCGACATCTTTAGACGGCAAGTTATTTTGTTTTTTCTTTCTAATTGACTAAATTACACAATTTATTGGTGTCCTTATTCTGTCAAAACGGAGAATAAACCACAGGATTTTCAACTTTCTGATGGTCTTTGAACTAATCGTGTGATTTTTGGTTTCATTGGGAAAATTAACCAGTTCAAAGGTTAAATCACACAATTTCCTCAAAATCTCATTTAAAAATTCACCAAAAATAAACCCCAAAACTTGTCGACAGCTTAAAAAGGCATCATTTATTTATTATCTTTATTTTTTTTACTGACTAAATTATACCATTTATCAGTCTTTTTGTGTCTCATTTTGGAATTTTTTTTTGTTTTTTTGTTGTTTTGTGTCTTTTTTGTCTGACTTTTGTCGATTGTCTCATGTTTTCTTATTTAGTTTCTCGTTTTTTTAAATATTTTGTTTCCTTTTTGTCTCGCTTGTGTTTTGTGCCTTTTTTTCTTCATTTTGTGTTTTGCTTTATTCATTTTGTGTCGTTTTGTGCTTTTGTTGTCTCGTTTGTGTTGTTTGTCTATATTTTGTGATTTTATTTCTTGCTTTTGTCAATTTTTGTCTTGTTTGTGTCATTTATGAAATTTTTTTGTCCCACTTTTCGTCTATTTTTTTGTCACTTTGTAACTATTTTGTCAAATTTTTTGCCTCTTTTTTGTTTTGTTTTGTTTGTCTCATTTTTTGACATTTTGTATCTCGCTTTTGTCGTTTTCTCATTTTTGTAATGTTTTGTCTTGTTTTTGTTGTTTTCGTCAGTTTTTTTGTCTGACTTTTGTCATTTTGATCATAAAGTAAAATACTACATCATTCAGTTCCAGATTAAACTTCGTGACTAAATGTTTTGTTCCTTTCTAGATCCTCTGTGATCTGTAAGTTGTAATGAGTAAATGATAAACTGAAGCATAATGTTGTAGAAATTTCATTTATTTTTCTTAATAAATTTCAGGTTGTTCTTAATGTTTTGTAAATAGATAATACCTGAAATGTGATTATTTTTGGAACGTACTTTTTGCCCTTGTTTTTGCACCTTATTTCTAGTTTATTATGCTGTGATTTTACTGGTCACTTGAGATCAAACTGGGCTGAATGTGGCCCCTGAACTAAAATAATTCTGACACCACTGCTTTAAATCTTCGTTTAGGCGATGATTTATCTGTTCTTCGGGATTCCTTACCAAACACTCGGAGGTGGGTCTTGCCCTCGGCGTTCCCGGCAGCGAGTCCGTTCACCTGGCAGAAGAATTCCCGTTCGTCGTTGAGCTGGACGTCCTGGATTATGAGTCGACTTCCCTGCTGGTCTGAAGTCACCTCGATGCGGCCGCTGTAGTCCGTGTTGTTGTCGACCATCTGCTGGCTGTCGTCGCTGTAGAAGATCCGCATCCGCGAGGTGTTTTCCACGGCTCTCTGCAGGAGGACACAGCTTGAAACGTCTTGGACATGCAGCATTTTAGGGAGAAATCAGTGGAGATGTTTAGTCTGTTATTTACTAGTCAATGCAATCAAACATTGGAAAGTCTTTTCAGGGACTGGATGAAAAGATAAATGCTCATTTGCAAACAGGGCACTTAAGGAAATCGTTTCTGGAAATGGACAGAGTAAAAAGCTTCTAAATGTGTGGAGCCCATCATGGTTATTGTTATCCAGCATAATTTTATCCTCTTCGAGGTTTTTCTATCTCAAACCATCAGCTTCCTTCTACTCCACCTTCTTGGATTTGCTTCAAAATAGAATAGAATGTTGGACTGGCTGAAAATAGAATAGAATAGAATAGCAAAGCATAGTATAGAACAGCACAGAATAGAATAGAATAGCAAAGCATAGTATAGAAGAGCACAGAATAGAATAGAATAGCATAGAATAAAATAGAGTAGAATGGCATAGCATAGAATAGCATACAATAGAATAGCATAGAATAGAACAGAATAGCATAGAATAAATAGCACAGAATAGAATAAAACAGTAACATAGCATAGACTAGAATAGAGTAGCATAGCATAGATTGGCATCGCATAGAATATCATAGAAAAAAATGTAGTACCATAGCATAGCATAGCATAGAATAAAACAAAATAGCAAATGCAGCATAGAATAGCATAGCATAGATTAGCATAGAATAGCATAGAATAAAATATAGTGGCAAAGCATAGCATAGAATAGCATAGCATAGCATAGCACAGAATAGAATAGAATAGCAAACAGAATAGAACAGATTAGCATAGTATACAAGATCACAGCATAAAATAGAGTAGAACAGCAAACAGCATAGAATAGATTAGCATAGCATACAATAGCATAGCATAGAATAGAATAGTATATAATAAAATAAAATAGAATAGACTAGCACAGATTAGCATAGAATAGCATAGAATAAAATAGATTAGCATGGCATACAATAGCATAGCACAGCTCAGAATAGCACAACATAGAATATGATAGTATCAAATAAAATAGAACAGCATAGCATGGCATAAAAAACTGTACCAAATGAAAGATGCACCACAAAGTGTCCAATGCTAACAATAAAAAAAAACAAATCAATTGAATGAGGAAAGTTAAAGTCCTAATTCCAATTAATTATAATAAAATCAATCAGAAGTCTGAATAAAAAGGACAGATCTCGAGTTGGCCTTTAAAAACATTCACATTCTCTCCTCTTTCTGCTAATTCTTATCTCTTTTAAACCTTTTTTAAATTCTGGGTTACAAAGAAACTAAAGAAACTAAAAACCGAGGACCGGCGGCTTCCCACACGAGCAGCCGGACGGTCGGCACTCACCACAAACCACTGGATCATGACGAAGCTGGGCTCGTTTTTGGCGTCGGTGAAGCTGTACTGGCAGGGGATCTCAGCCACGTCGCCCAGGTACACCTCAGCGCTCTCATCCATAGTCAGCTCCACTTTGGCCCAAACTGGAAACACACAGAAATGCACATAAATCAACGCAGATGCTTCACAGTCAAGAGGAAAATCTTACTGCTCGAAGCTCAGGAGACAAAAGTGTCATCCTAGTTTTCTCCTAAAATCCACCAGAAGATACAGGTGAGAAAAGAGGAGAAAAATTAGCAACAGGAGTCATATTTAAGATTTAATGTAGATAATTCCACTAATGGCTCCATTTTCTATCAGCTGAGCTACATGTGAGCTGCAGATGTGTACAGTTGAGCTCATAAATTTACAATTACGTGATAATGAATAACTTTGTCTGACCACTAACCCTAAATGAAAGACAAGTTTTTCCATGATCAAACATATTTTCTAAAAAAAAAAAGGACAATATTTCACAAATTTTGCCAACTTATGAGCAAAGCTGTATCTATACACATAAATGTATCAATATGTATTTATACATCATGACGAAGCTGATGGTAAGAGGAAGAAAATGGCTGGAAAATGGATGTACACTACCCTTCAAGAGCTTGAAGTCACCCAAGCAATTTCACGTTTTCCATGAAAACTCCCACATTTATCCATGTGCTAACATAACTGCACAAGGGTTTTCTAATCATCAATGAGCCTTTCAACACCATTAGCTAACACAATGTAGCATTAGAACACAGGAGTGATGGTTGCTGGAAATGTTCCTCTGTACCTCTATGGAGATATTCCATTAAAAATCAGCTGTTTCCAGCTACAATAGTCATTTACCACATTAACAATGTCTACACTGGATTTATCATTCATCTAATGTTATCCTCATTGAACAAAACTGATTTTCATTCAAAAATAAGGACATTTCTAAGTGACCCCAAACTTTTAAACAGTAGTGTATATACAGTACAGTGTCATCATCGCATTTGATGGTTTTTGCGACTGCACTTGAGGATACTTTCAAAGTCCGTGAAATTTTCCGGATCGACTGTCGTTTCTTTTTACTGAGTTGATGGTTCTTGCTGTACTGCTGATCTTCAGGCAGACAATAACTTCTAGATCAGAATCTGAGAAAGTCTCGACTCACGACTGAAGAAATGAGACTTAAAGGGAAGAAGAGCTGCTAGGAAGTCATTATTGAGGCTATGCAAACATCCAAAAACACCTAAAATGTGACACAAGCACTGGACTGTAGATGACTGGAAGAAGGTACTCTGGACGGACGGGTCTAAGTTTGAACTCTTCAGTCAGAATGACAACCAATACAAGACAAGTTCAGTTACCTTAAGGATGGAGAAACTGCAAACACAACACCATCCTGGATCAATGACACTGGTTCCCTGTTTATTACAGAATTCAATCTAAGATCCTGTTGACTCACTTTTAACCCCTAATTCTGCTGGAAGTCTGGAAATTAAGACCAACACTTGGCCATTTTGGAATCAAACACTGAATGAAAACGATATTTCTGATGGTAGACTTTATTTTACTACTGGAGTTTATTTGGCCTGTAGCATGTTTATACAACAACCTTGGAGGAAGTGCTGAGTTGGCATCAACTGGACCTTGTATGTTCTTTTTGCACTGCTTTAAGTCGTTACATGATCACGTGTTCAGCAATGTTTAATATCCAGAAGTGCAGCATCAATTAATTATAAAAACTACTGTTTTATAGTTCTTAATACACCAAATAAGCTATTTTTCAAAATCCAAATTAAAACAACGCTGAGATTATCAAATCAATCAAAACTTTGTCTTCCAAACTTTCCCACATTGTTCAGGAACCAGCCGTAGATCCAACACAAGCAAGATCTAGTCCGGAGAAAACAACCTGGACAGGAGCCATAAAACGAGTTAAAATCAGCTCTTCACGGCGGCTTTTCTCCTCCTCACCTTCACCCAAGTTCTAACTCTTCATCTAATGCTAAACTCCTGGACTGAGGGTCCGTCCAGACCGCCGCCATGTTACCAGAACAAAGAAGAAAAGGCTTCTTGTCCACATGGCACCGTTTTCATCTCCCTCCCGCCCGGCCAACTGTAACCACAAAACCCACGTCTTGGCCGGAGAGCCGCTTCCCCCGGGCGTCGACGAGGGAATGCAGGAGGAGAAGTTCAGCCAGTCCGACACTGGGATGTTGACTCAGCGAGCCAAGAGCGATTTTCAGCCATGTTGGACTTGGCGGCGGCTCCGGAGGGGCCCGTTAGACACAGCGACAAAGAAAAACAAGGATGGCACCCAAAAAAAAGAAAAAAAAGGGTCTATTTTAATCTGGTGTGGAGCTGATGGTGAAGGATCCTCCCACAGTCTTTTCCTGAACCCACTTTACTCTTGATTCTTCATTTCCTCGTCACAAACACGGTAATGATAATAGTTGCATTTATTATTTTTTAGGCACATTTTTAGGCGTTTTTGGCTGCTGGCACATTATTACTGGCAGGACAGCAGCTCTGAGATCAGTTTCTGGATCCCAAAGGAGAGACGGATGTTTGGACGGAGACGAGAACCAATGGACGGCACTAGCATGAATACTTCTGTCGCATTTTTAATCACTGTGGGTTCATTTTTCACTGCAATATAAAGTCCTGCTTGCTTATAAAAACAGAACAACCATTATAAGAAATAAAGAGAACTAAAAAAATGCGTTCTGTGCAGTATGACACAGTTAATGCCATAAATCATTAAAAAAAGAAGACTGAAGTTGAATTTTTTCAACAGATGTTGAGAAAAAAGGTACACTTTCATACTATAGATATTTTACTCTTTACATTTTAAACACTGCTTGCAGTTAAGCTGAGAGGAATTTTTGTCTCGTCATCGTTGGTCGTAGCCGAGTCACTAATAGCTTCACGCTTTTGATAAAGAGCGCAGAATTTTTTGCTTTTTATAGAATCTGGTTGTAGCAAATGGTTTATTTTTGTCATTTTTTTTTATAAATAAAGTGATTTTGGATGTTGGGACAGAAAAGAGAAACAATGGAGGACACCAGCAATAACACTCTGCATGTTTTTTACTCACTGTGGGCAAATTTTTCACGGTGATGTAAAATCCTGCAACTCTACGGCAACAGAACAACCTGATAAGAAATAGAACTCAGAAATGTCTTCTGTGCAGAAGGACCCAGTTAAAATGCTAGAAATGTCAAAAAATAAATAAAGTTGATGTCTCAGGAGTGTCCACAGGTGTTACTAATACTGGAATAAATAGCTCTGTGTAAACACTGCCTGCAGTTCAGCTGAAAAGTCACAGAATTTTTTTCACTTGACTGATGGTAACAGCTGATTCACTAATGGCTTTTTGGTTGCATTGTGGACCACAGAATTTTTCATGTTTTACAGAATCTGGCTAGAGTTAGAGTTAGCTGTTTTTGGTCAGTTTTTAACAAGAAATGCAGAATAAATTGATTTCAATGAAACCGTACAATTTCAGAAAGATGAAAATCTGATCATCCGTTGTGTTTTGACATTTTAGACTCCAATAAATGATGTAATTTAGCTGACTTTACAAAAAAAAAGCCTTTTGAAGCTGCTGACAGAAGTAAAAAATGTGTTTTGTGCTGCATAGGACAGGTATAATGCCATAAATTCTAAAAATAAAAGTTGATTTTCTTCAATTATTTGATGAACACTACAGAACACAAAGCGCATCACAAAGGGGGAGCAAAATGAAATTGTGGGTCAAGCTTTATTGTGTTTTTTTTTTTCCCAGCTGTGTTGCATTTACAGATATTAATGAAAGTAGGACACCTAAACGCCGCCACACTGAGGAGGGAAACGACCAGCGACGTCCCAGTTTTTGTTTCTCTTCAAAAAAAAAAAAAATGGAGAGAAAACAATTAGCGAGACTTCGGTGTCCTCGTACGCGTTTCTCAGCGTTGGTTGAAGCAGATCGAGCATGAAAAGAGCTTTAGGAGTCCAGTTGCCACCCTGTTGCCCCCATTCAGCCGGCTGCTCCCCCGTCTTCACCCCGACTCCCCCGTCCTCCTCCTCCTGCAGCACCAATCGTTTTCACAACTCTTTTTTTTCTTTCCTCTGTGCTCAGCCAACCGTTGCTTCCAGACAACGGGCTCTGCCATTGTTCCCCCACCTGGGTGGACCACGCACCCCACCCAAAAAAAAAGAAAAAAAAGAAAGAAGATGATCCTCCATGTTAAAGCAGAGGTGAAAAACAGTTCAACGCGTCCTGAAGTTGTTTATGAAGATGACGAGTGGCAGATTACGGAGGCCGGAGAGCAAAATATGTCACAAAAGTAAATAAAAAAATGTGCGTCTTCGGGGCCGTGCCGCTAACTTTTGGGCTAATCCGATTAGCGCTGGGGGGTTGCAGGGGATTTGACTTCCAAAGCCAACCTGGGACGAGTCTTATCTGCTCCTGTTGCGACTTTATGCGGTACGGACCGACGCACAAACACACACCAAGCCGCGATCTGTGGAGCCTGACAACACAAAAGCGCTGCCCGTGGCTGCGCACGAGCATATATTTGTGTCTGTCTGCGTCTGGATGATACAGAGCTAATTTACAAAAAAAAAGAAAAAAGAAAAACACAGCAGAGTATTTGGACGTGTTGACAGCTGACCGGTGTGTCAGGAAGGATGAAGAGACGAGTTACAGCACACAATTACACTGTAAAAGGCAGATTAACTCCTGCATGATCGCTTCATAAATACTCCTATTTGCTCACAACATTATCTGATGTTTAACCCTCTGAACCCCAAAACACACAGGTGAGTCTGAAAGGCATATTAGCTTTAAAAACAGAAAAAATACTAACAAAAATCACAAAAATTACAACATTAATCAGAGCAACAAACTGCAAAAATAGAAAAAAATATAAAGATTTCAATGTTCAAACTGTCCTTGAACTACTCATCTGTTAGGTGTCATCCCATCAGGAAAATTCACCAAATCTTAGCCTAAAATCAAGACATTTCAACAAAATCACTTTCTTCTACATGTCTTGTTTAAAATGCATCAATAATAAACTATTAGCACAAACCAGGTTTTGTAAAAAGCAAATAAAAAATCTTCAGTTTTCATCACAGCCATGAAACCATGTGAAAGAAACGGCAAAAACAGAAAAAAATCACTGGATGTTAAACTTTCCAACAGCCCTGAACTACTCATCAGTTAGGTGTCATTTCATCTGAAAAATTAACTAAATCTTAGCTTAAAATCGTGACATTTCAACAAAATCACTTTCTTCTACGTGTTTTGGTTGAAATTCATCAAAAATCAACTATTACTGCTAACCAGGTTCAATAAAAAAACTACAAAAAAAATCTCCAGTCTTCATCACAGCCATGAAACCGTGTGGAAGAAACGACAAAAACAGAAAAAAATCATTGGATATGAAACTTTCCAAACTAGACTTTCATCTAATAATGTGCCATCCCATTGGAAAAATTAAACAAATCTTAGTTTAAAATCAAGATATTTAAAAAAAAATCACTTTCTTCTTAATGTATTTTTTAAATTCCTCAAAAAAAAAACGATTAGCTCTAACGAGGTTCTGTAAAAAACTAAAAAAATTCTGTGCTCTTCATCACATCCATGAAGCCGTGAGTGACTCACAGCAAGAAATGACAAAAACTGGGAAAAAAAACTCATTGGATATTAAACTTTCCAACAGCCCTTGAACTAGTCATCTGTTAGGTGTCATTTCATCTGAAAAATTAACCAAATCGAAGCTTAAAATCAAAACATTAAAAAAAATATCACTTTCTTCTTCATCAAAAAAATTATATACATTAGCGCTAACCAAGTTCTGTAAAAAAACTAAAAATTCTGCGCTCTTCATTACATTCATGAAACAGTGAGGAAGAAATGACAAAAACAGAAAAAAATCATTGGATATTAAATCTTCCAACAGCCCTTGAACTACTCATCGGTGACGCATCATCGGAAACATTTACGAAATCCAAGCTTAAAATTATATCCTAACAAAATCATTTTATTTTCTTTAAATGGCAAAAATAAAGCAGATTCTAGATTTTTTTTATTTAAAAATCTAAAAATTCTGTGTTTTTCATCAAAACCGTGAAGCTCTTAGTAACTCGGCTGCGACTAACAATGACGTGACAAAAATTCTCCTCAGCTTAACTGCAGGCAGTGTTTATACAGAGCAGAGCTGTGCAATGACAGTACAGATTTAGCCCATCGTATTTTATCTTATCTCTTGTATTTTGGTTTATTTTGATCATTTTGTACCACATTTCCTAAATGTTTGCAGCATCTCCGCTAGTGGCATAAATAAATGTTTTCTTAATTTACTATTTGGAACAAATCTTTCATTGTGAGCAATGATTCTAGTGGACCTTTGACTTCCCTTAACCCTCGTGTCGTTTTAAAGTTTGAAAATGTGGAAAAAATATATATATTTTCACAGTGAAACTTCTGATGTCCACATTTTCAACATTTTTCAGAAATCTTTGAACATTTTTTGGTGGAAAAAAAAAGAAATGTTAAAAATGTTCTTAAAGAAAATAGAAGTTTTACTGATATATATGGAATCACTTTAGATATTTTAAGGACTTTTTTGGAAGATTTTTACTCATTTTTTTGAAAACATTTACGAGAATTTTCTTGTCAAATTTGGGGTTTTTTTTGTTTGTTTTTTTTAAATAAAACTTTTAAGGGAAACTTTTCAGCAATTATTGTAATTTTCTTCCTGAAGGTTTTGCAAATTTTCAGAAATTTGGGGAATATTTTGCTGAATTTTTGGATTTTTTTCAGACAAGGAAACAATATTTTTTGGTGTCATGTAAATGAAGACAACAGGAGGGTTATAAGTTTAGCTTTATCCGGTCAAATTCGCACAAAATTACACAAAAACATTTCCGGTTTTACACATTCGTGCCCAATTGGAGGTGAACTACAACTGTAGTTTTCATCCGTATGATTAATTTCGAGCCTTCTGCATTATTTATAGAGAATCCTGAACAAGTTATCAGGGACTAAATTAGTAGAACAAAGAGACGACAAGACAAATACCTTCCATTCAAGACAGACTCACACGATGCAGATCAGACATAATGAGGGAGGCCTCCTCTGCACAGTCGCTCATTATGCCACTAGCGCTCAGACAATAGCCTCCCGTGCTAACTGGAGTGGTCACCGTGGACGACTGCTCCGTCCCATTAAGGCCTCCGTAGATCTGCAGCTCTGCCGCTGATAAGAGTCCAAATCACCTCCGACTAAACAGACCGGCCTCATTTACTGCCTTTAATCCCTCCAACGCCCGCTGAGCCATGAAATGAGCCCCAACGCATCAAACATGAAAACGTATTAAATGTTCACCGGACACGTCAGGGTGAAGGTTGAGGAGATGAATGGAAAATAGGAGGCTCTGGACCGTTTCATTATCGTTTTACTAGGTAATAAGTCTGCATTTAAATATCCTTATGTGTCAATGAATGCATGCTGTAGATAAGGTTTCATATGCTTTCGCCCAACATTAAAAAAAAAACTAAGCCTAAAATTACAACATGTGTCTCATATTAAAATCTGACAAAAATAAACCCTTTGTTTGAACCAGGTTCTGTAAAAAACAAAAAAATGTCCATTTATCAGCACAATCCTGCAGCCTAAAGTGAATTTACTGCAATAAATAATCACCTGAGAAAAAATCTGGGACTTTTTGGCTTCACTCTGGACACATAACTCCTGATATTTCAAATTTTTACAAACACTTTATTCAAACTTTTTAAGTTATGAAAACTTATAATGAAATTATGTTGAACCAACAAACTATATGTAATTAGTCAAATTAGCTTCTACTCTGGAGTAAAACATATTTAAAATTACCAGTAAACTGGGTCCTGCAGTTGTTACAACATAAATAAACCAAATCTAACCCAACAATTGCAACTGCAAGTGTCTCATTAAAATCTGCCAAAAAATCAACCCTTAGTTTAAACCAGGTTCCGTAAAAAACTAAAAATTCTCCATTTATCGGCACAAACCTGCAGCCCAAAGTGATTTTGTGGCAAAAAATAATCACGTGACAAAAATTCAGGGACTTTTCAGCTTAATTGTGGTCACTTAGTTTCAGATTTTTTAAATTTCAAACATGATAACTGAATAAAGAACGTTTTATGTTCTTAGATGCATTTATTGGAAATTCTGTTTTTTACTAATGTGTGGATTTCTGCATGTTTTAGATATTAAGACTTCATGCACTAAAAACAAACGTTTATGCTTCACAATAATTAAGAGCTTGCATAAAAGTCTGCATAAAACCTTTTAAGTTATGACAACTTCTAATGAAATTATGTTCAACCAACTAACTACATTGAGTTACAGGAATTAGCTTCTGTTTTAAATTACCAGTCACATAAAACTTGGTAGCATAAACATGTTTTTTAAGGACATCCTGAACTCAAAGTGGAGAATTACTAAGTTTTTAACCGAATTTAATCTACTTACAACAACTTGAATTGTGTTTCAAATCCGGAAATTTGAGTTTAAGCGACACACAATGTTAAGTTGGTGCAATTATCAACATTTGTCTGTGTAGATTCTCAGTCATTCAGTTCATGGTAGTCGTAGGAGATTCAGTAGAAATCAACTGGACTTCTCTTGTCGGTTCAAGAACCTACAACTACCACTATTATTATGTCAACCAAATTCATCGAAACAATATTCGCAACTTAAAAGATTTATCTAAAATCAGTGAATTAGTTGTTAAAGTGTTTAAAATCTTGCAACCGTGCATAGGCGGCAACAGGTGCCTTGAATTACTTGTTCCAGTTCTACACATACAGCTGATCCTGTTTTATTACTGGTTTGTCTTTTGTTGCACAGAGCTGCTAAAATTTGCCCTTGAGCCAAGACAAACTTTAAAGGCAATAAAAGACAGTATATGTTCTCCTGAAATGGTTCAAAGAAATGTTCAAACACTCCATTCTGGACATGAACTAGACCTATTTTCAGGACAATCTGTGAGTTTGGAAGTGTTTTTGGGTGAATGTAAGAGAAGGTGAGTGTTTCAGGGTTTTCTAGGATCCTGAACAATAGCGAGCTGCAAACACTGAGGCCCCTCAGAGAGCGGAGGGTGTAAAAAGCTGCCATGTAAGTGTGGATGACAGGCAGGAGGATTTCTCAAACACCTGGGGGACTCCGTGAAGCTCCGCACATCAAAGAGGTCTGCAGCAGTACAGTGGAGACGAGATGCGCCGCTTTCGCTTTCAGAGGCAGCATCTGGCACAAATCTCCCAGCAGCCAGTTCCCCGGGTGACGGAAGGTCCGTGCTTTACTCTTTCACACGGGGAGATAAGGAAGCGCCGCAAATCTCCTCAAAGGCACCTCTTCATGCATCTGTGATCCTCCCTGTTCGTGCAGCGGCGCATATCACAGCTCCGAGTCGGGACCTCGTACGGTTTCCCCCGACGATCAACGCCAGAGACGACTCAAGTGCACGAGGCTCATTCCTCTCACGCTTTGTTGGACAAAACTTGTGCAAAGTTGCTCGTGGTTAAGGGCTGCGTCACATGGGGAAAACCTGACCTTGCTAAGTTCAGTCTGTGATGCAGATGTAACATTACGACCACCTGCCTGATACTGCGTTTGACCCTCGTTTTGCTGCTAAAACTCGTCTGACCCGGTGGGGCATGGACTCAGGATGGTGGCAGTGAATTCTGTGGGTTGCAGGGTGGGATCTACCAAGATCAGGTTTATGGGTCATTCCAGAACTGGAGGACAACTTACGTCCCATCCATGAACCCTCGTGTCATCTTGCGGGTCAAAATTGAACCGTTTTAAAGTTTGAAAATGTGGAAAAAAAATATATTTTCACAGTGAAACTTCTGATGTCCACATTTTCAACATTTTTGGGAAATCTTTGAAAATTTTTTGGTGGAAAAAAAGCAATGTTAAAAATGTTTCTTAAGAACAGTCCCATAAAAATCAACCAAAATCCAGCGAATTTCGCTGGATTTTGGTTGATTTTTATGGGACTGTTCTTAAAGAAAATATTAGCGGTTTTACTGATATATATGGAATCACTTTAGATATTTTTAGCATTTTTTGAAAGATTTATATTCATTTTTTGAAAATATTTACAAGAATTTTCTTGCCAAATTTGGGTGATTTTTTAAAAATAAAACTTTAAAGGGAAACTTTTAAGGAATTATTGGAATTTTCTTCAAATGCAAATTTTCCGAAAATTGGGGAATTTTTTTGCTGAATTTTGGGATTTTTTCAGACAATGAAACAATATTTTTTTGGTGCCTGTAAATGAGGACAACGGGAGGGTTAAATTCAAATAATCCTAATAGAAAATAGTAAAACATGCTGTTGT
The DNA here is from genome assembly GCA_027123335.1 of Amphiprion clarkii. Lineage (NCBI taxonomy): Eukaryota > Metazoa > Chordata > Actinopteri > Pomacentridae > Amphiprion > Amphiprion clarkii. The sequence goes on along the minus strand of CM049581.1, from coordinate 4,738,659 downwards.
TGTGTAAATGTTCTTGTCCTGAGACCAAATCTTAAAAAACTAGGAGAAATGATCGGTGTATATCAGAATACAAGAACCAGATGCTTTCAACGACTATCTGAGAAGAGCTAATCGTCCTGGAATGATTGGGGTGATTTTGGAGGGAGTAAATCTGCACAGACAACAAAAAACACCTAAAAAAAGGCTGACAAAAAGCTATTTGGAACCTTCCTCGTGTGGTATTTGGATGCCGTTCAGGTCTGTCAGAGCTTTGTGCTGCTGATTTAAGTGGTCAAACAAATTAGTTTTGTTGTCTCGGAGCCAATTCATGCTTCCTGCGTCCGTCGTTCTCTTATCAGCTCTGTTCGGGCTGCATCGGTTTATGCAGACGGTCGCTTTGCTCCTCGAAGCCGAACACGGAAAAACACAGAACTTTCACAGATTGATCTGTAGCATCGTGGCAGTTGTTACTGTCCAGCACAGTGGTGGACAGAGGACAGGATATCTGGAGATGTTAGAGCTTCACCACTATGTTTCTCAAAAACACACAACTCCAGTAAAGTGTTGCATTCAACATTCTTTCAAGAAGTATTGACAACATAAAGGAGACGACTACAAAAAGAACTGCAGAACACCTGATAGATGGTCAAAACAGACTAAGCTGAACTATAGAAGGTGACTGAACCGACCCCCACCTTTACACAAACCACAGAAAGAAAAATCTAAAAATCAAAAGCAACTTCTGACAACTTCTATAGAAATTCTGTTCGACCAACAAACTACACAGAGTTACAGGAATTCGCTTCTTGTCTGCAGTAAAATGTATGTTAAATTACCAGTCAGTTGGATCCTACACTTGTTCCCAACATAAATAAACCAGGCTCCTCCAAAGTCCAGCAGCTACTACTTCAACTACGACTCTGTTACTGATGAGTTATAAAGTTACAAAGGAGTGGAATCAACTCGTACGGTCTCTCCTCACAAGAAGAATTTATTTAAAGCAGCACTTGTTTTCCTCTCACATACGCACAGTCGCAACCTTGGTGGATTTGACTAAATTTACATCATACGTACTCATGCAGGCGTGGAAAGCATGAATTGAACTTAACGAGGTGGAAACAACTGCAAGACAACAGCAAAGTTCATGTTTCTGAAGCCAAACTACCTGCATACAACTGACTTCTTTCAGTCAAATCCATTTCTCTCTTGTTCCTGAATGTCAACAAACTCAGTTTCTTTTACATTAAACTAAAAACACAACTCAGTGTATCAAAGAAACCATTAATTGGAGTAAATTATGTTCCATTTTACAGACTTCTCTTGCAGAAAAAACCCGCAGTATGAATTAACCTGTCAGTTCCTGATGTGATTATTGCATGAATGCTAAAATATTGTGCATTCCTGGGCACAAGGCAAGTTTTACAGAGCACAAGACGTCTTGTTTTGCATCTCCTTTGCAGTTTTTTGGCATCAAAGTTAACTTACAGAAATAACTGCTCTTAATGATATTTGCTCAGCGCAGACAAACAACTGCAGCTTCAGCGTCAACAGAAGATGACGTCATGCACAAACGAGTGTTCAGGGAAGAATAATGCAAAAACACTGAAGCAATGTTTGTGAAATGTGTCTGAGCACTCGGCTGAGACGGAAACACGGATCTCTCCTCTTTAACTTTGCTATACTGCAGATTAACGAGTCCAAGTCTCTGACCAATAATGAGTCTGCATACCGTGAAGCTCCACAGTAAATGTCACTGCAATTTGCTTATTAGATTTTTATATTTCGTGTCCACAGGCCGTTGGCTGAGGCTGAAGCTCCGCTGTGCATCAAACAGGGACACATTTCGGCTGTGCATGTTTTGAATTTCCCATAATGTGTCAATGCTTCATCTCACACCAGCTGTTTATGTCTTTGGTCATTTTTCTTTATTTAGAAAGAGTTACGACAATCTACTTGCATCTAAACTCCTCATGACGACTCAGAAGAAAGTTGTAAATCAGACTCTTCTTTTGGTTTTCTACAGTTTATGCCACTGTTGATTTAAAAAAGAAAGGTTTACTACATCAGAACCTATTAGAAAGAGGTTTTCCATCTCCCAAAAAAGTCAAGATGGCAACATTTGGAAATTTGAATGTTTCTATGAACTTTATCGAAAGCAATACTTCACATACAGAAAAACAATTACCTTGCACTATTTTTATTTTGCTTATTTCTATCTGTCTATATTCTATATATATATATATATATATATATATATATATATATATATATTTTTTTTTTTTACGGTCTGGAACAGGTGCAAAATACATTTCACTGTGCATTATACCATGTATACTTGTGTTTCTGATAAATAAAGGTCTTGAATCTTGAATCTTAAAATCTGCGTTCTTTGTTGCAGCTATGAAGCCATTAATGATTCAGCTGAGACCAACAATCCTGACAAAAATTTTTGGTGTACTGGTTGAACTGCAGGCAGTGTTTCCACAGAGCAGATAGGAGATAATTCTGAAAATTAATGTGAGTATTTCTAGTTCATAAAGTCACCATTTTCCCCCCAGTGTTGCTAACACCTGTGGACACGTGGAAAAACGCTGATTCCACTTTATATTGAATTTTTTTTTTTGCATTGTTTCCCCTTTATGATCACTGACTTGTGACAACTTTCCTCGACTGTTTCACCACAATCGGCCCGTCTTCGCTGACTTTTAAAGAATTGCTAATCATTCCCGCTGGTTAGCAACTTCTTCAGCAGCAGCATTAATTTTTCATCATCACACCCGGTGGGCGAGACTTCATTAAAGGAGCAACACCGATGTTTTATTTATGCTGGTATCTGATGTTCAGCAGCGAGTGCGGCTTGTTCCTCGGCATCCACAACCCATCAGTGGAGCCCCGACGGAGCTGCTGGGCGCCGAGCACAGGTTGCTCCACAGCCACAGGATGGATAATTAAAGGTCAGCAGGCTAAACACTAAATCCACAGCGTGGAGGGGTTCCTTCAGCGATCAGCGGAACATAAACCGATCTGGAAAAGGAGCCTGTGGTTGCACCGTTTCCTCATTTAGCGGTTACTAGAAACTCAACCCCACAGCTAAAAATATGGAAATACAACATAAACATATTACATATTCAGCCCTCTTACCAAAAACTGGCTTCATCTGATTGTAACAGCTGGAAATGTCATTATAGAGAGTCTGAACAGTAAGAGAGACACAGATCTGAAATACCTCTGACCACGATGCTGGACATAATTCTGTTTGGTTTCCATTTCTGACATAAATATCAGTTCAAGGATACCTGATTGGATTTCCTTCCCTTAAATAGATTTATATGTTCGTACGAAACATCAACCGCAAACAACGGAGAACATCCTGGTCTAACAAGAAATGTACAAAACCTTCTGTTTTTCCATATTTCTCATACTTAAATATTCCAGATCATCAAACTAATATCTATATTTATTGAATATTAGACAGAGATAACCCAGAAAACACGAAATGCAGTTTTTAAATGATGATTTGTTGAAAAAGTAACTACCCCCCTAAACCTAATAACTGGTTTGGCAGAAACAACTGCAGTTAAATGTTTGTTCCAGCTTGTGATCAGTTTTTTCATCACCAAGGAGGAATTCTGGTCCACTCTTCTCTGTAGAATAGTTCTAATTCTGTCACATTATATGGTTTTAGATCATGAACTGATCTTCTAAGGTCTTGTCACAGGATTCAAGTGCAGACTTTGACTCCAGAACCTTCATTTGGTTCTTTCTGAGCCACTCAGAGGTGGACTTGCTTGTGTTCTTTGGGTCTTTGTCTTGCTGCATAAACCATCAGTGTTGAGCTTTAGGTCATGAACTGATGGTGGATCTTCTCCAGGAGGATTTTCTGATAGAGATCAGAATTCAAGTCGTCCAGATCTTCCAACCATCACACTACCACCACCATGTTCCACTGCTGGTATCATGGTCTTCTAGTGGAATGCAGTATTAGCTTTACACCAGATGGAACTGACCCATGTCTTCCAGAAAGTTCCACCTTCAGCTCATCAGTCCACAGGATATTATTCCAAAAGTCTTGGAGCTCATCCAGATATTTTTTGTAAATATTAGATGAACCTTTATGTTCTTTTTGGTCAGTAGTGGTTTGATCCTTCCAACTCTCCCATGGATCCATTTCCTCTCAGAGTCTTCCTTATTGTGGAATCATGTAGAAGGACCTTAACTGAGGCCAGTGAGGTCTGCAGATCTTTAGATGTTCCTCTGGGTTCTTCTGTGACTCCTGGATTAGATGTTGATGCTCTTTGAGAAATGTTGGTTGAGAAACTGTTCCATGTTTCTCCATTTGTGGATAATGTCCCTGAGTGTGGTTCTCTGGAGTCTCAGAGTCTCAGCAATGGCTTTGGAATCTTCCAGACTGATGAATGTCAATGACTTTGCTTTTCATCTGTTCTTGAATCTCTTTAGAACGTGGCATCATGTGTTGCTTTTTGAGATCCTTTAGCTATTTCACAATGAAGACAGGTTCTGTTTAGGAAAGTTTAGATTCAACAAGTCTGACAGGAATAAAATGTGAGTGTAGATGGTGAAACTGAACCCAACTGATGAATGAATTTGGTCTTTAGGTAGACTGGTAGCTAAGGGGTGATTACTTTTCACATAGAAAACACTGCATTTTGTGTTTTCTTGGGTTATCTTTGTCATGCAGTAAAATCAGGTTGATGAAACATTATAGTGCAACAAGTAGAAGATACCTATGGGGGGCTAAAGATACGAAAGCTATGGAGGCCTTTTCATTAACATAATATTCGACAACGTGAAACCACTCTGCTGAAGGTGGACAAAAATGACATTTTGAGGCCGACAGACTCTGGAACTGATAGTGATTCCTTCTTCTTCTCATATTAAAGTGTGTGAAAGACGAGACATTAAGGTAAGACGGTGCAGGTATGAGGTTTTGGCCGTCATTCTGACTCTATAAATAGGAGACCTTTTTCCAATCAGACCTCTGACGACAGCACACCAGCATGCCGCTGTTCTCCAACAAAGACCTTCTTATCCCGGCCGCTGTGGTCATCATCGCAGCGCTGAACATCCTCGGAGCAGCAGACCTGGTGCCAACCAAATCAGCTTTCCTTCAAACATCCAGCAGAAAGAGCTGGAATGAGCTCCCTCAACCTCCAGAAGCCAAAAGTTATGCTAACTTCGAATCCAAAGACCCACTCTTATAAAAGCAGCGGGAATAATCAGTGTTATATTTTGGCACGTTTGACTTTACTTGAGAGTTTGTGGTTCATGTACAGAGAGGAACTATGCAGCAAATATGACATGAAACTGTGTCAGCTGGTCCAAATCAAATGGGTTATATGCCATGTGTCCTATTTTCATTACATTTGTAGGACAGTTGATGAGTTCATACCAGAAATACGGTGAGGCTACGAGCAGTAATTCACAGGACAAATAAGGAAGCAGCTTTCATCCTGTCTGGATAAAGTGTTGGAGAGATTTCATCCACTTCATTTGTCACAGAAGCAGAAACAGTCTAAACTAAATGAGGTCAGTGTTTCTGACGAGGCAGACGCAAAGTTTAAACTACTCATGACTACAAGCAACAGACAAACCTGTGACCTAAAGCATCTTTGAGCTATTGGAAAAGCGCTTTATAAATTAAATTTATTATTATTTATTATTAAAGACGTGGGAAAAAGGGATTTTGTTAATATGGGAAAAAGATGGTGATTACAAGACACAGAAAATCCTGAAATCACAACCAAAAAACTGCACATTGGTTGTGTTTAATGTGCATTTTGAAGTATTGCTTTCGAAAAAGTTCATAGAAACATTAAAATTTCATCAATTTGGCAATCTTGATGCAGTTTTTGATTTTTTTTGGAAACAGTTTATGTGCATAATGGGAGAGAGAAAATCTCTTTATAATAGATTTTGATGCAGTAAACTGTTCATTTTGTTATTCAATAGTGCCAGAAACTGCAGAGAACAAAAACCAAGATGATTTAATGTTTTCCAGTAAAACTCCCACTTTTATCCATGTGCTAACATAACTGCACAAGGGTTTTCTAATCATCAATGAGCCTTTCAACACCATTAGCTAACACAATGTAGCATTAGAACACAGGAGTGATGGTTGCTGGAAATGTTCCTCTGTACCTCTATGGAGATATTCCATTAAAAATCAGCTGTTTCCAGCTAGAATAGTCATTTACCACATTAACAATGTCTACACTGGATTTATCATTCATTTAATATCATCTTCATTGAGGAAAAACTGCTTTTCTTTCAAAATTCAGGACATTTCTCAGTGACCCAACACTTTTGAACAGTAGTGTATAAGGAAACAGCTCAACCCATTCTGGCAGTTTAAAGAAAGCAACATTGAAAAAACGACTTTTTTTTCCCCAAACACAGATATTTTTCTCTCAACTTTCCCCATTATTCCTTTGTTATTCTATTTCTGCTGTTTCCCATCTCTTCCACATCCTGTCAGAGTTCCTTGCCTTCGACGCCGCCACATCGTTATCGTCTTTCCGCCTCCAACCAATCAGTTCTTGGATGTTATTCCTTAAACATCATTTCGATTCTGTCATTTGTTCAGAATCCAAACCTGCCAGTGCCAAACCCACCGTGTCTACAATTACCATCAGGACGTTGAGGGACGTCCAACATCTATCTGCTGCTAAACCCTGTCCTGGAAGACGCTTCAAAGGAGATTCTGTTTTTTAATAAATATCACCACGTATTTCAAGAATTTGGTTCAAATCCAAGTAGCTGCATTTAAACTCACACTGCAGCATAAAAACAAGCAGGAAAGTCCAGAAAAACAAAAGAAAGGATGATTAATTCCTTCATATCCAACCATGTAATCATTTATGCAAACGGGCTGCATCTATTTACTGATACAGTCTGTCCTTGATGAGTCGGCCGCAGAAAAATCTTACACAATTATCTTTAATGGTGATTACAAGCGACTCTTCCAGCACAAATTCACAAACTCTTCCGTTCGTTTGAACTTTTTTCCCGCATTGTTTCATGCATCTGCTTTTATTAGCATTCAAGCGGCGCCCGGAGCTACAACAAAGAGCCATTTGTGCGTTGGTTCTCCTTTTATCCGACACGAGGCGAGCTGTCGGGCGAAGCGTGCCACGCCCGATTCACCGGGATCAAAATGCTGGAGCCCCCCTCCCTCCAGTCCTCCCCGCTGAGAACCTTAATGCTCTCAAAGAGAATACCAGAGTGATCACAGGTGCACTGCTGCGTTAATGAGGAGGAAAGGCTACTCCCGGACACCCCCCGAACGCACCACGGGGATCAGGAGCAACGCTGTGTGGACAGTATTAAATAATAACCTCAGTTCCAGTGGCACACCCCCCATGAAAAACCATGTGAAAAAAACCCACGAATGATCTCCAGAGCGACAGGACAGGTGTGAACCTGGGCAAAGGTCCAATCAGAGAATCCGGCTGCACGACTGAAGGAAGACAGAAACCTGGATCACATAAAAGAGGCAAATATTCAGGTGGAAAAGCTGAATAAACCAACGAAGAAGCACAACAAGGCTCGACAAAAAAACAAAGATCTTTACATTTATGACGATACAAAATAGACTAAAGCCACAAATCCTCACATTTGAGAAACTGAGAAAAAACCTGCACTATTTACTCAAAAAAAAGGTAAAAACTGAGAAAATTGTTAGGTTTTAAACTTTCCAACAATCCTTGAACTACTCATCAGTGATGCTGTGTTTGGTTCTGAAACCAAATCATGATATTTCATCAAAATCACTTTATTTTACATATTTAATTTAAAAATTCACCAAAAATAAACCATTTTCTTTTGCCAGATTCTGTAAAAACCTAAAAATTCTGCGTTCCTTTGTACAACCTTGAAGCTAGCAGTGATTCAACTACAACCAACAGATAAAAGACAAGAAAAGGGAATACAGAAACCTGGATCGGATAAAAGAGGCAAATATTAAGGTGGAAAAGCTGAATAAACCAACGAAGAAGCACAACAAAGATATTTACATTTATGACGATATAAAACAGACGAAATCCTCACGTTTGAGAAACTGACAAAAAAAGGCATGTTGTTTTTACAGAATTGTCATAAATTACACTTTGTCTTCCCAGAAACTGTAAAAACAGAACTAATTGATAGATTTTAAACTTTCCAACAGTCCTTGAACTACTCATCAGTGATGCTATGTTCGTTTTGCAATATTTCATCAAAATCACTTTATTTTACATGTCTAATTTAAAAATTTGCCAAAAATAAACCGTTTTCTTATGTCAGATTCTGTAAAAAACCAAAAAATTCTGCACTCCTTTGCACAACCTTGAAGCTAACAGTGATTCAATTACAGCCAAAGTCATAAGAAAAAAAATTCAAAGACTTTTCGACTGAACTGCAGGCAGTGTTTACACAGAGCAGATAAAAGACAAGAAAAAGGAAACCTGGATCAGATAAAAGAGGCAAATACTCAGGTGGAAAAGCTGAATAAATGAGTGAAGAAGCACAGCAAGGCTCACTGAAAGGTTTGATTTTAAATCCGCCACCATCAAAGCATCAAGCGACGACAGATCTTTTGGAAAAACAGTCCTTGACTACAGACGCTCGCCTCTAAATCTTTGTTTTTTTTCCTCTGATTTATCACAAGCTCTGACTGATGAGTTTAACACAAGTCTTTATTCTCTCCTCTAAAAGTAGTTCCACACATGGCCAGAGCCGTTACTGTGTTAACCCTCACCAGCAAACTTTTACTGGGCCTCTTAAATTACAGCAAATGATCATTAAACCGCAGCAGTGAATCTGGACGTCGTGTTTTCTCTGCTTTATTACGACAGGTGAGAAATATGTAACCGAGCTTCTAATGAAAACTCTTAACCTAACGCACTAAAGTTTCTCATTTACAGCAAATTTAACCATCTGAAGTCCAAAAAGCTGCTGGCAGGATTGAAACTCATGTTATTATAACTATTACATCATTTATCAGAGCCAGAAACTGTAAAAACGAGAGATTTGTCCAAAAAAATGAAGCTTAAAATTGGGATATTTGATCAAAATGACTTCACTGTACGTCGAATTTAAAAATGCGCCAAAAATAAACCGTTTGCTCTTCGCAGATTCTGTAAAAAACTAAAAATTCTGCACTCCTCACTGCAAATGTGAAGACAACAGTGACTAAGAAAAAAATAAAGGGAAAATATAAATATTCTCTAACCACATTCTGTAAAAAAAATAAAAAATTCTGCACTCCTCAGCGCAAACTTCAAATGCATTAGTGACTATTAAAAAATTATAGGGATAATTTAAAAAATCCCCAGCAGAAAAAACATTTTCAATAACCAGATTCTGTAAAATAAAAAATTAAATCAATAAAATTTTGCACTCCTCAGCACAAACGTCAAAGGCATTAGTGATTATTAAAATAATTTAGTCATATTATAAAAATTTCCCATAAATAAACCATTGGCAATAACCAGATTCTGTAAAAAAAAAATAAAAAAAATAAAAAATAAAAATTCTGCACTTCTCAGCGTAAACATGAAAGCTTTAATGACTGTTAAAAAAACTTAAAGAGATAATTTACAAATTCTCTCACCAGATTCTGTAAAAAGCTAAAATTCTTCATTACTCAGTGTAAATGTAAAGGCATTAATGATCAAAAAAATTACAGGGATAATTTAAAAATTCCCCACCAAAAAACATTGACAATAACCTGCTGAAAATTCTGTAAAAAAAATTAATAAATAAAATAAATAAATGAAAAATTCTGCGCTCCTCTGTGCAAATGTTAAAGGCATTATTGACTGTTTAAAAAATATAGTAATACCTTAAAAATTCTCCATCTATAAACAATTGGCAATAACCAGATTCTGTAAAAAAATGAATACAAATTCTACACTCTTTGGTGCAACTAAAGAGCCATTCGGACTTCTGGGATGAACTGCAGGCAGTGTTTACACAGAGCAGAATAAAATAGAATGCATATATAATATGTACAGATAGTGATGTTATAGAGTCTGAAACACCTGTGGGCACTTGGGAGAAAGTTGTACATGCGGATTCCAGGTTTTTAAATTTTTTATAAAAAGAATAATCAAAGAACTTCAACACAGTAACTTAATCATTCTGCACAAAAGACATTTCTGGGTTCTCTCTACTTCTAGTCATGGCTGCTCTGTTTCCATAGCGGTGCAGGACTTTAGATTACAGTGAAAAATGAATTAAAGCTTGAGTTCATCGGGTTCGCTAACCAGTACAGCAAACTGCAGCGGTTACTTTAAATGCACAGAACACACATGACCTGCAAAAATATGATCATTTTTAAGAGTCGCTGGTTTAAAACTGACAAAACGCCAAAGAGCATGATGGGACCTGCAGGGATAGTTTACAGAAACACGGCTGGGTTTGGCTTTGGAGAAGAAAAAAGCAGCTCTGAATGTTTCATCAGATCTGAAGCAGCATCTAAGACGCGATGAAGCAGCGCTGATAAGGAGCTCCCAGTTTATTCCTGCTCTGGAAACTTATCAGTTTATCTAGAGACTCTGCAGCTGCCAGAGAGCTGCAGCACATTCACAGGGAAAAAAAAAAGATCTCAGGCTCAGATTAGACGCTTTGTTTCGTCTAGTTAATCAGTAAATCATTTCTTTAAGGGGCTTTGTGGATGTTTGACTTGCAGGTTGGAGATGAGGGCTTCAGCTGCTGCTGGTTACTGTAACAGCAGACAGTGAACAGTAAGTTAACAGCACAAATCTGGGCTTTTTAGTGTATCTCTGTTTGCTGCGCTGAAGGTTGTGTTGTTTTACACAAAGCGCTAACGTCAATCTCACTGCAAAAGAGGCCACAACTCTTTGACGCAAGCATCTGTGATTCTGTATCACCGCTGATATTCACAAAATAAATCACAAACTGATTCAGATATTGCCAGAGATGCACTAGTTTCATTATAAATTAATCCGTTTGTCCGATAAAACGACACAATGAGTCCAAGGTGACGTCTTCAAATCGCGTGTTTTGTCTAACAGTCCAAAAACAAAGATAATTCCAATTTCGGTGATACAAAACAGATAAAAGCCACAAATCCTCACATTTTAAAAACTGAATCTGAGAACTTGATGACTTTCTGAACCCCAAAACCAGCCGGTGGGTTCCAAAGGCCTGTTGTTTTTACAGAATCATCATAAATTACACCTTTTATCCACCTAGAACCTGTAAAAACTAACAAAATATTGATTGATTTTAAACTTTACGATGGTCCTTGAACTACTCATCTGTGACACTACGTTTGTTTGGGAAATAAAATCGTAATATTTCATCAAAATCGCTTTAATTAACACGTCTACATTAAAAATTAGAAAAAAATATTTTTGACAGATTTTATTCAAAAAACTGAAAAAAACCATTTAAAAATGCACTATTTAAAATACAGAAAATTGATAGATTTTGAACTTTCCGACGGTCCTTGAACTACTCGTCAGTGATGCTGCATTTGGGTCTGAAATAAATTTGAGATATTTCATCAAAATCACGTTATTTTACACGTCCAATTGAAAAATTCACCAAACGTAACCATTTTCTTTTGCCAGATTCTGTAAAAAATGTAAAATTGTTCACTCCTTTGCACAATCTTGAACCTAACAATGATTGTATAATTAACAATCCCGGGACAAAAATTCAAGGACTTTTTGGCTGAACTGCAGGCAGTTTAGATAAAAGATAAGAAAATTTTACTTTTAAAAATTCTAGTCTACTTCTAGTCGTGGTTGTTCTGTTTCCATAGAGGTGCAGGAATTTATTCTGCAGAGAAAAATGTGACAGGAGTAAAGAAATACCCAGAAACTGAGGATTGATCTAAAAATAGTTTGTTTTCTATCAGTTGATTGATTTTGTGTAGCGAAAAGAGTCGCTTTGAGTTTTAGAGTGAAAAATTACCTGTTTATGCTCAAAATTACTGAAAATGTTGCCAAAAATGTACCGTTTGCTGTAACCAGATTCTGTAAAAAGCCAAAAATTCTCTTCTTTTTAGTGCAACTGTGAAGCTATTAGTGACTCAGCTGTGACCAACAGACACAAAGCGAAAATTCAAAGACTTTGAAGCTGAATTAGATTGAACTGCAGGATGTGTATACACAAAAGCACGAAACCAAATTTAAAACGTAACTTGTAAAATATCTATAATATGTTGAGCAGTATCAGTATTGGTAAGAAATATGGGGATTTGAAAAATGTTGTACATGTTGATTGTAGATTTTTAAAATTTTTGCAGAATATCTTTCAAAAAACATCATTTGTTTTTTCGTTTCAATGATTTATGGCATTCTAACTTTAAAATTGTACAAAAGTCATTTATTTCTGCGTTTGCTCTACTTCTAGTCATGGTTGTGTTGTTTCTATAGAGGTGCAGGACTTTATATTGCAGTGAAATATAAGTCCACACACCTACAAACCAACAGAGTGTTAAAGCAGCTGTTTTCATCCCGGTGTTTACGGACTAAAGACTAAAATGTTGGGTGCATCTGAACGTGTTCTCCAGAATCTAACCTGCTTGTTGTGTGCATGTCAACAATCTGAAGGAGTCAAAAGTTCAACACATCTTCACCTTCAGCGCCGTCTTATTGACACGCTGCACAGGTCTAAAAGTCCCGTATTTTCACAACAAACTCGCGCCGTATTTCACGTCAAAACACCGTCAGGAAGTAATAAACACTCGGTGCTTCAGGACCGGGACGCCCGCCGTCGCTCGGACACAATGTCAAACACAATGATGCGTCTGTGCTCAGAACAGAGCATTGTTTGATACGCGCGGCTCGACGCCTACTTTATCTTGATCTCCAGACAGGGAGGCTCCGGTTCTCAGGGCTCGGCAGACAATATCCTCCGCTTGTTTTACTCGCCGGGCCAAAACCTTGAGCCAGGGTTATGACTGGATTCCCAGTCGTCGGGCGGCTCTGTGTCCCGCTGGGCCTGAGGAGGACCAGAGGAGGAGGAGGAGGAGGAAGAGGGCTTCATGTCGACACGAGCAGATGTGGATAATCGGAAAGTCGGCCCACGTTCCCATGTTCCCAGTGGGCCCGTTTGTCCAGTGATTTCTGGCTTAAAATCAATCTTATTTAAAAATTTGCCAAAAATGACCTGTGTTCACTAAGCATATTCTGTAAAAATAGAAAAATTCATCAGATTTTAAGCTTTCCAACAGTACTTTAAATAATCATGTGTGACTTTGGATTTCATCTGGAAAATTGGTCCAATTTTATAACTTCATGTGTTCCAGGTCAGAAAACGTCACCAAACCTAAGCTAATCAAAATCGCTAGTCTACGTGTCGTATTTTAAAAAATTGTCAAAAATTACCTGTGTTCACTAAGTACATTCTGTAAAAAAAAGAAAAATTCATCAGATTTTGGGCTTTCCAACAATACTTGAAATAATCATGTGTGAATTTTGGCTTAATTTGGAAAATTGGCCAAATTTAACAACTTCATGAGCTCCAAGTGAGAAAATGTTGCCAAATCTAAATTTAAAATGAATATTTAATCACTATTCTACATTTCTTATTTAAAAATTAGCCAAACATTACCTGTGTTCACTGAGCGCATCTTGCAAAAAAAAAAAAAACAGAAAAATTCACCAGATTTTGAGCTTTCTGACAGTAGTTTAAACAATCATGAGCGACTTCTGGTTTCATCTGGAAAATTGGCCAAATTTAACAACTTCATGAACTCCAGGTCAGAAAATGTTACCAAATCTAAGTTTGAAATCACAATATTTAATCCAAATCTGTATTCTACATTTAAAAAGTAGGCAAAAATTACCTTTGTTCACTAAGCATATTCTATGAAAAAAAAAAAAAAAAGAGAGAGAGAGAGAAAATCACTAGATTTTAAGCTTTCTGACAACAACTTCATGAGCTCCTGGTCAGAAAAGGCGGGCTGCATGTCGACACCAGCAGCTGTGGATAATCGGACAGTCGGCCCACGTTCCCATGCAGCAGCAGGAGGACGGGAGGACGGGGAGGACGGGGAGGACGGGGAGGACAGGAGGACGGGAGGACGGGGAGGACGGGAGGACAGGGAGGACGGGAGGACAGGAGGACGGGGAGGACAGGAGGACGGGGAGGACGGGGAGGACAGGAGGACGGGGAGGACAGGAGGACGGGGAGGACGGGGAGGACAGGAGGACGGGGAGGACAGGAGGACGGGGAGGACGGGGAGGACGGGAGGACGGGAGGACGGGGAGGACGGGGAGGACGGGAGGACGGGGAGGACGGGGAGGACGGGGAGGACGGGGAGGACGGGAGGACGGGAGGACGGGGAGGACGGGGAGGACGGGAGGACGGGGAGGAAGGGATGACGGGGAGGACGGGGAGGACGGGGAGGACGGGGAGGACGGGAGGACAGGGAGGACGGGGAGGACGGGGAGGGGAGGCAACACCTGTGGGCCCGTTTGTCGAGTGATTTGTGGGAAGGAAGGAGGGCAAACAGGGCTGTGAGAGTCAATGGAGGGCAACTCAGCAGCAGACTGTTATCACGGGACCACACACAAAGAAAAGCCTCTCACACACCTGTGCAACTATAAAACAACAAAAAAATCCTTCCTTTCACATTCTCCCACGTTGTTTTCTTTTTCAGCAAAGTGATCCTTCACACTCGACTCGCCCCTGAGCTTCAAAGCCACCAAAGAAAACTGAATCTAATCCAATTTACCAGCACAGAACAGCACCTAGTCTGTCTATCAGCAACTGTACTCACACACATGTAAACATCCCATCATTAGATCGGGTTTGAATCTGCTCAGTTTGATTCTGAGACTCAGAAAATGACGCTTTAAAAATAAATTCAGGTTTTTACTTCATCTTCTAAAACTCTAAAACAAGGCAGCAGGTCAGAAAAGCATTACTTTTTAAAAAAGAAAAGACAAAATTACATGATTCATCAGCGTCAGAAACTGTAAAATCGTCAGATTTTTGACTTTCCAATGGTCTTTGAACTACTCATCTGCTCCAGGTCAGGAAATGCAACAAAAAACCTGAGTTTAAAATCATAATATTTCGCCATTATTATACGTTTAATTAAAAATTCATCAGCTCTTGAGTTTTCTGACAGTACTTTAATCATGTGCGACTTTTTATTTCACCTGTAAAATTGGCCAACTTAACTTTATGACAACATCATAACATCGTAATATTTCGTCATTATTGTACATGTTTAATTTTAAGAATTTGTCAAGAATTAACGATATTCACTAAACATATAAAAACAGAAGAATTCAATAGATTTTGAGCTTTCCAATACTATTTTAAACAATCATGTGTGACTTTTGGTTTCATCTGGAAAATTGACCAATTTTAACCAATAAATCGCGAAATATCATCAAAATCACTTTATTCCACATTTCTAATTTTTTTTTTTTAGAAAAAAATGGCCAAAAAATTTACCATTTGGAAAAAACAGATTCTGTGAAAAACAAAAAAATCTGTGATGTATGATGCAAACATGAAGCCATTAGTGACCCAACAGTGACCCAACAAAAAATCTGCAATTTGTTTTGAATAACTGAACTGTGTTTACACAGACAACTATGGAGTCAAATTAAAAATGTAAGCAATGAAATATCTATAGTGTGTTGAGTCATTATAATCTCCCAGTTTTGGTAAATCCTGTAGATACTTGGGAAAATATTGGCCATATTCACTCCAGCTTTCTTTTTTTTTTTGTATTTCTCAAAATCAATAATCGAAGAAATCCAACTTTTATTTTTCCCCTATTTTAATAATTTATGTAATTTTAACTTTGTTATGCCGCACAAAACACACTCATGAGTTCTCTCTACTTCTAGTTATAGCTGTGCTGTTTCCATAGAGGTGCAGGACTTTATATTGCAGAGAAAACTGAACAAACAGTGAGTAAAAATGTGTGTAAATAAATGCCCAGAAACTGCGAGAGAGTTAAAGCTGCACTAAGAACCAAATTACTGTGTTTAATGTTAAAGAAAATCCCTTATAGTCACAAAACCACAGATTTATCTGTGCATTGTTAGCTTCTTTCCGTGCACTGTTTTTGTTTTATGTCCCACAGCTTTATTTTTTTACCTTATTTTGGTCCGCCGCTCTCATTAGTATTGTTTGCAACAGCAGCAGGTTTCTGTGAAAGCTGCTAATAAACCCACCGAAGACAAAACAGACACAGAAAACTAACAGGGACTCGCTGGCCGACACCTCAGAAACACAAAAACAACATAATGTGACCACCTGAGGCTCTATCTGTACACACATGTAAACATCCTGCTCACGTTCATTCTGAAACTCAGGAAATGGTTTGAAAAATGTAAATAATAATAATAAAAATTCTGGCTTTCACTTCATCCTCTAAAATCCCAAAACAAGGCAGCAGGTTTTAAAAGAATGGTAGTTTTATATATATATATATATATATATATATATATATATATATATATATATATATATATATATATATATATATATATATATATATATATATATATATATATATATATATATAAAAGACAAAGTTATATGATTTATCAGAGTCAGAAACTGTAAAAACAGAAAAAATCCCATCAGATTTACAACTTTCCAATAATCCTTGAACTACTCATCTGCTCCAGGTCAGAAAATGTCACCAAGTCTAAGTTTAAGATCATAATATTTAATCAAAATCACCACTCCACGTTTTATTTAAAAATTAGCCAAAAATTACCCGTGTTCACTAAGCATATTCTGTAAAAACAGAGAAATTCATCAGATTTTGAGGTTTCCAACAGTACTTTAAATAATCATGTGTGACTTTTGGTTTCATCTGGAAAATTGGTCAAATTTAACAATGTCATGAGCTCCAGGTCAGAAAATGTTACTAAATCTAAGCTTAAAATCATATTTAATCAAAATCGCAATTCTACATCTCTTATTTCAAAATTACCCAAAAAATTACCTGTGTTCACTAAGCATATTCTGTAAAAAAAAAAAAAAAAAAAAAAGAAAGAAAAAAATCACCAGATTTTGAGCCTTCTAACAGTACTTTAAATAATCATGTGTGACTTTTGGTTGCATCTGGAAAATTGGCCAAATTTAACAACTTCATGAGCTCCAGGTGAGAAAATGTTACTAAATCTAAGCTTAAAATCATAATATTTAATCAAAAATCACCTTAATAACAACAAACTATGACCATCTGGTTTCTGTAGATGCTAAACTTGTTTAAACATGTATTAGTCTGAATGTTTGGAACTCATAACGCACATAAAACAAAAGTTAGGTGACCCATTTTTGTGCTGAAACATGTATAAATTAACTCCGGCAGACAATCCTGGGCTCTGAACACTCCTCTTTGATTAGGCGGTTGATCTTTTAACAGCGTCCAATATCAGGGCTCGGGGAGTGGGGGAGGATTTGATATTTAAGCATCTCTTTATCCTCTCCCTTTTGAAATGTCAAGTTCAAAGATCCAGACCAGCGGCCTTGATCTGTGAGCTAAGACGACCCGGAGAATCAGCCGAAACTCTGACTCACTAACCGTCGAGTCGCTTCACTTTTAACTATTAACTCTGATCACATTAAAATCGGTAAACAGGGCGTTTGATGTTCGCTCCTCGTGCTCCGTTCGGACCCGAATAATGAAATCAAAGTGGCGTTTCCTCCGTCTTGAAATGCTCATTGTGTGTCTGAGCCTTTTCTAATTGAGTTGAACTGATTCGATTAGGCAGCTTTCCCAAGCAAGTCTCTCTGAAAAAGTCCTTTCAGTTGGTGGGGTTTTTGAAAGACAAACAGGAAGTAGGTTTTGAAGTCTGTAATGAAGAGAAGTGATGGACGCTGAGTTCTGGTGGATACACTAAAAATATCACCAACAGGGTAAAACTGAGCTAATTTGTGTAATTCTGGACAAATTTTATGCAATTTTTGATCATTCTAAAGTCATTTTAGGCAAATCTTGAGTCTTTTTGGATGATTTTTAAAGCATCTTGGACAAATTTAGTGTCATTCTGCAAATCTATGACTTCAGCTGCATTGTTAGCTTCTTGTTATGGCCTTGGCTATGTAGTTAGCTTCTTTCTATAGTTTTAGCTATGTAGTTCGCTTCTTTCTATAGCTTTAGCTATGTAGCTAGCTTCTTTCTATGACTTCAGCTGTGTAATTACCTATTTTTCAGTTACTTCAGCTGTGTTGGTAGCTTCTGTCTGTGACTTCAGCTGCATTGTTAGCTTCTTGCTATGACCTTGGCTATGTAGTTAGCTTCTTTCTATAACTTTAGCTGTGTTGGTAGCTTCCTCTATGACTCAGCCACATTGTTAGCTTCTTTAATGACTTAAGCTGTACAGTTTGTTGTTTTTCTATGACTTGAAGAGTTTGTAACCCACTTCATGTTTTTGAAAAAAAAAATGGGTTCAAAGTTTTGTGTTTTTAAGAATGGTCTAACATTGGAAGCGCCACTGTAACGCTATATTTGGGTTGTAGGTTAGACCACTCTGCTTCTAATCCTCTCAACTGATCCAGCTCTGTTAGACATGTACAGAACCAATCAGCAACGTTCAGACAATCAAACTCTTACAGAAAATGCTCACGGCACATTGAGTCCACTTGCAGATCGCCAACATGTGAAAACACCAAGGGGGAAGAACAAGAGAACATGGAGGCGATGCAGCCGTGAAAATGCTGAATCAGAGCTTGCATTAAGTCGGAAAATTAAAAATTAAGTGTATTCAGGGAAGTTTAACAAGTTTTAAAGTAGGTTAAAGTGTATTCAGGTTCCATGCATCGGCTCCTCTTTCATCACCTGAGAGTTTTCTGAGGCGAACATGTCGGCGGTTCGTATTAAAGGACCAATTTTACACCCGAGGACCTGTTGACTCGCCATGTAAAGCTCAAGTGGACCTGTGGAAACGCTTTTATATGTCTTCTGTGGCTCTGCAGCGGCTGAAAAACCCTGATAATGTCATCTCGGCTTGGAGACTTGAAAGTTTTTAGAAGAAAAGCTGCAGTATGAAGTGGGGATGTGGAGTTTGAAAGAGTAGTTGGGGAGACATTGTGGGAAAGTCAAAATCTGAATATCCAAACCTGTGCTGCTTCGGTTTTCACTTTCTCAACTTTGTAGAAGTGCAAAACTAAAAGTGCCAGTTTAAAGCCAAATTTTAAAACGCAACAACCATTTAAAAGGAAAACATTCAATACTGCTGTTATCATCAATCAACCGCTTAAAAAAACAAATTCCTGCAATGAACTGATCCGACCAACAAGGTGCTCACAAGACGTTCCTTCATCATCTGGTTTATTTTGAGAAAACTTCGCAGAGACCCGACTAAAGCCAAAACAGTCCGTAGCACCACATTTTATTCATCCACAGCAGAAGATTTACTATTTAGTCTTTTATGGTCAGACCATTCTGCACTGCGCTCTGTAGAACGGTCTGACTGCACCTCATTAGATTCTGCTATAATGGAGGAAAAGCAGCCTGGAATGTTTGTATTTTTAAGTTGCTGCATGGAAAGTGTTGTTTCCTGTAATGAGGGCAATCTCAAAAACAATAGCACATACACAGTGGAAACTGAGGAAAAAGTAATATGCAAACTGAGGCTGTTTCCAGCTAGATTAGCAATGTCTAGACTGTATGTCTGATTCATTTAATGTTATCTGTATCTAATATATATATATATATATATATATATATATATATATATATATATATATATATATATATATATAAAAGAAAAATTCTATTAGGATATTAGGATAAGAAAAATTAGAAATCTTTTCCTTTGCTTGATAAATGAAATGTGTAATGTGATGAAAAAAAAGTGAAATATGCAACAAAAAAAAAACTACTCATCCGTGATGTGTTTGGTTGGGAAACCAAATTGTGATACTTCATCAATATCATTTTATCTTACATGTCTAATTAAAAAAAACAAAAGTACGACATACAAATATGCACCACCGTTCAAAAGTTTGGGGTCACTTAGAAATGTCCTTTTTCTTGAAAGAAAATAATTTGTTTTCAATGAAGATAACATTGAATGAATGATAAATGCAGTGTAGACATTGTTAATGTGGTAAATGACTATTCTAGCTGGAAACAGCTGATTTTTAATGGAATATCTCCATCGGGGTACAGAGGAACATTTCCAGCAACCATCACTCCTGTGTTCTAATGCTACATTGTGTTAGCTAATGGTGTTGAAAGGCAGATTGGTGATTAGAAAACCCTTGTACAATTATGTTAGCACATGGATAAAAGTGTGAGTTTTCATGGAAAACATGAAATTGTCTCAGTGACCCCAAACTTTTGAACAATAGTGTATACAAACGTCACCCCTGAAATCTGTCAAACTCCACGTAGACCACACATGATCTGACCTCGTGCAGCCTGACGGCGTGAATTAAGGGATGTATGATGATCACGTAACATGTTTGTCGCTGAGCTCCACATTATTGTGACCCAGAACCGCTCATCTAAATGCCAACTCGACTGGAGGTGACGTCGACAACAGTGACGACCAGCTCGATATAAATGAATAATCCACTACGATCCTGCAACTGTCTGACGCGTCGACCGGCCGAGCGTTATGTTCCCGGCTTTAACGAGCTCCGGAGTGTTTCCTCGGTCGATATCCGTGTTCCTGGTCTCCGCTGGGCAGCAGATGCTGAGCCGGCTGGAGGTGGAGGAAGCCCACGGCGTCACGACTCCTCCGGCCCTGCAGGGGGCTCTGCCGAGTCAGACGTTTCTCCTGCAGGCTTCGTGCTGCTTGTTGACCTTACGTGGATATTCTCGGACCTGTTTTTTAGTTTAAATCTAGTTGCATTTATGTTGCTTTCTTTGTCAGTAGCTAGCCGGCAGCATAAACGTTTAACCGTAAGCACAATCAAGCAGCTGATGAACACATCAGGAGGCATCATTTATTAAATACTAGCCAGCATGGGGTCACTTATGTCAATATGGCTGCATATTAGATAAGAATGGCAACTTAATCATGAGGTTATGCCCTCCTGAACACACACATTTTATCTAGAAGGCATCTTTGGTACCTTTTCATTTAAAAGAAGAGAACTGGAGAGAAATGGCAAAATTAAAATATCAACTTTAAGAGGTATTTTACGCTGCTGGTGCAATATGCAAAATGTAAAAAGCAGCAAAATATGGTTTCACCCTCTGAAACTTGCAGCAATTTCTCCTAATTTTTTGTTACTGTCACAGTTTTACTCACATTTTTCACTGCAATATGAGGTTATAAACATTTTCTCAAGAACCAAGATGTGCAGTACTTAAAAAAATGGGCCAGTACATAATAAGACAATATTTTGGCATCTATACTTGTCTCCTATTTGCTCTTTGCCTGCAGTTCAACCAAATAGTTCCTGAATTTTAGTGATGTGATTGTTGGTCGCACCTGAGTCACTCAATGCATCTCGGTTACGCTGAGAAATTCAGAATTTTATGTTTTTCACAGAATGTGGTTTCAGAAAATGATACATTTTTGACAAATTTTTGTGATTTTTTTGTTAATGCCATTTTTTTTTCCTTTTTAAAAGGACTTTTCCTTGGTGAAGCTCATGTTATCATTATGTTATTTGCTATTTTTCTCCACATACTGCCTGGTACAAACTGGGAAAATAACTTGCATTAAAAAAAAACAAAATATGTCAAAAATGTACCATTTCCTGTCACCAGATTCTGTGAAAAACACAAAATTCTGCATTTCTCAGCATAACCGGGAAGCCATGAGCGACTCAGGTGTGACAAACAATCACATGACTAAAATTCAGGGACTATTTGGTTGAACTGCAGGCAGTGTCGCCAGATAGGAGGTGAGTACAGAAGCCAAAATCTAAGTTTCTTTTCTCTGGGGGACTTTTTTCCATGCAGAGATTTAAAACATTTTCTGGACTGAGCATAAGTGAAGTAACACCTTCTCACTATGAAAATGCAGCTCGTCCCGAGCTACAGGTACGATTAATGTTAAGCAACGTGCAAAATGAAGAACAAGAAAAGCACTCAGAGAGCGCAGTACTCAGCTAAGGCTGCTCAGTCGTATCGTTTCCGACAGATGAAATCTTGAAAAAATTCTTGACAGAAATCACGGCAACATAGAATGTGTCCATTTAACATAGATGTACCCACAAACAAAATGACCTTGCGCTGAGCACAGGCGTGTGTTCTGCATGTGGACATTATGTACAGATACCAAATCACGTGAACTAAATATGTAACGGGTGGCAGGAACTGATGGGACTCAGAAACACCCCCACAATTTAATCAGTTGCTCCTTGGATCATTTCCGAGGGATAAGTCCTGATAAGTCCTCAGCAGTGGTGATGTAATCATCAGCAGGCAGCTGACGTAGTGTTAACTTGTCATAGTTACAGTGACGCCGTGCCGCTATCTGGCAACGATACAGAAGTCTTTAACAAATCTGTGGATCCAGACTATAAGCTGCATCACTGCCAAAATCTAAACACTTGGTCCTTGTGTCATTTCTGACCTTCCCTGAAAATTTCATCCAAATCCGTTTTTACGTTTTTGAGTAATGTTGCCCACAGACAGACGGACGGACGTCAATCGTCACATTACTCCGCCATTCTTTGGCGGAGTAATAAACCAATCTTGATAAAATATCACATTTTTAAGAATAGATATGGCCAATTTCCATGAAAAGTCACTAATTGTTCAGGTTCTCTTTGATTGTATTCAAGTACAATTCTTTACGTTTTTTACAGGTTACTGCGTCATTTGTTCCTTTATAAAATAAATAAAATGTCTTCTAAACAGCGGGTGGGTAGGTTTGAAATGGGGTAGTTATTTGGTTAAACCATATTAACACTTTAAGACTAGAAAACTAACAATTTCTCTTTCAATAAATGGACAAAAAGTTGCACCGTTGCTAAAAATACAAGAGCAAACAGACGTTAAATGAAATCTGACAGTCTGGAGTCCATATTTACCACAACACTGTTGTCCCTCAGCATGACTGGCTATTCCCTCCATTTTCAGTCACTTAACAAGGTCTGGGTCACTTTCACAACAGGTCGAATAGCCCAGATGTCCGTTTCCTTGACAACCGTATCCAGGTCCTACAGCCTCCGCCGGGGGTGTCGCCTACCAGATGCTCAAACCACCTCGAATGACTCCTCTGAATATGGAAAGACTTCAGTTTGACACCGAGGTCCGGCGTCACAGGAACCACAGGGAGAGTTTGGTTAAGATCAGATTCATGTTCTCGTCTCCACCTCCAGGGAGAACAAACAGTTCTGCTGCTGTTAAATGTCCTGAAACAGCTGAGAGGCGCATCCATGCAGAGAAAACCTGCTTCATACCACTCGGAGACCAGCAGTGTACTTTAAATCCAGCCAGAATGAGAGTCAAAAGTGACTCTGGACAAGCTGCTGACCTCTTTCTATAAATTTAGCTGCACAGTCAGTCTAATGCAAGTTCTGCTCACTGCTTTGAGATCAAATTTGACATTTTGACCTCAAATAGAGCTGCGATGATTAGTTAACTGATGAGTTCTATTAAATTAATCATCAACTGTATCAATAATCCATCAGTCTGAGTCATTTTTTCAAGAGAAAAAACTCCACATTCTCAGATTCCAGGTTCCTAAATACATACATTACCATTCAAAAGCTTGGGGTCACTTAGAAATGTCCTTATTTTTGAAAGAAAAGCATTTTTTTTTCAATGACGACAGCAATAAATGAATCAGAAATAGAGTCTAGACATTGTTAATGTGATTAATAACTATTACTGAATTTCCCTCTGGGGATTAAAAAAGTCAGTCTAAGTCTAGCTGGAAACGGCTGATGTTTAATGGAATATTTAATGGAATACCTATACATACTATTATATAATATCTCCATAGGGGTACAGAGGAACATTTCTAGCAACCATCACTCCTGTGTTCTAATGCTACATTGTGTTAGCTAATGATGTTGAAAGTCTCATTGATGATTAGAAAACCCTTGTGCAGTTTTGTTAGCACATGAATAAGTGTGAGTTTTCATGGAAAATCCCAAACTGTTGAACGGTAGTGTATATTTCTTGGTTTCTTTACTCTTAAATGACAACATCTTTGAGTTGTGGAGGAAACAAGACGTCATCGTGGTTTTTTTTTTTCACCTCCTTCTGGCTTACAATGTCACTCTCTGAGCAAACTTTACAGCCACAGACCAAAAGGAGAAAACCATCTAAATTATTAACTCAGTAAACTGTAGTTATTTCTGTCGCACATCATTCACCCGCGGTAGCAAACATCAATTTTAATTTATTTGGGGGGAAATGCTGGCTGCTGCAGAGCCAGATAATCCATCCTGGAAAGCATGAAATCTTCATTTGGTTTTGATTCAAGTTTTTTATTAAGTTGAGCGTTTTCCAGCTACAGAAAGAAAAAAAAGAAAAAAAAGGCCTCACTAACATTGGTTTGGTTTAACTTTATCACATTCTTGTTGTTAGCGGAGAAAGTCCAGGTACGTTTGTCACAGTAGGTTTAAGATAAAACGTACAAGAACTCAGCCGGAGAGGTGTCTGCCAGCAGGCTTTATCTTTAATATCCTGAGCTAATCACAGATGGTAATTCAGAGCTCAGTGTTTGGGATAACGTCAGCCTGGAGCCTTGACACGTCTTTATTCTTCAGTTGGAGAAGAAAACCCCCCGGGGCAGATTCCAGTCCCTTAACCGGAGCTGCAGAGGTGGATCAGCTTTCATCAGCAGACACGTCTTCAAAAACGACACCGGCAGCCACTAAATTGCCCCAAAAGTCAACTCGGCTCTTTAATAAGTCCTGTCTGCGACTTGGACATCACCCTCCAGCGCCTGATTCTTATCTGGGAACAAAGCCCGTTATCTCGGCATGTGACATCCCACAACAAAGGATCACCACGAAAACCCCAAAACATTGACTCCAAACGACTCGCGCTGTTCCCTCTGCAGACTTTCTTATTGGGTTTTAGAGCGGGACATGTTTGTTTGATCTTCTGCGATTCACATTCAGCTCATTTCACGTCCTACTGCAGGGCATCTGTCTAAAATTCCTCCCACACATCTACCCCGCCACTTCTGAATGGAGTGTGACAAAATGCAGTCAGATTCTAAAAAAGAAAACCCACAAAGTTCAATGGAAGTTCTTCCCCCGATTAGCAAACACAGTGTAATGCACCGCTCAGTCTGGTTAGGAATCAGATTTTCTATTGTTTTCTTGGCCATTTTTGTGTTTAAGATGCAGAAATAGTTGGTTTTGTTTCCTTGTCGGAGCAGAAACGCTGCTTTGTTTTGTTCTGTGTTTGCTGAAGCCTCAGTTACCCACACAAGCCTCCTTTGTTCCAGCTCTTCCTCGTCCTTCGTAGTTGCGTTAAGTTTGGTCAGAACTACTAGCTGGGAGTTAAAATGCCATCTGTGTGTGGGAGGAAACAAAAAGATTCCAAGCACACGTTAACCGACAGAAAATAGTTGTTTCTAGGTAAGTTTTGATTTGTTGTTGTTGCTACAGGAAAGTTAAGGCGTGTTGTGCTGAACTTTGATTTCTTTGGTTTAATGCAAATAAGATTTAGTGAGCTTGGGAACTTTTTTTTTTTTTTAAGTCCTCCTGCGACCACTATTAGATGGGATGTAAAGTAAATGCAAAATTGTAATGGTAACAGTCATAATAGTACCATGTAACACAAATTTCAACTATTTAAACTTCCTAAAATCTTCAGAAACGAAAACAGCTATTACAGTATTAAATTTTTGGACAGAAACTTAAAGCAGCAAAAACTTGTGATAATTTAATAAAAGTTCTGTATTCATTGGTTTAATCAATTTTTCATATGTATGGTTGGGCTTTGGAAGGAGCAAGACTAATCCTGGATATCTGGAACAATTTCAATATTGATTTTTAGAGTAAAAACTACTGATATTAGTATATCGAGTTGAAATTCTTTAAATATGTACATATATGTTGGAATAATATAAAAAAAAGAAAACAATGTCTTTGTTAACTTTCCAACAATGTATTTCACAAACAAGACATCAGTTTGTTGTGAAGACACCAACAGACTCAGCACCACTGTCTGCTACATGTGCTGCCGAAAGTATTCTAAACAATGTCAACTGTCTAACAATGTATTTCAGAAATTAGTCGTAAGCTTGTCATGAAGACACCACTTGACTCCACACCATCATCTGCTCTGCTACATGTGCTGCTCAAAACACTCTAAAAAACATAATTTGTTAACTTTCCAACAATGTATTTCACAAAGAAGTCATCAGCTTATCATGAAGACAACACTTGACTCTGCACCATCAGCTGCTCTGCTACATGTGCTGCAGAAAGCATTCTAAACAATGTCACTGTTTATTAACTTTACAGCTAAGTATTTCAGAAGTTAGTCATAAGCTTGTTGTGAAGACACCACTTGACTCCGCACCACTGTCTGCTCTGCTACATGTGCTGCATAAAGTATTATAAACAATGGAGTCGGAGCTGCTCTGCTGAACAAATTGCATTGACACCATTTCTAAATTACCTCAAGCAACTTTTTCTGCATTACTTTCTGTAAAAACAAAACAAAAAAAGAGTTTAAAATGACACATAGTGAATACCAATAAATATGATGTCAGCCGACAACATCAGGTTTCACTTTTAGACACTTTTCTCTATTGTCAGACATTAAATATACCAAACTATTAATCACCAGAGGAGCTGATACTGAAAACAGAATGTCCTCGTGTTACAGCGAAGGAGAGAAACAAAGTCTGGAGATGCTCCAGACGGATTCCACTGTCCGATCAACAGTTGCTGTTGGTTTTCTTGAACCGGCTCATTTTCTGCCTCTCTGGTCGCTCCTCGGGGACACTTCAACAGCCCTCTGGGGAATCCGCCAAACAAATGCCCCCAAACAACCAAGTGAACAACAGCAAAGGACAGAAATAATTAGTCGGTACTATAAATCAGCTGAAGGGGAGAGTCCCACTCTGGAGCATGAAATCTGAGTTAAATCTGGCACCGATGCTTGAGCCTCGGGGGCTGGGATAACATTTACCGACACACAAGACTCTGTAAAGCTCTGAGCATGATATCAAACCCACACATCCTCCACTGCAAGTTTGTTCTGCAAAGCACATCATAATGTTTTCTTTATGTCAAATGAAAAGGAACTGAGACTTAAAGTGCAGATTTCACGCTACAAATTCACTAAGAAGCCTTGAAAGTGACTTACGAAAGCAGTCAAAACATTTCAGATGGAAGGCGGCTGATTTTAAACCTGTAGTTGGCTTTACAGAGTGGATAGCAGTGAAAAGACGAGTGGGAAAACAACCAGAGTGCCAGATGCGAGCCACATCCACGGTATGGCACAGCCCATTAGCAGAGGCATGAAAGGCTGTCTGCTTAGCCTCCAGGTCATCATGAATATTCATGCGCACATGCACGTCTCCCAACGCGTCTTTTCACCATCAAAGTCAGTCTGAGCCGATTGCGTTTTAATTTAGCAGATGTGAATGCAAGTTTGTGTGACGGACAGCCGATTGGCACGACGCCAGGCATCACGAGGACGACGCAGTGACGGCATTTCACTCCTTATTTTCTCCTCCGCTCCCTTTACCGACGGCAGGAAATCAGTGAAATCTAAAGGTAGCCTTCGTCTCTGCTGGGGAAGTATCGTATTGACCTTTAAAGAGGGAAAAAACTGAAGCTGGAAGAGTCGATCGATGGATGAAGACCTGCTGAACCTGCCTCGACGTTAATATTCACCTACAACTAAACAAACAATCATTGGCAAACTTTTTATCTAAAAAAAAAGTCAAAATTGTCCAATTCTAGCATCTAAAAATTTGGCTATTTTCTGTTTTCTTTCCTCCTCTGTAGCAGCAAACTGAATATCTTTGGATTGTGGACAAAGAAAGACCTTTGAGGACATAATCTTGGACTTTTTTGTTGTTTTTCTTTACATTTTTCATTGTTTATTTTTTAAAACTGGAATACATGCTGTTTCTTTAGTCTTTCTACTTATCTGTACAATACCACTGATATGTGCAATAACGTTACTTTTTACAACTAGTACTTATGTATATTTTTGTTTATTTTCATTTTAACACTTCATTCCTTAAATGTTTGCTGCAAATCTCCCCACTATGGGATTAATAAAGGGTTAAATCACCTTAATGCCAAATTAAAAAGCAAAGAAATTCAGTTTAAAGCTTCCTGAAACATTTCAAAAATGCACATATTTCTGAAACACTGGATACTCGGATCTCCAGTGTCTTTATTTTTGGTTCTCGTCATAATTAATCACTTCCCCCCATCAGGTGTTAACAGAACCTCCGAGCTCTTTGCCCCTCAAATGTCAGGAAACACAGACGATTATTTACTATTCTGTTACCTCCGTCATCTGTAATCATGAGATCAGTCTGCAACTTGATCCCGGGGATGTGCTGAACGCATTTTTCTCCAGGTGACGTTGACGTATCAGCAGTTTGACACGAACTCCGAGAACAAAAGGAACTTCTTCAGGACAATGACGTGGTCGGAGGGGAAGCCCCGAGCCAAGACGTTCGGTGGCATCCGCTTTGTTCCGAGGAGAAATTTATCTCGTATCCGTTACGGCAGAAAAGACTCGGAGACACAAGCGACTCCTCCAACATGTGGTCATGTTTCAACCTCCAGCCCTCAGGACGTGAAGAGGAATCAGTGTTTCCACCAACCAGGAGCAGTCAGAGCTCAATCTGGACCCCGAGAACCTTCCGGATCAATAAGGAACTCAACTTATTCCACTTTTGAGTCGGGACGCCGCATGATGAGAAGTTTCCACACCGACACCGTGATGTTTGGTGGAACATTAATACAGAAATCCTGAGAAAGTTTGTCACAGTTAGAGATAAACCTTCTTCTGGTTGCTGAAGCTTCCATGAAGCAGCGATTCCTGTCCAGTTTCAGTAGTTTAAATGACTTCTCAGCAGCAAAATGTCCCACTCACTGCAGTTCTTGCTCCATTTTTTGTTCCTTTGACATTTTTTCCTCACTGTAATGTCATTTTTTACTGCAATATTAAGTCTTGCCCCTCTATGGAAGCAGCACAACTGTAGCTACAAGTAGAAATAACTGGGTTTTCTGTAGTATTACACAGATATAGTACCAATAGCTTAAAAAATAATAATAATAAATTCAAATTTATTTCAGTACTTAAAGAAAAAAGCTAAAATCAACATGTAGAACTTTGTTTAAAGTGCCCACAGGTGTTACCAATACTGGGGAAAAGATGTGTCTCTACATACTGTTGATATTTAACTATTTATTTTATACTTTTTTTATTTGTTTTCATACTTGTCACCCTACCATACTTGTTTTGTGTAAATACAGCCTCCAGTTCAGCTGAAAAGGTTCTTGAATTTTAGTCACATAACTGTTGGTTCCGGCTCAATCACTAATGGCTTCACAGCTGCACCATGGAGAACAGAATTATTAGTTTTTTACAGAACAGACTTAGTTAAAATGATTTATTTTTGGCATTTTTTTTTAAATGAAGCAAATTTAATAAAATACTCGTGTGATTCTGCGCAGTATTACAAAGATATAGCACAAATAATCATAAAAAAGAAGACAACACTAAACAAAGATGAATTTATTTTGTTACTTAAAGAAAAAAATACTTACCAATGCTGGGGAAAAGATGTGACTCTGCATACTGTAAATATTTAACTATTTATTTTATATTTTTTATTTGTTTTCATATTTGTTCCTTATGTGTTTTGTGTAAACACAGCCTGCAGTTCTTGAGTTTTTATCATGCAAGTGTTGATCCCAGAAAGGTCACAAATGGCTTCACAGCTGCACCAGAGAACACAGAATTTTTATTTATTTATTTATTTATTTTTTTTACAGAATCTGGTTCATTTGAAGGGTTAATTTTTGGCACTTTTTTTTAACTGACATGCTGAATAAAGTGAGTTTGATTTAATGCCATGATTGTAACTTAGATTTCTGATAAGATGTGTAGTTCAAAGACAATCAGAAAATTGAAAATCTGACCATTATTTGCAGTTTTTACAGTTTTCTGGCTCTGACAAATGGTGGAATTTTGGAGATTTTTTTGAAAGAATCCAGAATTTATATCACATGAAGGTTGATCCCAGCTGAATCATTAATGTCTTCACAGCTGCACCAAGAAACACAGAATTTTTGTTTTTTTACAGAACAGATTTTGTTAAAATGGTTTATTTTTTGTCATTTTTTTAAAGAAAGCAAATCTGATAAAATACCCATAAAGGTATTTTGTGCAGCATTACACATTAATTTCACAAAATCATAAAAAGTTGAATTTGTTTATTTATTTCACAAAAATTGAAAAATCAACACTGAAGGTATTTTACTATTTACATTTTTGTCTCCTCTCTGTTTTGTGTAAACACTGCCTGCAGTTCAGCTGAAAAGTTACTGAATTTTTGTTATAAGACTGTTGATTGCGCCCTGAAATCCAGATGTTTTCTTATTTACAGGAGCTGGTTTGATCTAAATGGTTTACTTTTGGGTAATTATTAAAGTAGATGTTGAGAATGCTCTGATTGTGTTGAACTATCTCAAAAATATCACTAAAAAACAGAACTTTTAGGCTTAAGCTTGGGTAATTTTTCCAACTAATCCAGGAGTCACGAATGATTAGTTTCAGGACTGTCAGAAAGTTGAAAATCTGATGGGTTTTTTTTGACAGTTTCTACCATTTCTGGTCCTGTTGAATTGTGTAAATCTTGTGAGATTTTTTTGAAACGATCTTGAATTTTTGTCACATGACGGTTGGTTCCAGCTCAGTCACTAATGGCTTCATGGTTGCGCCCTGAAACTCAGATTTTTATTTATTTACAGGATTTGGTTTGAGCTAAATTGTTTATTTTTAGTTAATATAAGTTATAAATGCAATATCACTTAAAAACTGCATTTTTAGGTTTAGATTTGGTTAATTTTCCCGACAAAACATAAAGTCACACATGCTGAGGTCAAGAACTGTCAGAAAAATTGAAAATCAGACACTTTTCTTTCCCTTTTCACAGTTTCTGGCTGTGTTGAACTGTGTCATTTTGTCATTTTTTAAAATAAAAGGGTCACAGAGGGTCAAATGTCACTACGTCGGAACAATTTTTAACTAAAACGGGTTGAATAAAGTGATTTAGATGAAGTCTGATTACATATGAGCAGTTCAAGGACCGACTATTCCTTCTGCATTTACAGGTTGTGGTGATAAATGGTGTAATTTTGGCTTATTAAAGATAATTTTCACACCCGACGGCAGGTTTTGAGGTTCAGAAGGTCAAATTAGTTGTTAAATGTCTCACTCACATGTACTTTTATCTTTTTCTAATCTCTTTAAACTAATTGTCTACATTTTGGGGGAAGAACTCATTCATTTGCCGCCAGTTAAAACAGGATTTGGATCACTTTAGTGCCTGCAGGGAAAATACGAAGCTTGGTTGTTTTTAACGGATTAAACAAACTAAGTGTAACGTGTTAATTAGTGAGTTTAAAACGGATCCCTCCCTCTTTTCCAGTCTTCATAACCGATAATCTACCCAGCTGCAGGCAGCGTCTCCGTGGTAACGATCATCTAATTTAACTCTCATTAAGAAAGCAGAGGTCTGTTGTTGAAGGCAGATTTTTAGATTCTAAAACCACCTAATTTTAACATCATCCTCCAAAGCTTGGCATCTAATCTAATTTTTCAGGTTTATTAGCTTCTACTTAGCAACATTACTCTAAACTAACAATGACGTCGGCTGCACCAACGAGGGAAAAACACATTTAAAGCAAAAAAATCAACTGGTTTGACATTAAGTTGATTGAATTTGTCTGGTTTGGACACTTTGGAAGTGAAATTTTAAATGTGGGAGGTGTGGTATTATCAGCTAACATGCCTAAGCTTTGTTATCTCAGGAATATTCCATGATAATAACATAAATTTAACTCAACAGCTGCTGAATATGCACTAGAACTGCAACGAACAATCAAATACTCAGCAAGCTGTCAAATATTTGATTAATCTGCAACTTGTACTTAAATTTTAAGGGAAAAAAGTCTCAGTTCTCTGATTACAGCTTTTAAAGTTTGACGATTTTCTGGTTTCTTTACGCTTCTGTGATATTAAACTAAATATCTCTGGTGTTGTGGATAAAATAAGACATTTGAAAGCGTCATCATGGATGTTTTTTGAACATTTTTCATAATTTTTTTACTATTTATAGACCAAACAACTAATCAATTAATCGATAAAACAATCAAAAGATTAACTGACTAAATTTGACAATTTTTTTTATGAAAAAATAAGTCAGAATTCTAAGATTCCAACTTCTAAAATGTGAATATTTTCTGGTGTCTTTCCTCTTTTTTGACAGTAAATTGAATGTCTTAAAGTTTGCACAAAACAAGACCTTTGAGGAGGTCATCTTAAGAATTTTTTTGGTTTATTTTTTAACATTTTTCAGAATTTTCGGACTATTTATCGACCAAACAACTAATCAATTAATCAAGAAAATGACTAAAAGATTAATTAACACAATTTCATTAATTATTTATGAGGAAAAAAGTCAGAATTCTCTGATTCCAGCTTCTAAAAGTTTGAATATTTTCAGTTTTTTTTCTTCTTTTTTGACAGCGATTGTGGATTGTGGACAAAGAAAGACCTTTAAGGACGTCATGTTGGACTTTAAATTATTTCTTTTTTATATTTTTCATAATTTTCTAACTATTTATAGACCAAACAACTAATCAATTAATCACTAAAATGGTTGACAGATTAATTAACACAATTTCCTTTTCTTTTTATAGGATAATAGTCAGAATTCTCAGATTCCAGCTTCTAAAATGTGAATATTTTCATTTTTTTTCCTTCTCTATAGCAGCAAACTCAATATCTTTTGGTTCTAGACAAAGTAAGACCTCTGAAGACGTCATCTTGGACTTTCGTATCATTATTTTTTTTTTACATTTTTCATAATTTTCTGACTAACACCCCGTCAGGTGTTAGAATAATTTCCAAGTTCTTTGCTCTAATTGACATTTTTCACCATTTTCTCATCGAATAAGCAAGAAAATATCAACAAAATGACTGAAAAACTGACTGTAAGTGACGACAAACCCGATGGAACTCATTTTAAACTAATCATTTATAAGGAGTTACTGCATTTCAGTAATTTTCAGTGACATTTAGTTTAGTTTCCCAAATCAAAGACTGAGATCTGAGTGAAATCCTGTCGTCGGTGCTCCTGTTGACGGCGACGAGAGCAAAGTAAACATTCCCAGGAGGAAAAGGACCAAAAAAAGGCCAAAGCTGGGGGCATGAGAGAGGTGCAGGAAGAGCCACCGAGGGGTTTAGAAAAGGCGGGAAGGAGGTGAAAGCCTTTGTGGTGTCCAGTTGCTCTGTAACGTGAGTCCTGCTCTGGGCGTCAGGTGTGTGCAGCTGCTGCTTAAGCTCTGTTTGCAGACAGAAGTTGGGGGAAAAGGAGGCAGGAACAGTGCTTCTGAATGGAGGTTTTTCAGGCCGTCCCTCTGGTGCCGTTGGGACGGCTGCCAAAGCTTGGATCGTGGCCCGAGAGAGGGCCATGTGTCCCACAGATGGGCCTTCTAAATATGAGGGGACGTCATGTACAGATGGTCCATCTCGCCTGGGCACAGTTTACAGACAAACGGCCAAATCTGCACAAGGCTGGACCTCTACTGATGAACGTCTCCTTTTAAAACAAAGAACCGGACGGCTTTGTTCTGCACACATGTACACACCCCGAAATATATGCAGAATATCGCATCACTGCAGTGTTTTCTGGCTAAATGTATATAAACTCAGCTTTTTAATAATCATTTCTCCACCTGAAAAATAACAGTAGAAGCAGATCTGCAATGATTCATGAATTATTCACCAACTATTTCAATCATAAACAAATTAAATGAGCTGTTTTTAAAGAAGAAAAATGTAATTTTTCCAATTCCAGCTTCTAAAGTTTAATAATTTTGAAGTTCTTTCCTCTTTTTGGACAATAAAATGATTATGTTTGGGTTGTGGGTGAAACACGACCTTTGAGGATGAGACTTTACATCATATTCTGACTATTTATAGACCAAACAACTAATCAATTAATCAAAAAAAACGACTGACAGATTAATTAACACAAATTAATTAACACAATTTCATTAATTTATTATGGTAAAAAGTCTGAATTCTCCGATTCCAGCTTCGTAAATTTGAATATTTTGTGGCTTCTTTCCTCTTTTTTGACAGAAAACTGAACATCTTTGGGTTGTGGGTTTGAGGACGTCATTTATAACATTTTCTTACATTTTGAACAATTAATCAAGACAATAATCAGATGAATTGAGGTGAAACTAATCATTAGTTGAAGCCTTAAAGAGATCTGACAGTTTAGCCCAATAACTTTTTATTCTAACTACATTTTGTTGATGAAATTTACGTATTCCTAATCAGTTCTCTACCTGTTTCTATGTAATGCTTAGTACCAATAATCCAATAATATAACAGTAGAAGTGGAGCTGCAACAGTTATTCACTTAGTTGTCGACTATTAAATTACTTTTTTGTTCACTTTGGATCATGGGGAAAAAAAGTCAAAATTATTTGATTCCTGTTACTAAAACTGTAATATTTTCTGATTTCTTCATTCCCCTTTAACAGTCAACCAAATATTGTTGGGTTGTGGACTAAACAAGACATTGGAGGACGTCATCTTAGACCTTAGACAAGAAAATTAGACATTTTCCACCATTTTCTGACATTTTAAAGACCAAATAATTGACCGATTAATCAAGAAAACAATCATCAATAAAAAAAAAATCTGATGGAACCCATTTTAGATTAATTATTCATAACAAATTACTCCACTTGAGTCATTTTTAAAAGGAAAAAAGTCAGAAGTATTTGATTACAGCTGCTAAAATTTGAATATGTTCTGGTTTCTTTCCTCCTCTAAGACACGAAACCAAAATATTGTTAGGATGTGGACTAAACAAGACATTTCAGGACCTCATGTTAGTTTTTTTAAAACACTGATTGACATTTTCCACCATTTTCTGACATTTTAACGACCAAACAACTGACCGATTAACCAAGAAAATAAACATCAACAATGAAAAAATCTGATAGAACCCATTTTAGACGAATCATTCACAAGGAATGACTCCATTTGAGGATTTTTTTAAGGAAAAAATTCCAGATTTTTTGGTTCCAGCATCTGAAATGTGAGCATTTTCTGGTTTCGTTCCGCCTCTATGTCAATAAACCAAATATTGTTGGGTTACGGACAAAACAAAAAGTTTCAGGATGTCATTTTAATCTTTGGGAATCACTGACATTTTTCACCATTTTCTGGCATTTTAAAGACCAAACAACTGACCAATTAATCAAGAAAACAATCATCAACAATAAAAAAAATCTGACGAAACCCACTGATTACATCAACAGACAAACTAACAATGAAAATAATCCAATGAAACCCACTTTAGTCCAATAACTTTTCCATTACAACCACATTTTGTCAACAATACTTGCACACTTGTGTAAAATGTTGAATGCTAGACTAGAAATGGGAGAATTTTCCAATTATTGCACCTTCTACAGACTTCTTCCACCAGTACATGATGCTCAGAAAGTGCTGGAGGCCTAAAGTTTGAAACCTGATTTATTTTTGGAACAACACATCTGGATGAATCCACCACACACAGCGTGGGAGTGGTTCACACAGCAGCAAAACTCAGTCAGATTTCTCTGTCAAAATGAGGTTTCGGGAACGATTCAAGCCACCAGGACAGACTGATCGTCCACATCAGGAGCAGCAAAACGTCTCTTCAGCTTCGAGTTTAAACTGGAGCTTCGTAATCCTGCAGACGACTGCGCTGTAACGTGAATCTCACCGTCCGGCTGGAGGGAAAACATGCATCTACAGCGCTGCATAAAAAATAATCAATCCTGTGCAAGCAGAGCAGCCAAATCCAATATTTGTGATTCACAGCGGTTTTAAGAAACAAGCCTCTGAGCGCTCGCTGTGCACGACAGGAAAAAAAACCTCAATGTGGAACCCCTGCAGCACTTTTCATAGCAATAAATAGAAAAAATGAACTTGGTGTGTTGCTGCAGACTTTTTTACGCTTTGGCTCGACTCCATGATGAGTTCTCCACCTGTTCCTCCTCATCATCACTCTAAATTATTCCCTACATTCCTCTCCTTGATTGGGTTGTCTTAAAAACAACCGGCTCTTCTCTTTAGATTGAACGATGTGCTCTGAATAACACGAGCCGTGGACATTTGGGGGCATAGAGGTGGTCGATGCAGGAGAAATTCCCTCCCAGAAGGCTGAGGATCAAACTACAGAGGCAGCTGTTGGAGATAAAATCCCTCTTCGACTCCAACCAGCCGCTAAACATGCAAGACGAGGCGTCAGAAAACCACCGGACGGCTTCGTCCTACATACATGTACTCATCTCTAAATACATGCAGAATATCACTAATGCAGTATGTTTAGATTAAATAAATAGAATCTCAGCTTTTTAATAATCATTCCTGCACCTGCAAGTATGAAAAATGCAGAAATGTAACAGTAGAAGCAGGTCTGCAATGGTTAATGAATTATTCACCAACTATTTCAGCAATAGACTGAATAATTGAGTTGATTTTTTAAGGAAGAAAAGTCAAAATTCTCACATTCCAGCTTCTAAAATGTGAATATTTTCAGCTTTTTTCCTCCTCTTTGACTTTAAACTGAATATCTTTGGGTTGTCGCAAAACAAGACATTTCAGGATGTCATCTTGGACTTTTTTCGTAGTTTTTTAAAACATTTTCATAACTTTCTGACTACCTATAGACCAAACCGATTAATCAGTTAATCGAGAAAACGATCGACTAATTAATTGACTCAATTTGATTAACTTTGCATTTTGAAAAAGTCAAAATTCTCAGATTCCAGCTTCTAAAATGTAAATATTTTCAGTTTTTTTCTCTCCTGTATAGCAGCAAACTGAATATCTTTGGGTTGTGGACAAAACAAGACCTTTGAGGACGAGATTTTTCAAGACTTACTGACTATTTACAGACCAAACAACTAATCAGTTAATCAAGGAAACAATCAACTGATTAACTGATTCAATTTGATAATTGTTTTGTGGGGAAAAAAAAGTCAAAATTCTCCAATTCCAGCTTCAAAAATATGAATATTTTCTGGTTTCTTTCCTCCTCGATAGCAGTAAACTCAATATCTTTGGGTTGTGGACATAGCAAGAACTCCGAGGACGTCCTCTTGGACTTTTCTAGTTTTGTTTTCTTACATTTTTCATAATTTTCTGTCTATTTATAGACCAAAAAACTAATCGGTTAATCGACAAAACAATCCACAGATTAATTGACTCAATTTGATCAAATTTTATGGGGAAAAGTCAGCTTCTAAAATAGGAATATTTTCTGTTTTTTGTCCTCCTCTGTAGCAGCAAACTCAATATCTTTGGGTTGTGGACAAAACAAGACCTTTGAGGACGTCATCTTAGACTTTTTTGTTGTTTTTTTTTACGTTTTTTCATCGGAAGGCTGAGGATCAAACTACAGAAGCAGCTGTTGGGGATAAAATCCCGCTTTGACATCAACCAGCCGCTAAACATGCAAGACGAGGCCCCAGAAAACGCCTGAGTTCAGGCTTAAGGCTGGATGTCAGCTCTGCTGCTGCTACAGAAACAGCTACAGCTTTGATTTCTGAAAACATGCCTCGAATCTTCAGGCTTTAAACCGCATACTGAAGCAGCAAACAGCAAAAGTGTCCACACAAAATGCTCTTTTTTGGCAGAAATGAAGCAGATTTAAGGAGATCATTTTCTACTTATTCTAAAATATCAACGTTTGCACTGAATCCTATCACTACAAAATGATCATAAGTGTTTTAAAGGCTTTTCTATAATACACAAAAACAACATTTTCCAAGTTTTATCGACTGCTTTAACCCTCAGAACCCACAAAACCTTCCAGCAGGTGTGAAAGGTCAGTTGTCTTTTTAAAAATTCTCCAAAATTACACCATTAATCAGAGCCAGAAACAGGAAAAACAGTGAATAATGCTCAAAATCATGGTATTAACTCAAACTCACTTTATTCAGCATGTCAGTTAAATAATTCACCAAAAATTATTCCTTAAAAAGTAACCAAATTCTGTAAAAAACAAAAAATGATGCGCTCTGTGGTGCAACTGTGAAACTATTTTTGATTTAGTTGGGACCAACACTTGCATGCTAAAAATTCAAGAACTTTTCGATTGAACTGTAGGCTGTGCTTCCACAAAATAGACTGAGTACAAGTATGAAAACAGATTTGAAATATAAAATAAGTAGTAGTAAATATTTGTAGTATGCAGACTCACCTCTTTTTCACAGTATTAGTGACAGCAGTGGGAAACATAAACAAAGTTCTGCATGTTTGTATCGTTATTTTCTGGAATTATTTCATCAACCTTTGTGTCGTCCTGCGAGTCAATTTGACCCGTTTTAAAGTTTGAAAATGTGGAAAAAATGTATATTTTCACAGCAAAAACTTCCACATTTTCAACATTTTTGGGAAATTTTTGAACATTTTTTTAGTGGAAAAAAAGAAATGCTGAAAAAAAAGTTTCTTTAAGAACATTCAGAAAAAATTCAACCAAACAACCGTTGATTTTTTCCCCGAATGCTCTTTAAAAAAAACATTAGAACTTTTACTGATATATATGGAATCACTTTAGATATTTTTAGGATTTTTTTTGGAAGATTTTTATTCATTTTTTGAAAATATTTACAATTTTTAAATAAAACTTTAGGGAATCTTTGAAGGAATTTTCTTCCTGAAGATTTTGCAAATTTTTATAAATTTGGGGAATTTTTTGCAGAATTTTTGGATTTTTTCAGACAAGCCAACAATATTTTTTGGTGCCGTAAATGAGGACAACAGGAGGGTAAAATAATAAAATAAATTGGTATTACATCTTACTACACAAAAGACATTTCTGAGTTCTCTCTACTTCTACTCATGGTTGGTCTGTTTCCATAGAGGTGAGGACTTTATACTGGAGTGAAAAATGAAATATGATGGGAGCAACAAAACAAACTCCTTGGGGTGCAGAGAGTCAACAGTCTAAATCAAACAAAACACAACAAAAAAGAAGTGACCCCTGACTTGTTCACATCCAACAAACGCTGTTAAACGTGTCAACAGCAGCTGATAACTTTACATAATCAGTTAAAGTAATGAAAAGACTTAATGCAATAAAGCGTACGACGTCCGATTGTTCACCATGTTAGCTGAATTAGCGTACAGATGCCCAACGCCACAACGAGGCGCCATTAGAATACTACTGGGATCAAACAGCACACTCTCTTTAATGAAAACAATGAGCCAATGCATTAGATTATATGGCTGTCGAGGCCGGCTATCACTCAGGCAGAAGCACTAATCCCACATGAACAACTGCAGCCAACAGCTGCACACTTGGTGCTGCATCCAGACGAGCAGAGTTCAGACATTCCCAGGCATCGAGCCACTCAGACGGATGAAGACGAGGTCGGCCATTATTTACTAGAGGAGGCCGGACCCACGGGGACGCCTCATGACTCATGTTTGGATACTTCACTACTACGTTACATGCCAAAAAAAAAAAAACGCTTTCTCTTGGCTTATCATAATTAAAGAGGAAGAACTTGTCCTCAACATAATGCAAATACAAACAGAATCTGATGCAAAAAGGAGGAAACTAGTCGACAAACTAAAGCAAACATTCATGCTTGAACAGTTACACAACATTCAGACTTACAGCACAGTTGCAGCTCGAAGAGTTTCTTTTCATACTGGAGTAAATATCTTTCAATATGACCTTGTGGTCAGCTGATTTCAACATCTTAATTATAAGATTGGTAGTTTCAGAAAAGCTCATCACTCAATCTCACTGTATCTGATTTATTGATCAATAAATCTATATGGAACACAATGAACAATAACCTGAACCATTTCCCAAAGCTTGTGTGTTCATTTTCATAACTGACTTACATGACATTTAGCAAAAATATTAAACTGGTGATGCTATATGATCAGAAAAACTGAATAAAATGCTTATATTTGAGGATTCAAAATCTGAAATTGTTAACAATTCCATGTCAAACAACTAATAAATTGCTTGATTAGTCATTTTCTGCCATAATTAACCACGTCAAGTCCTTCAATCGTGTACTAATTTGACCACAAATAATTAAAATGTGCAAGAAATTAGAAAGTGTCACTCCTAAACAAGTCTGAAGCTTATTTCACATAAAAGTGCTCTTCATGCTGATGAAGAAAAACCTAAAATGACTTCAGTCACCAACATCTGTCCATCGAGAAGGAAGTGAGTTCTGAGCCACGTGGTGAGCTTTAATCAGTTAAACACCTTTAGTTTCTGTTCTGAATTTGCCTCAAACAAACAAATACTTTCAGTTCAATAATATGTGACACCAAAGTTGTTCTAAATGATCAACTTTACACGTCAACCTTCTCCAGATCATCATCAGTCAATGCCTCAGAAGTCAGCTCAGTTCTTCTGGAGTGTGTTGGTACGTATACTGGTAGGTATACATGCAACCATAGATGCACAACCACAGATCCAACCTGAATTATGTCTGACAGGCCAAAACAAATGCTACCCAAAACATGATTAAACTAAACATTTTCAGTTTTGTCCTCTCTATAGGAACAGTCAACCCAAAACCGATAATCTAAGGTTAAAACCTCCAATCTGTCATTGATGAAACCCTTTAAAACTGACATCTGGACATCAGAATTACATATTTAGAATTTTTTTCCATAAAAACAATCCTTTAATGCCTTAAAACAGCTCAGATGTGACTCTAAACTCATTGATTCCTTGAATAAATTGTAGAAGTTGATGCTTGAAGTCACCTGGATTGACTGATTGATACTTTCTGTAAATCAACGTTTGAGAAAACTTGCAGTTTAACACTTGGTCGATTTATTTTCCTTCATCATTCCTCAAGCATGTTCCATAATAAATTACAAACAAGTAACACAAACAACTCCCAGAAGCAGCAGCAACCTACCTACTTAACGGTCCACTAACTGTTTACCTATTCAGGTAAAACAGTTGACTACATAAATACGAATTCCTGTTTACTGAGCTAAGCGATAATTGGCTCCTACATACACTACTGTTCAAAAGTTCGGGGTCACTGTTAAATGTCCTTAATTTGAAAAAAAAAGCAGATTTTTTCAATGAAGATAACATTAAATGAATCATAAATACAGTCTAGACATTGTTAATGTGGTAAATGACTATTGTAGCTGGAAACAGCTGATTTTTAATGGAATATCTCCATAGAGGTACAGAGGAACATTTCCAGCAACCATCACTCCTGTGTTCTAATGCTACATTGTGTTACTTAATGGTGTTGAAAGGCTCAAGTCTGCTAAAATTGAATCCAAGCTGTTAACCTGCACACCAACAAACCTACAAGAGCTGCCGTATTCATGTGGTGAGGATGCAAATTTTACATTATTTCCTTAATAGATAATTGGTGGCTTTATCAACGAAAAACTGAATAATTGTTTGCATGAAATGATCATGATGTGACTGGTTCAGCAGGTATTAGACCTCTGGCTTAGAGTGACACTGAAAACATGAGGAAAACATGAAAGCTCTAACCGGCAGTCATTAATCGTCACAAGAGATCTTTTCATGGTTGCACTTTACTGGCTAAACTCCCACAATGCTCTCTGCTTGCCAACAAGGAACTGATGGAAGTCCAAGTGACCACCTTATTGAGTCGTTAACAATAAAAAGCTCCACCTGGTGGCGTAGCCGGGTATTACAGCTAAAGTACAACCTTATCTGTCTGCCTTATCGGTTAGTATATTTACAATCAACTAATTTAGTCACAGCAATAAATTGAATAATGTTAATCACTATCATGCATGGAACAGTAGATGCAAAGCTATTGAGCATATGTGGAACAAAGTCC
Source organism: Amphiprion clarkii (assembly GCA_027123335.1). Lineage (NCBI taxonomy): Eukaryota > Metazoa > Chordata > Actinopteri > Pomacentridae > Amphiprion > Amphiprion clarkii. The sequence continues at coordinate 4,696,689 of CM049581.1, read as the reverse complement.
TCCCAGCAGAGAAGAAAGTAGTAATTTGGCAATAACTATATGTTCATTGTGCTTACAGCTATCCGTGTCCACGAGGGAGAATATTCAAGGCTTAAAACTACTCTCTGTTGCATAATGAATAGTTGTATTATTGGAGTAATTTCACGTTTGAACCAGAAACTGAATCCGAACAAGAATAAAGACACGAAAAGTCCAACCCTGAAAGTTGACAGCATTGGTTCCTTTGGTTTGTTACGTATAAATCCATGTTCTGGAGACTGTCTATTAAGATATTTCAGTCACGATATGTCTTCTAGTGTACATATTTGTTAAAAACACCATATGAACATGTTAACAAAGTAAATAACTTGATTTTCAGCACTATATTTCCAAGCAAAAACAGCACATAAAGTCAAACAAATTCAGTTTAAGAGCTCTGCTTCTACCTTGGAAGCACTTTCAGATGTTAATTCAAGTTAAAGAATAAGGCTGAGGTCTGCTTTCTATCCAAAGCTCCATCTATCGGTATTCTCGGGCTTTTTCATTCGTCATTTTTGGTGCTTCAAGACACACTAAATGAGCTGTAACTTGCAACACACTTCTTTGAATAGGTTTATTGTGGATTTTGGAGTTTCATTGATGCTGTCAGTGTGAATTATTCCATCATTACTGGTTAAAAAGTTACCCAATGTTTCACTAGGCATGTTGTGGATTGTTGGTGTTGCAGCAGATAAAGTTTTCTGGAGGGATTTCCGGTTGAATACTTGATTTTTTTTTTTTTGTTTTCGCACCCTAAACACTGTGTTTAAAGTGAGTTTTAGACATCAAATGCTGCTGATTAACACCAACAGAACTGCAGGTTTGTGAACCGTGTAAGTAAATGTGTGTTTAATTGTTTAAGTGACAGATGTAAACCCCTAATTTTCCCAAACAGAGAGTTAATGTTGGCTTTACATCTACTTATTGGATGTCTGTCAGATATTCTGCACACAAAGAAACTGACTGAGGCTCCATCAGAGGCTTCAAATGCACAAAAGGATCAAGACTTGTTTGGTTAAAAATGTTTCATAATGCCACGAGCTAAAGAAAAAGAGGGAAAAAAGCCCGTCCGTCGCATCCACTTTGTGCTCTGTAAATGTCATCATAAAAGCTCTGCCACTGCTCAGATTTACTGCCCCACCGAGCTTCCCGGACCACTTCCCATTCTTGTAACGCAACATGACCATCATACTGATGAACTCCAAGATCAATAGCGGTTCGCGTACGATGCATCAACCGAGCTGCACGTTTAGGTTTGTGCTCGTACGCAGGGCGGCTTCATTTCCATGCAGGAGGGATGCTTTCAGCCACAAATCGTATTGGAGTAAAGAGCCCTTCAGGGTCCATTAGGGAGTCGGTCAGTTTTGGTTTAGAGGTCTCTACCGGCGACCTGCGACCTAATCCAGAAACAGACAGCTTTACTGCGTCTCCAGAGGAGGTAGAGGGGAGATGAGGATTAAATAGAGGTAACCCAATTAAGACAAGGCTGCTGGGGTAAAAAAAACAGGGATTTATGGGAAATAGAGGGATGAGGTCAGGGCAGAGTGAGTGTTGTCCTGTTGTGAGACGCTACGAGGAGGAGTTTTTATCTTTCACAATCATATATCGATTAAAAAAGTTCAAAAACACATCATGGTACGTCCTCATGAACTCAGGGAATTCAAATAACTCCTTCATAGTAAGAGGATTCCAATATGAAAGGCAGTGCTTACAAAAAACACTTGTTACTATCAATCTACTTCTGAAGGCTTGATAGGCATCATTAACTTCCCTTTTATCAAACAGGGCTGCAGCTACCATCAATCTGTTGGTTATTTCTATAATAAGTCCATTGTTTCGTCTATAAAATGCCATAAAACCATGAAAACAACCATCACTAACTCTAAATGACGCTTCAGATAGTTGGCTTTGTCGAACTAACAATCAGTAAATCAAACAAACTCTGAAAATTGCAATTCAAACATCGGAAAACATGAAATACTTCCATTCTAATGACCTATTTCAGTTGATTTGTCTCAGTCTATTAGTGCAACAGACCATCTGAGCTACTTTAAGAAGCTTTAACAGTCGCTTTCAAATTCACTCAAACTTGACATTTTGACAAAGCAGCAGTCCTCATTTACCATAATACACAACCCAAAATCAACAAACAAGCTGCAACCAGCGAACACGAGACATTTTTACTGAAAATTAGATTTTCTGCTGATCAACTTTCAACCACTGACTGCACATGAAGATGGAGGAACCACCACCTTTGTGACGTCACCTTGGGGTTTCGGTTTGGTGACTCCAGTGGGGTCCGGCTCCTCCCGACTCCAAAAAAATCCAAAACTGAGCAAAGAGGTGGAGCCGAGGCAGAACACCATCCAACCATCGATTAAAGCGACCGCACCCTTATTTATGCAGAATTTTCAGAGATAAAGCAATTTAAACTGGTGCGCTACATAAAAATGAATCCCTGTACAGTTGTCATGAATGGGGAAACTAGTAAAAGACACTAAAAACCATCTTTGTACCAGGCTGTAAACATGATTATTTCTGCTGCAAAGTTCTGACATGAGTCTGTGGAGAGGTATGTTTTTTAGGAAGCCTCAGGCGGCTTAAGGTTACTGCTTGGTTCAACAACTGAGTGTTTGACTTGGGAAGATAAGGGCACATCAGGTTACACCGAGGTGATGCCGCTGCCTTTACAAACAGGTCAACGCCCAAAATAACTCAGTCAACAATGACTTCACCTGCTCCACTGATAACCCGGAGCCCAAAATATATGCGAAATTTGCTGAAAAAACTTGAAACTGTCGCGAAGAGTTGATTAATCTTCTGTCGGTGGATTCATTTCACATTTTTTCCAACTCTAATCAGTATTATTGGGGTAGATTCAACTCTGTCCTCAAATTATCTGGTTATAAATTAAGGTTAAACAACCAGTTAATTAACCAGCTCCTCATCTATAACTGCTTCTCTCTCATTTAAATTATCACAAGTTGAAAACCTTTGGATTTTGGGCTCTAGATCACAGGAAACAAGACATCTGAACATAAAACCTTGGACTCTGAGGAGCTATGAAGCACATTTCTCACAATTTTAACTATAAATGTGGATGTTTTCTGCAGACTGGCAAAGAAATGAAACGTAACTGCAGCCCTAAACTACAAGGAATCCATGCATGACTTCAAATCCTTACATCTCCTTGAGGAAAATAAGCCACAACTTTGCAAGAAATATCCACAATCTGGTTCTCATAAAGACAAGAAAAGGAAACACAGACACTAGAAGTGTCCTGTGCATAAAAACCAGCCTCTTGTGATTTTACTGTGTGGTTTAACTGATGAAAACCATCTCAGAAGCGGTCGCTCTCCTGGCTGGACTCTTCTAAAACTGCCGCTGTGGTCCTTCAGATGTCCACATTAAACCTTTAATAACTCCTCCAGACCTCCACAAACACGCGCTCCGTTAATTAGCAGCATCAATTACGCAGTAATTAATTACACCTTTATGCGTCCAGGGAACACTTTCTGATCGAAAATAAGTGGAAATGGAGACTTAAATTATGAAAAAATGTCAAATTCGTGGCACATATGAGCTCTCACAGGTAGAAACAGGCTTTGGAAAGCATCCGAGGAAAGCCGCATGTTGTTCTCATTCAAACTCGAATAAACCGCCGTCCGACACTCAAGTTTTTTAAAAAGAAGGAACAAAAAGGAGGTTTTAAATGTGGTTTAACTCACCGCTCCAGCTGAGCAGGCACACATGGAGGAAGATGGGTAGAAAAGCTCCGTGCAGGAAAGACATGTTCTCCGTACGCAGTCCAAAACAAACTGAGGCGAGCGGCGCGTCGAGGAGAAGTTAGGAGGAGGAGGAGGAGGAGGACGAAGAGGAGGAGGAGGAGGCTGCCTTAAAGCTCAGTCTGCTGCTCGGTCCTCCCATTGTGCGGTGGAGGACGCAGCTTATCGGTGTTTTCTGCTGCTACAAATTCACACAGAACACATTTCTTCTCGCTAGAAAGTCCTCAAGGTCGGACCTTATCTCACCTCCGCAGCTTTGAGCCTCAGTCAGTCTGTTGTTCCCACAATTCAGCTCAACCACGACACTTTATTTGCTCTAATGCAGCTTCAAGGCTTTAAGTCCACTTATACAAGAGTCTGAAATGTCGTTTTCCATCCTCAGCTGCATTTAAAGACATTTTGGGAAAAGCTAATGTTTCACAGATGAGACTGATAGCACAAATCTACAGCCAGCAGCCAGTTAGCTTAGCATAAAGTCTGGAAACCACACACTGGGATAAATAAAGGTGCTAACAGGAGCTAAAAATGGTTCCACAGAAAACCGCCCATCTAGATTATGTCTAATTCCAAAAACATTCCAAGAAAGTTTCTCAAACGTCCAGTAATGTTTTTAGTGGAAAGTTTTGTTTTAGTTCCCGAAATGTTCCTAAAACATTTTTCGAATGCTGGGTTGAGAAAGTTCTTCCTTTGCTATCATGGAACGTTTTACGTTTTAAGAATGTTCTCAACAGCAACACCCCCAAAACATTACAGGCAAAATGTTCCACCATTGTTAATGTGTCACATTACAGGAACGTTTTATAAAATAAAAATAGAAAAACATTTGAGGCCTTGAGAACATCTTGACAACATTTTCTTAATGTTGGTTCTTCTTTTATCCTGTAACATAATCTGACAACGTCCTCCAAGGACCCTCTGAATGTTAGAATGTTCTGTCTTAGTTCCCTTTTAACATCATAGGAACATTAATTAAATGATAAATATCCTTAGCATAAAGTCTGGAAACTGCACAGTCAGACAAACAAAGGTGCTAACTGGTGCAAATAAATGGTTCTTCACTGTAGAACCATCTTCAGTTCCCCAGAGAGCCTCCAAGAAAAACCTTTCAGTGCAAGAAAGTTTTAGTAACGTTCTCAACATCCCCAAAACATCCTGAGAACATTACTGACAAAATGTCCCACCGTTGTTAGAGTGTCACGTTACAGGAACGTTTTATAAAAAACATTCTGTATTTTGACGCTGTGAGAAAATCTTGAAAACATTTTCTGAATGTTGGTTCTTCTATTTATTCTGTAACATAATCTGGAAACGTCCGCCAAGCATCCTCTGAATGTTAAAACGTTCTATCTTAGTTCACTTTTTATCTCATAGAAACATTACTTGAAATGCTAAACATCCTTTAAACGTTCTTAGCATAAAGCACAAAAATAAAGGTGCTAACTGGAGCTAAAAATGCCTCCTATCAGTGAGGTCACAGTAGAAGCATTTCAGGTTCCCCAGAGAACCTCTACAAAGTTCTAGTAATTTCAGCTGCAAATTTTATTTTAGTATCCAACATGTTCTTTAAACATGATCCAAATGTTGTATTGAGAACGTCTTTTCTTTGTTATCATGGAACATTGTGGGAACGTTTTACAGAAGAATGTTCTCAACAGCAACATCCCTTAAACATTACTGGCAATATGTTCTACCGTTGTTAAGGTATCACATTACAGGAATGTTTTATAAAAAAAAAAAAAAACCTGTCATTAGAGGTCACGAGAACATCTTGACAACATTTGTTGGTTCTTCTCAAGGCATCCTCAGAATGTTAAAATGTTCTGTCTTAGTTCAACTTTAACCTCAACATTGTTTGAAATTATAAATATTATTGAACTGTGATGTGATAAATATCCTTAAAACATTCTTTGACCATAAGACTAAAATGTTTTTTGCAAACTGGCCAGCAGCCAGTTAGCCTAAAGTCTAAAAACAACACACAGAAAAATAAAAAGTGCTAACGGGAGCTAAAAGCTCAGCAAGAGGTTCTTTGCAGAACTATTTCTGCAAACAGGTCTTTGAAGATCCCTAAAAAACCATCAAAACTGGGGTGAGGATTGTTAGAATGAAGCATCTGGCAGACTGCGAGAGTTAAGCGTCGCAATGAGAATCTTTTCAATCAATCCTCCACCGCTCACTCAGTCATACAAGTTTCCACGAACCGTGAACTGATTCTGAAGAACAATGATACAGAAAGTTCCACCCTGCAGGTTGACAGAATAGAAACCTTGGCCGTCTGAATCTCTGTCAATAATATACTCCACTTTCAAGGTAAAAATGATCAACTGACTGATTATTTTCCCTTTGATTTGTCTTCCAGCATGTGAAGAACCAAACTATGGGCATGTTAATGTGGTGAAAAGCTTGATTTTCACTGGAGGGCATCTTTAAAAGTAACTTGCTGCATTTCAAAAGACCTACAATAAAAGATAAAGATGGATTTACTTGGTACAGTGTTCAGGATTGCAATAGAGAGACTACAGCATAAGGATGTGTAGTCCATGTATGATATATACATTTCCTCTGATTTTAGTTGATTACTCCTTCACACTACAAATATGTCCCATGTAAATACATGCATATTACCATTAATCTCCTTCTGAAGACATAATTGGCCTCATTATTTTCTCATTTTTCACCAAACAGGGCTGCAGCTAAGAATTATCTGCATAATCAAGTAATCTGTTGATTATTTCTACAATCGATTGTTTTGTCTATAAAATACCAGAAAAAATTGAAGCCATCACAAAATCCAAATTACTCTTCAGATAGTTTGGGTTGTTGAACTAAAATTCAGAAACTCCAAGAAATTGTGAAAATTTTGATTGAAACATTGGAAAAAAACTAGATATTTCCACCGTAATGACCTATTTGAATTGAAATGTCTCAGTCTCTAGTCGCTATGCAATGAGAATCTTGTCAGTCAATCCTCCATCTCTCACTCAGTAAAACTAGTTTCCATGAACTGATTCTGAGGAACAATGATACAGAACGTTCCACCCTGCAGGTTGACAGATTGGAAACCTTGGCTGTCTGAATCTCTGTCAATAGTACACTCCACTATCATGGTAAAAATGATCAACCGACTGGTTATTTTCCTTTTGATTTGTGTTCTAGCATGTGAAAAAACTAACTAGGAGCCCATAGAACCATGTTTCCCAGGTGTTGAGGTTCAAGGCGTCCCATCATAGAGTTTGAGTGTCAAGAAATGTTAATGACAGGCTGCCAACTACCGTCCTCGTGTTGTTTTCACCTCTGTGGACAAAAGTGTTGACGCTTGACTGTGATTGCAGAGACGGCAGCTTAGTGTTTGTTTGCTTGTTGCTGATTGAGTGAGACAGCAGCTAGTTGAAGACTTCTACTCACTGCTAACACAACTTTTCACAACAATATTCACATAGAGAGGACATGTTTATTAAAAAAAAAAAGATCAACTGGACCAGTGTCTGGTTGTCAGGTAGCTGTGGAAGGAGGTAACGTAGCCCCGTAAGATCTGCTGGTCTTTAATGTTCTGACCAAGGGATTTGTGGTTGCGCTGCTCTCAGGGATTGAAACCATTGTAACTCTGGAGCTTTTGTTTTGGACTTCAGATCTGCAGACATGTTCAACCCTCCTGCTGTCCTCATTTACAGGCACCAAAAAATATTGTTTCCTTGTCTGAAAAAAAATCCAATAATTCAGCAAAAAGATTCCTCAAATTTCGGGAAATTTGCAAAACCTTCAGGAAGAAAATTCCAATAAGTTTCCCTTTAAAGTTTTATTTTTAAAAAATCCCCCAAATTTGGCAAGAAATTTCTTGTAAATATTTTCAAAAAATGAGTAAAAATCTTCCCAAAAAATGCTAAAAATATCTAAAGTGATTACATATATATCAGTAAAACTTCTATTTTCTTTAAGAACATTCACAAAAAAATCAACCAAAATCCAGTGAATTTTGCTGGATTTTGGTTGATTTTTTTTGTGAATGTTCTTAAAGAAACATTTTTAACATTTCTTTTTTTCCACCAAAAAATGTTCAAAGATTTCCCAAAAATGTTGAAAATGTGGACATCAGAAGTTTTACTGTGAAAACATTTTTTTTTTCACATTTTCAGACTTTAAAACGGATCAATTTTGACCTGCAGGACGACACGAGGGTTAAAAACCATCTCAAGACTCTGTAGACTCACCAAAGTCCAGGTACCTCGTTGTTTTACACTCATACTAGTCTTTTTAACCCTTTCTCAAACCGTTTTATTGATGTTTTCATGATCTAATTTAGCTTTATTTGCTTGGAGTTGAACATTTTCCTCACTTATCTTGGGTTAAAATGTGTATTTCTATGAATTATTCATTGTCACCTTGTTTAGAAAGTGATTAGTTTACTTTGTTGGGTTTATGTGCTGATTTGGTCTTTGGAAGCGCTTGTCTGCTGTATGAAGGCGCAAATAATTTTACTATTCAAAATGTTTCTCCACCGCCATATAATCCACAATCTACTCACGTCAAAAACTTCCAAATGAGCAGCTCCCTAACGAAGACCATAGCAACCACTTTTCATCACCGAGCACACCTTAGCAACCATCTGAATACTAGTTTTTCTCGTCGTTTCCATTCCGCCCACACATTTACTCCAAGAAACAGGTGGTCCAATTAATATTCTTACCATTGAGAAGCAACACAGACGATAACAAAAGCCTATCTTTCAAACTGGGAGTAGAATAAACAGCCGCGATGCACAAAATACCACGACCGAGCACAGTTTGGGTACTCAGAGCGTCGTACAACGAAGTGAGCAGCTTCCCGGTGGTTTAATCTGAGAGGTCACCTCGGCCAACAGCTGCAGCAGAAACGTTTCCTGGAGTCGACCATCCAGCTGTCCGGCCTCCATCATACATGAGCTGTGGACAAAACATGCACGTTAGACACGGACATGAAAATCTTATGGCTGCAGAACACTGACAGCCAGATATAGGTTTACCGGAAGAACCTCCAGACATACAGTAGAGGAATAAAGCACTGAGTGCACCGTGACCTTCTAGACATAAATCACCAGCAGGCTGCGCATCCAGAAGCAAAACTAGTTCTGATTCACCTTCAGAAATATTCTATTTTTGCATGTTTGTCACAAGGAAATGTTTCTGATCATTCAAGTCATTTTAGGGTGGTCCAATCAATTACTAGGTTCAGGGGGGCAATTACTTTTCCACAGGGGTGATACAGGTTTTCAATTAATCTTCAGTAAACCATATTTTCAAACAACATTTTGTGTTTTGTGGGTTATCTCTGTCTAAGTTTGATGATCTGGAACATTTTAGTTTCACAAATATGCAAAAATACAAGATTTCTGTAGGGGGGCAAATACTTTTTCACAGCACTCTATTTATGCTCCCCAACGGATTCATGAATCTGAGTTTCTTTATCCTTCAACAACCTCCATCTTGTGCCAATAATTTGGTTTATGACCAAATACCTGCAAAACGAACAACATTCAGGGTCGTCAGTCAGACAAGGCAGTGAGTTTATGTAACTTATTTGTCAGAACTTTGTTATTTCTGACCCTTTAATAACTAATCTACTTCACATACTTGAGAAAATGATCAAAACTGGTTTAAAATACTGTATATAAATTTGTTTTCTATTCTCAGTTCTTATCATTTTGGTGTTGGGGATTTTCGTTTTGCCCAAAAATTCTTCCATACAGGAAAAAACAACATAATGCTTCTCCAATTTAAGGTTTTAAATTGTTCATTCTGCCCAAAATAAACATTTTCAGAGTATTTAGCCTGTGATTTATAGCTTTAAAGTTTTACTCTGCCCTTTACACTACTATGTCCAAGTAAGTATGGTTTTAAAGGTTTATTCCAACTAAAATACTACATTATCCAAGAACTAAATAGTTTTAAGGGTTTACTATGCACTAATTCCTCAATGCAGGAAAAAAAACTGTATAATGCTTCTCTGATTTATAGTTTTAAAGGTTTGTTCCGCCCAAAATACTAAATTAAATACATGAGGTCATTTGCAGTGCCACTGTATAGGCATTAAATCTTACTTTTACATAGTACATTGCATTAATTTTCCTGTGTCAAACTGAAACAAAACCACCTATTCCATAATATTTAGTAGCTATTTTCATCCTATAGTACGTAGTTAAAGCCGCTTCTCATTTAGTGAGGCTTTTCTTTGCAACAAGTCATTTGCCCGATGAAAGTCTCGTCCTAAAACATCGCAAAAAAACGTCTTTTTGCAAGTTGCAACTGTCTGTTTGTAACACATTGGCCTCTAAAGTGAAGTATTGTCTAGTTAAGAGTCTTCATCACACCTTGACATGAACTTTTGTTGCTTTCTCAGAATTTTAACTTCATAATTGAAGGATTTGAGGCTTGATGAGAAGAAATCGGACAGTATTTTACAAGAAAAGGCTAATAATTCACTAATAACACCTGTATTTGTTGTGTATTTACCCCTGAAATTAAAAGACCAAATGTTTTTTTTGATGGGAAATCATCTGGATTAATTCCTGGGGACAGAATAACCTCCATTTCCTGATGTTAATCTACAGGGCGACACCTTCTTCCTATAAATCAGGACTCAATCAGCCTCGGTCGACTCAAAATGAACCTAATTTGAGCTTCATGCTGAAAAGGCGACGGCAGCAGCTGCACTAAAGTCTATCTTTCTCCTCATATCAGGGAACGTTTGGTTTGGATATAAGCCAAGTTCAGTGGAGGAACCGTCTATCTTCCCCCTTTACTCAGGAGCTGATTCTCACCAGGCCTCTGCTGTTTTTTCTTTTTTCCTCCTCCGGTCGACCCACACATTTTCTCCTTCGTTAATACCAGAAGCAGCTCTTTCCACCTCGGCCCCAAGCTGCCCCAGTTCCCCTCGTCACCGAAGAATAGAAGCTCAGAGCTCCGCTGAGCTTTAAAACCTCTCAGGATTGTTGGTGAAAATTTAAACACACTTTCTGTCTAACTGATTCCTTTTATCACATCTATGAGTCTCCAGATCCACAATAGCAGCTTCTGACTGCTCTGAAAGTAAAAATGGATTTCTTACTTTGCATTATTTATATGAAATCTGACAGACAGCAAATGTGGGGAAAGAGAACTGCAAGAAGAAAAGGTCTGGAGAATCCTGAAAACATCTAGCAGGCTATCAGGTTCACCACTTTAAAAAACTAAATCTGCTGTCGTGCTTCGGAGTGACACATGTTTGCATTTACAAACCAGTTGTTCAAAAATAAAACAGCTTCTGGTCCGACGCTGCTGAATTTAGATCTGGTTGGATGCAGCTGAAAACAAACCAATGAGAAAGAGGAATAGGATCAGGGAGATGTTTTGGTGAAATTAAATGCTTCATTTAAATGAGGGAAAGTTGTTTCTGTGGTTTATTCATGAACTATTTGTTTAGGTTTTGGGGGAAATCGTGGTCACAGCAGAAGAAAAGGAAACAGAGTGAAAATTTTGTTGTCCCGTCCATCAACCCCAACATCCTCCCTAATCAAAGACCGTGGCTCCGTATCAGTGTTACACTACACGGCATGCACTGTCTAATAATAATAATAACCGTTATAATAACAATAACAATAATAATAATAATAATAATAATAATAATAATAATAATAATAATAATAATAATAATAATAATAATAATAATAATAATAATAATAATATTGTGAATAATAATAGTCTAATAATTATAATAGTATTATTAATTCATTATCATTTATATAATAACAATAATGTTAATAATAACAATAATAATAATAATAATAATAATAATAATAAATTATTATTATTATTATTATTATTATTATTATTATTATTATTATTATTATTATTATTATTATTATTATTATTATTATTATGTAATATAATTGATTATAATTAATAATACTATTATAATTATTTTATTTTTATTATTATTGATTAATTAGAATATAGTATCATATTATATACAATAATAATATAATATAATTTATTATTGTTGTTATTATATAACAATAATGATAATTGTTGTTAGTATTATTATTACTGTTATTATTATTATTATTATTATTATTATTATTATTGTTATTATTATTATTACTTCTATAGCACTTTTTATGACGGTCGGAGACCCTTTACAAAGTAGGTAGGAACAGAAGCAATAATAAATTAAAAAATAAATAAAATTCAATAAAATAATTGAATATAGTGGAGAAAGAAGCATAATTAAGGTTCAGATGGAGGAGTGGTGAACAAACAACACCAGTGTCGTCTTACATCCAGTGAAGTAATTAAAATAAAAATACAATAAAACAGACTAATTTCATGTGATTTTTTTCTTTAGTTTTTCTTATATCAATAAAAATTACAAAAATAATTTGAATTCGCATGTCTAATGTTAAATTACTTTAAGAACTGAATAACTGATAGTTCATTTTTAAAAAAAGATAATTAAAATGGTTTGAAATAAAAAGATTTAATTTCTTTTTTTCCCCCTTTTTATTTAAACTATGAAGCTTAAAATCAAGGTTAATACTGCAGGAGTTTCTAAAAACAAAAAAAATTAGACACAATTAGCAATAATTAAATTAAACTTAGAGAAATTTAGAGACAAAGTTGTGCATATGTAATTTTATGTAGGCTGTAAAATGAGAAGCCAAGCTCTCTCATGTATTATCATTGTACAATGGAGAAAATAGCATTTTTAGACATGTATTAAGCATTAACAAAAATAGAAATGGCAAAAAATACACACATAATGTGAGATTATAGCTAGAAAATGTATTTTAATCATGAAAACTCACTGTATTTTCATAAAATGATACATTTCATGCTTTTACTGTATATTTTGGGCTGAAAAGCTGCTGAAATATTACCTTTGTTTTGTTTTTTTTGGAATTCTTTACTCTTTATCCTTTGTCATACCAACATATTTTACTCAGATGAGCTGTACTGATCTACGTCTGCCAAGTTTTGACTGAAAATGTTCTGCTCCTTGGTTTGCTGCTTGATGTTTTATATTTTCTTGCCTTCAGTTTAAGCTCCCTCTTCGCCCTGTTTGTCCAGAGAAGGGTGTGGAGGAGGATCGGCATGTGCTCCGTCCGTGACAGATGGTTCAACCGGCCACTTACTGCCATAAGAGGAGCTTCACCAGGAGAACATGACATGCCGGAGGTTCCTGCAGGCGCCCCAACAAGCCATGTGCTGCCATAACTCAACTCTGACGAGACGCCTTCAGTCCGAGTGAATCAACTTTGAAAACTTTCTGCCAGAAGTTCTTAGATGTGCTCGGGCAAGTCGGTGTCTGTTTAAAGGACCCTCTGATCTGGATTGTTTTGAACTTTTCAAAACAACCATCTGATCTGTGTTCAAGTGTTTCATCTTCTCCTAAAATCAAGTAGTCACACAGTTATTGTCACTAGTAGTAGCAATGCAGGTGCTGGTGTTTAGAATCATGCATATGAATGCAAAATTCTTAAACACAGAAAACCAGATGTGTAGCAGAATGAAGCAAAATAAGCTGCAATGCAAAGCTTTCTTGAAAACTAGTATGAATTCTGGGATGTATTTACTGCAGGATCAGACTTTGTTTTCATTGATATGCACCACTTCTCCCTAATTTACCTTCAGGTATACGCTGATGTTACCAGACAATTTCTGAATAAATGCTAACAAGAGAAAAGAAGGGCTTAGTTTTAGTCATACCTTCAGAGCAAAAGTAAAAAACAAATCACAGTTGGCGTCATTCACTTTAGCTCTTTGGCTTTTGAGAGTTTACAGACAAAAATCTCAATAAATCTCAACTGTGTCCACATCTCTAGAACTGCCATAGAAAGAAACAGCTGAATAAAGAAACAAGGTACAAATACCTGATAAGCATAGAACAATATATTCTGATGAGTGAGTCTTTATACTAGTCATGTTTGCATGAGAAGTAATTGTTAGCATGTAGCAGCAGCCAGCCAGCTGACTGACCAATCAATCAATCGATACATCGGTACGGTCGGTTGGTTGTTTGGTAAGTTGGTTGGCTGGTCTGTTGGTCAATCAGTTGGTTGGATGGATGGATGGTTGGTTGACTGGTTGATCTGCTGGTCAGTCGGCTGGTCAGTTGGATAGTTGTTGGTTGGTTGGTCAGTTGGTCAGTCGGTCTGTTGGCTGGTTGGTCGGTTGGTCAGTCAGCTGGTTGGTCGGTTGGTTGGTCGACTGGTTGGTTGGCTGGTTGGTTGGTTGGTTGGTTGGTTGGTTGGTTGGTTGGTTGGTCAGTTGGTTGGTTGGTCGGTTGGTTATATGGTCAATTGGATGGTCAGTTAGTTGGTTGGATAGTTGGTTTATTGGTTGGTCAGTTGGTCTGTTGGCTGGTTGGTCGGTTGGTTGGTCAGTTGGTCAGTCAGCTGGTTGGTCAGTTGGTTAGTCAGTTGGTTGGTCGGTTGGTTGGTCAGCTGGTTGGTCGGTTGGTTGGTCGGTTGGTTGGTCAGCTGGTTGGTCGGTTGGTTGTCGGTTGGTCGGTCGGTCAGTCAGTCGGTTGGTTGGTTGGTCGCTTGGTTGGTTGGTTATGTGGTCAATTGGATGGTCAGTTAGTTGGTTGGATAGTTGGTTTATTGGTTGGTCAGTTGGCTGGTTGGTTGGTCAGCTGATCAGTCGGTTAGTTGGTCAGTTAGTTGGTTGGTTAGTTGGTCAGTCGATTGTTTGGTTCGTTGGTTGGATAGTTAGTTGATCAGTTGGTCAGCAGGTCAGCCGGTTAGTCGGTCAGTTGGTTGGTTGGTCAGTAAGTTGGCCGGTCGGTTTGTCAAGAAAAGAAGAACTTAGTTTTAGGGTTGAGAAGATTTACAAGAGTCACAGCTTCAGTGCAAAAGTAAAAAGCAAATCACAGTTTGCATTATTCATTTTAGATCTTTGGCTTTTGAGAGTTTACATACAAAAATCCCAATAATCTCAACTGTGTCCACATCTGTAGAACTACCACAGAAAGAAACAGCTGAATAAAGAAACAAATACCTGATAATTATAGTAAAAATGTGTTCTGATGAGTGACTCTATATGATAATCATATTTATTGTGTTGCAGCGTATACCAATGAAACTATGATTTTTTTTGTACAAGTTTGATGTTGGCCTGTACCGTACAAGCCTTAAGGGGTTTACAGTTTGTGCAACACATGATTTCCATCTCTGGACTCAATAGTTATAAATATTCCTCACAAAGCGCGTTGAAAAATGCATCACTAAAGTGAGAAACAGCTCTGGAGTCACGCTGACGGGGAGATGATGTGATATTGCAGTAAAACTCTATATTTGTCTCTTTAATTCTCGGTTCACAGACACCAAAGGGAGGGCCATGCAAAACAAAACCGGCCCGTGGAAATGAAGTCTGTTTTATATAAGAGTGAAAAAGAAAAAGCCAGAAACTTGTGTGAAGAAAAAGGCTTTGAAGTGGGCAGAAATCCCAAACCTCGTCTGAAATCCTTAGTTTCCCCCTTAAAGGAGGGGAGAGGCTGAAAGAAAGATGATCTTCCTCCTGCTGTATTTTAAATCGACTCCTATATTCCTTCTTCTCACCTTTTTCTTGAGTCTCTTTATTCCAGCGACCTCCGGAGCCAGAAATCAAAAAAAAAACAAAGAAAAAAAGAGAGAAATAACGTCACATGTCTGTGTGTCAAAGTGAAGATTTAATGGCTGTGTACATGTAACCAGACCTGACATGTGATCCTCACTTTACTGTCAACTTACTGTTACTTTTCTCTCCACAAAAAACATTTTTTTTACTGGATGGGTCAAAAAAAATTAACCTGAGGCCTCCAGGACAAAAAAACAGACGGCTAGTAAGGAGTAAACAGACACATTTATCATTTTAACAAAACACAATGTGCAGAATTTAACTCAAATTTGCAAAAAATGTTTTTAAAAAAATCCTAATGCAGATGTCATTTCACTTTTCTCAGAGAAGAAATATCAAGTTTCCCAATGACTTCATTCTACTAAATCAGGTCAACACAAGCCTTGATTTCTCATTATATTCTAATTATTGCAAAAGAGCAATCTGCACTTTAACTCGTTTATTATCATTATGTATTGGGGAAAATATCATTTTTAGACATGCACCTATTCATCATTAAGCATTAAAGAGAGCAAAAACTGCCAAAAAGTACACATATAATGGGAGGCTAGAAAATGTATTTTAATCATGAAACATTACTGGATTTTCATAAAATGATACATTTTCATGTTTTTACTGGATTTTTTTGGGCTGAGAAGCTGCTGAGATATAAATTACAATTTAAATATCTTTACAGTTTATCCTTTGTCATACCAACATATTTTATTCATAAGTTTTCCAATGACTTCATGTTACGAAATCAGGCCAAGACAAGCCTTGATTTCTTATTATATTGTAATTATAATGCCATTGCAACAAAAGAAAACTGCACTTTAATTCATTTTATACTGAGCCTGTTTATACCAGAATAAAATATAATAAAGTTGAGTTAACTGACAGATGTCAGGGACGGTAAAGTGTAGATTTGCTTTAGATTTAGTGAGCGGTGTCCGTGGATATCCAGAGATTAAAGAAATTATAATATACTTAAGGTAGAGATCAAAATTTAACCTATTTAAAGTGATAAAGACAGATTCATTAACTCACTAATTAAAGGAAAATAATTATTGTACTTTGGAAATACGAAACTTGCAAAATTACAATTAAGTTTTCGACATTTTATATGTTTGAATATTTTCAAATGACACCTGTCTTTTCTGTTATTTATGTTGATTTTAAAGTGTCGAGACTAATTACTGGTGTAGATTATTCTGGTTTTAGGACTAGTTGGGCTCCAGGATTAATAATCAGCTCATGGCAGCAAAGGCTAAAGATTAAACAGGAATAAAGAGAAAAAAATAATCAGATATTATTTCTTCATCTCAAGATGATAAATCAACCCTTTAAAATGTTCTCAAACCATCAAACACAGTAAAACTTACATGTTGTTTAAACAGTGAACTACTGCAGGATGAAGCAGCCACATGTTTCTTTGATCAGAGAGTTTCTCACAGGTGAGCTGACTTCCTGGTTAGACTCCGCCCACTCAGGAAGCAGCTGCAGCAGGTAGAGGAAGACTGGATCGTGCAGTGGAGGAGAGTTCTGTTTTATTTTGATGGAACTTATGAAATATGAAACAATGTATTTGTGGTTTTGACTTAAATTCTCACAAAATCATACTCTGTTCTTGGTACTACACATTCAAAGTATTTGTATTTGATAATTACTTCACTGTATATTAGTTTTTATTGCATCAAAAATGCATCCACAAAGCAAGACCTGCTAATTTTTTTCTACAGCAGACGAGTTTTAAATATTAAAAGGAGTAACTGAACTAAAAGGCTGATAATGGGCTTGATTAGATTTTTGTTTTTAATTCAAAATTGATTAAATCTTACTTAATTGTGCCTCATTCTGGCTGTATCTCTCTCAAACACATTGACAACAGACTCAGTATGCCCTGAATTCAACTATGAGCAGGTTGAAGGATTGTTATTGGCTTTTCCTGCAGAATAGAATCAGTCTGGAGAATCTCTGCACAAGTTTGTCAAAAAAACTAATGAATTTTAAGTTAAAATCTATCTTTTCATAACACGAACCTGTCAGTCTTGAAGATGTAATTTGGCCAACCAGCCAGCAGTGTCAGTTGGTTGGTTGGTTTCATCGGTCAGTCAGTAGGTCGGCCACTTGATTGGTTGATTGGTTGGTTGGTCAGTTGGTCGATCGGTCGGTCAGTCAGTCGGTTGGTTTATTGTTTGATTGGTCAGTTGGTCGGTCGGTCTATTGGCTGGTTGGCTGGTCGGTTTGTCAGGTGGTGAGTTGGTTGGTTGCTTGGTTGGATAGATAGATAGATAGATAGATAGATAGATAGATAGATAGATAGATAGATAGATAGATAGATAGATAGATAGATAGATAGATAGATAGATAGATAGATAGATAGATAGATAGATAGATAGAAAAAACAAATGAGAATGCAATGTAGTTGTATAAGGATTTTTATTTTGTGAAAACGTCTTTGCTATAAACTATACTTTCTGTTCCCACCAGTCACCACTATTGATGCCAAAACAACCAGAACCGATACATTAAGGACTACAAACGTCATATAGTCCATGGTATCATGGAATAATGACAAAACATCATCCAAGGGTTTAATATTGCATTTCCTGCAGGCACTGCATCCCCATAATGCAATTTTATGGTAATTTTATTAGAATCCCCTTACCCCTTAACGTAATTACCCTCATTTCATATCTTAAAATAATAATTACAGTTAAAATATATACCATGTAAATATCTATATATTTTAAAAAAATTTTCTCTATAATTATTTTATTGTTCTCTTTTCCTTTTTCCTAGAGTGACATCAACAGTCGAAACCAAATTCCTTGTATGCTGTATACGTACTTGGCCATTAAAGCTGACTGTGATTCTTTGAAGTAGTCCTGACACTGTGCTTCATCCTCATCCTCCTCATCCTCATGTGTTGCCTGATCTGAGCCCACACACCGGCTGCTCGGCTCTCACAGATTGGGGGCCGAGTGTTTCACCACAGGAGTGCCAGACTAAGTCAAGGACCGGTGGCTCGAGCAGATTCTGTCAGAAAAAAAGGGGTGGGAATGAAAGAAAGGACGCCATTCACCAAAAACCGCCAGGAGGGCTTCAAGGACATGTACTGGAAATAGGGATTTAAAAAAAATTGTTTACAAAGGAGGAAGATTTATGTCTGTTTAAAGAAAATTGCAGCAATCACACTAACAAGCCTCCAAATAGGAACGGGAGCTGCCAGAAACTACATCATTAGACAGAGGATTCTTTAACTCAACTGCAGAGATTCAAAGAAAAAGAAAGCCTTCGCTTCCCATTAGCAGTGGTGGATTTTAAAACCTGGCATTTGTGATTAAATTACAGCTGCAGCTTTGTGTGTTGTTTTTGTAAGGCGAGGACATAAATGGGTTACGGGACCTCTGGATGTTTTGGGGGAGGGGGAACTGATTGTACCTCCTGCCATTGCTCAGATCCTCTGACAGGGTTTGCCCTGAAGGAGGCTGTCATGTTAGCGGTGACCCCTCGGAAAGATTGTTGCCATGGCCACAGGACGCCTTAATGAACTAATGAATCACTCTGGCACACCTCAGCTCAGACACATCGGTGTCTCGTCGAGGGCGTCGAGGGATTCAGCCAAGGGTGGGGTCGGACTCAGTACAGGGGTTTGGTGGAAGCAGCCTCAGGGACTCAGGTGGCCAATTGTTCCCAAATGTAGTGAATCAAAATTCGTCCAGAGCGGCTCTTAATCATCCCCGGACGGCACACTTCTCATTCATTCCTCTCTGATTACATTAACAAGGTGTCTAGGACTTTCTACTCTCATAATGTAGAGACTCTAACCACTTTTGTGTGCATTGTGCTACGGTATGTATAATAAAATCTCCCTTGAAGTGTCTATAATGGTCCCATATGGCGAAAATGGATTTTTTTAAATTGTTTTATGCATCTTAAAAACTTGGAGGAGTAAAGTAAAAGTGGTGAAAATATGAAGACACCACTGGTATTTCTATACCCCACCACATATAGAAAAACCTCCCAGCTTAACAAGCCAATCTGAATTTTACTCCATTTCTAAATAAAAATCAAGGAATTGAGCAAAATTCATATAATCCTGTCCCCTTTGCTGCCTGTAGGTGAATCATTAAGAATGCCCCACAATTTACCTGGTTTATTTACTTTCTAAAGCTGCTTCTGCTAAACTCTAAAACGTCTCAACCACAAAAAGCAAAACACACCAAATATTTTGCTGTTGGTTCCAAGAGTGAACCAAGAGTCTTCATGTACTCCCAGCATCTAAAAAACTGAAGATCTAGTGGATTATTTTTGTTTTTGACAGCATTATTGCAACAATGGCCAAAATAGCAACAATTGGTTAGTTGGCTGGTTGGGCTCTCAGTTGGTTGGTTGGTTGGTTGGGCTCTCAGTTGGTTGGTTGGTTGGTTGGTTGGCTGGTTGGTTGGTTGGTTGGTTGGCTGGTTGGTTGGCTGGTTGGTCTGTCGGTTGGTTGGTTGGTTGGCTGGTTGGTATGTCGGTTGGTTGGTTGGTTGTAAATCATTGTTCAGAGACAAAGTTAGAAGCAATTCAAGCAAGTCCTGGCCTCACGTGCTTTACGAGAGTCAACTGTTTTGCTCTGCACTGTCAACCAGAGAGAGTCTTCTTCCTGAAGGGGGCGGGGACAGCAGCAGCTCAGCTTCATTTAAAGCTACAGATACTTAAAGAACCTGTTTAGAACAGAACTGAAACCAGGAGTTATTCAGTCATGGTTAAATGAGTCATCTTTGTGGTATTTTGAGCAGAAAATCAGAAACCACATTCTGGGGACATGTGAGACTTTCATTAATTAGCTGAAAAGGAACCACAATATGGGACCTTTAAGTGAGGTTGCCAGGTTTGCTCATCAACCTCGTCTGCTGCAGAGAATTACTCAGCGGGTGGATAAACAGTTAAATCACAAATATCCCTCACAAACCACAGATTGTCGTACAGCTGCTGGAGACCAACGTTAGGTAAAAGATTAGGGCGACATGCTGAGCAGCGGAGCTAGCAAGCTTCTCCACCGCCTCTGATTCCCTTCTTATAGCATAAGTAACGTTATCCTACTTAAGCTAGCGAGGCCACACCAAAGCAGCCTCCACATGCCGGTGCTTGTTTTGGTGTGTTTACTATCTCCGTCCTGCTTGTTTGCATGTTTACATCCAATTACAGCGATACCTTCAAAGACCTCCTCCTGTGAAAGTCAAGTTTTTTACCGAGTAAATGTCCACATGGTGTTTTATGTGACATATGAGTGAAATTTCAGCATTGAAACTTTAACATACAAATGACTCAAAAATGTGATTTCTTTGGACATGTATTGGTGAATTACTCTAATATTATAATTTAGCACAACGAGTTTCTCACTTCTCAATATGTCAGTTTTTCCCAGCAAAAGTGACATTTTAAAACTGAAAAAGAGGTCACTAATATCTCCAAAAGTCTCTGTTTTAGGGATCCTAAACCTTTGAATGTAGCAAAACATTTCAAATGATAAATATTAGTGAGAAATAAAACATGTATAGGGCTTCTTCCATCTCAAATTTAGTTTTATCATAAACTTTGGGTATTTAAAATGGTGTCAGTGGTGAAATTTTAGCTTGAAATAGTGAAAACTATACATCTTTAAATTGCCAGTTGACCTGCTTTCAGCATGTTTTTTTCGCTCATTGAAATTTGAAGCTGTTTGAACCACAATATCTGAGGAAATATTAAAGCTAAAAGCCTGAAATTTTCACTGTTTTTTCTCATTGTGACATTGATTCATGATCCACAATATTGGACAAGTAGATCAAATAATCTAATATGGGCGAGTTGAATATGGAGAAAAAAATATTGAAGTTGTCATGAAAAGTCCCATCTTTAATCTTTATGAGATTATTAGCATCTTTATGTCACAATAATGCAAAATAAAACACACAATACTTCACAAAAATGAAAAGAAAGTTGTTTTTGTTGAATTTTCATAACTGATTGAGCAGGTTTGACAAGTTGTACCACAAAAATAAAGATATTACCGGATAGCCTGATGACAAGCAGAACGGTGAGTTGAAATATGAAAAGAACATTGAATTTGTCATGAAAAGTCCCATCTTTAAGCTCAGATTAACAAAAAAATTAATAACACAGAAGTCAACCAGTGATATTTTCTGAACCAAGTGAAGTTAAATGTCACAATTATGCCAAACAAAACATGCAGAATACTTGTTTACGTGAAATACTCCATCGCAAAAATGAAAAGAAAGTTATTTTTGGTGAATTTTCACAACTGATTGAGCAGGTTTTTACAACAAAAATATAAATATTGCTGGGTGTCCTGATGAAAAGTATAAAAGAGTTCCTGAGTTTCTCAAAATATAACCAAAAATACATATTTTTCAATTTGGGCATATATTTAATAGGTGGAGAGATGCTTAAAGTAGGGCTAAAGGACATTTTTTAAAGTACTTTCACATTATTTCACACATATCTTTATAAATATCCACATTTAATGTTGTAAATATCAAAATAACTGTTAAAAATGTAATGATTTGATGACCCATAGACTCCTCTGGGTTCCTACAGTACATTTATAAATATTCAGGGAGGGTAACAGTCACAGCCGCCTCCTCATCCACAGTAGAAAAATACACAACAGACAGTTACAGTTCAGACTGAACGTTTGCACATGTTCGATAATCCTCAGAATCAGCTTTAATGGTCAAATATGTGCTCAACCTGCAAGGAAGTTGGTTTCAGCTGTTGGTGAAGGAATAAGAAAATAAGAAAACCTAAATAATTATAGTAAAGAAATACATATTTTTTACACATCTAGAAAAGAATATATATACACAGTCGTGCAAAATGGCAAAAGCAAAAGTGAGAGTCATGCAAAAAGCCAAGAACATCCTGGTGAAGTTGACTTTAGGAAGAAAAACTCAGGATCTAAACTCTCGGCGGCTCCGCTGCTCTTTTCTTCACTCAAACCTTCCTTACAAACGTTCCAAAACGTCTGCAGCAGACCTGCAGACAGACGAGGGATTCTGTTTCTGGTTTACGCTCTGAAAGGGTCAAGATCGGGCCTCATGGGCCCAAGTGCAGCCGCCAACACCGTTAAATGGTTCTAACATTAAAAAGTCAAGGGTGCAGTTTTCCCAGTGGTGCAAAGTGTTCACAGCATTTTAGAGTATTTCAGAAGAATCCCATTCAGTGTTTTTTATTCCTATTAGTGATCCTGCTGCAAGCAAACACACATTTCCAAGCATATTCTGTCACTCTTCTATATTCTGTAGATTTTTTTCTGTTGTATTTCATATATTTTGGTTGTATTTCACTTCATTTTGTTATATGTCATTTTATTATATTTTATTTTATTTTTATTTTATTTGGTTTTATTTTATTTTATTTATCTTATTATATTTATCCTCTTTTATTTTATTTTTATTTTGTTTTTATTTTATTTCATTTTATTTTGTTTTATTTTATATTTTTTTATTTTACTTATTTTATTTTGTTTTTTGGGGTTTTTTTTTTACTCCATTGTATTTTATTTTTTTAATTTTACCTTCAGTTTATACCCTAATATTTGTGTCATTTCATTGTTTACCTCTTTATTGAATATCCGTGCTGCTGTAACAACTGAATTTCCCTCCAGGGATTAATAAAATCACCTGACAGCGATGACACACAACACAGCAAAACAACAACACAAACAACACAATCAAGTTATGACAGAAAACAAGACACAAAAAACATTAAACATGTTGTAACTGACAAATGAGACAAAAAACGAGACACTACATGACAAAAATTAGACAACATTGAACAAAAATGAGACACTAAATGACACAAATGAGACAAAAATGAACAAAAATGAGACAAAAATGAACAAAAACGAGACACTACAAACAAAAACTTGACAAAACTGAATAAAGCTGATACAAAAATGGACAAAAATAAGACACTACATGACAAAAACAAGACAAAATGAACAAAAACTAGACAAAAATGAACAAAAATGAGACACAAATAAAAACGAGGCACAGAATCACACAAAGGAGACAAAACTGTCACAAGACATAAACGAAAAAAATTACACAACAACAGAAATGAGACACAAAACAGCCAAAAAAGAGACAAAACTACACAAACGAGACACAAAAAACTCTTTAAATTCCCCCAATTTTAGACAAATGAAACAATAAATAGCTGAATTCCTGGTGACATAAAATAATCAGTCAGACTGAGACGTAATATTTAACTTCTGTGTCGAGCCTCTAGCTGTTGGCTTTGACTTCCTGCTTTGGAGCTCATTGTTCAGAGCTGCTTTTAGTTGGACCAGCAGCAGGTTTTATGGTCACGTCGCGTCGCAGCTGCCAGACTTTTACAGCTCGCCTGGTGCTTCAGTTGTGGCGGCTGAGTAATGCGTTCAGCTGCAACGTGTGATTTTACGTAACGCAGCAGCAGAACCAGTGACACACTGACACGGTTTCTGCTGGACATCTGATGCCAACACATGAAGTAATGGAGTCTTTATTTAGCACACTGGAAACTTATGGTGTTTACGGTTCACAAAGGAG
This sequence comes from Amphiprion clarkii, assembly GCA_027123335.1. Classification (NCBI taxonomy): domain Eukaryota; kingdom Metazoa; phylum Chordata; class Actinopteri; family Pomacentridae; genus Amphiprion; species Amphiprion clarkii. The sequence continues at coordinate 4,672,698 of CM049581.1, read as the reverse complement.
ACTCACAAAACAGTTAGAGGTGCTTAAAGTCAACTTTAATTTATTGGCTGTGATATTAAACTTTTTCCTTTCTCAATAATATACAGAAAGTGTCAAAGCTGGGATTTTAAAAACACTGGAACCAAAGAAAAGTCCAAGATTTGATATATTCTAGACTGACAGTGTGTTTGGACAAACAGCGACTGATCAGTTCAGTTAACATTTTACATGCAATGACTCATAACCTCAGGTGTAATATTTAGATTCCATTTTATTCGTCACATGTTCACGCAGTACGGCAGTGAAATGCAGTAACTGTCCACCAGGATTCACTAATACAAAAAATTAAAATAGGTAAAAATATAAAATTCCAACAAATAAAAAATACAAATGATAAAAAAAATTTAAAAAATACAAAAATACCAATAGGTAAAAACTATAAAATACAAAAAAGAGAAAAATACAAAAAAAATACACAAATACAAATAGGTAAAAACTTTAAAATACAAAAAACAACAAAAAATGCAAAAGATACAAAAATACCAATTAGTTAAAAAAAATACAAAAATACAAAAATATAAATAGGTAAAAACCACAAAATACAAAAAAAATGCAAACAATACAAATAGGTAAAAACTGTAAAATACAAAAAACACAACAACAAAAAAAAATACCAATAGGTTAAAAACAATACAAAATATACAAAAATATAAACAGGTAAAAACTACAGAAAACAAAAAAATAAATACAAAAATACAAAAGCACAAAAATATAAAAAAGGTAAAATGATAATAATATATAATAATAATTATAACATGTATCAATATTTATGGAACTTTGTGTAAAAGTTCTTTTTTGTAATTTAATTCAAAGAGGTAAACCTTCATGTATTCTGTATTCTACTGGTGAAATAATGAGAGTTTAAATGAACACATTTTTCAGAAATTGAACATTTCTGCATTATAAATCCTTTTTTCAATCGATCTTAGGAGCTATTCTAATAATCTGAGATACCAGGTTTCTGATTTTTCCTGAGCCATGAGGCATAATCATCAATGAGAATAGATTAGATTTTCACTTTCCTAAGTAACTGATGAAAAACAACAACATAACATGTTCTATTATTGGAGATGCAGCAGTATAACAGGAGAAAAACTGCACACATGCATGAAATTTAAGATAATCACTGCAAAAACAACCCAAGTTTCACTTTTTAATTTATACTTAATTAGAAAACATGTTAAATTACTTACAATTACAAGCTCTTGTTGCATTTCCAATCAGTAAATCCCAAATTAATCAGCAATATCATCTCTTTTTAGTCAGTGTTCAGCAGCTTTACAAGAATACCTGAAATAACCAGAAAACACATTGAAGGTATGAGATTTAACTCAGCAGATATTTACCGCTCCATCATTTAGTTTGTTGCTTTAATCAAATTTCCCTGAAGAATAAATCCTGATGATTCCTGTGACCTTTTCTGACCCAACCTCAGGACAGAAATAACACCGATACTGTTCTACTTTAAGAGAACGAACCAATTTATGTTTGTGAAACATAAAATGTCAACGTTAAGTAACTATTAGTGACTAAATGAAGAACTGTAGGCCAATAAACACGTTCTAGGCACCAGAAAAAAGGATGATAAACACATTTATTTAATAAAGTTTGCATGACTTTTAACTAAATCTGAACAATTATCAAATAAAACTGCAATTTTAAACAAAGCAAACAGCAAATCCCAAAGAAAACATGTTATATAATGCATGTGAGCCAGGATATAACCTGATGCATCAGTGGTTTAATGCATTTATACTGTTTTATTTTTGGTTTTAATCGTATCTCATGTAATAAAGCCCCTTTAAATCTATTGGAAAGTGGAACCGAAACTTAAAAGTCAAATTGCTATATGTGGCAGAAAAGCTTCAAATCCTATTTTTTATCCTTTCAAACTGAATAGTTTTTAAATTTTTAAACTTTAACATTCATAAATACTAGGTTAGCTGTTTTTTTTACATACAGAATAATTTTCTCTGTGTCTTCACCCTTCAGTTGAGCCTTTTTTTCATCTAAATTAGTTCACTTCAGTCCAGTTTTCCTCCCCAGCTGCTCAGCTTGTTCTCAGCTGGGTCACTCTGGTCAGATCGGGCCTCTTTTGTTGTCTTTTAAGCTTATCTGTAATCCAGTGGGAGGAAACCAGTACATCCAGTTCCCTCAGAGGGTCAGTGACTCCTGCCACAGTCGAGGCAGCAGAAATCTCCTCCAAAAGTCAACTTCAAACGTTTTCCTGCAGAAATCATCATTTAAAACACAGAAAACTGCATTATTAACCCTTTCTTAATGTCCTGCATTACCAAAACATGAAGAATAACTGCAATTAGAAGACATTACACCGTTATATTCCACACTGTTGGTGTGTTTCAGTTTCAGTTTTGTTTCAGATCAAATAATGTTCTTTTAAAGCTGCTATAAGTCCAACAATTGCTTGTAATATATATAAATAAATATGAAAAAGGTAATTTGTTGGAATTTAATTCAAAGAGGTAAACCTTCATGTGTTCTATATCCTACAAGTGAAGTACTGAGAGTTTAAATGAACAGATCTTAGAGAATTTGAAACACAGAATGACCAAAAAATAGACAAACAACACAAGCGAGACAAAAAGGAAACACAAAACGACAAAAAGGAGAAACAAAACAACAAAAGTCAGACAAAAAAAATACAAAAAACAACAAAAACAGGACAAAATAGTGCAAAAGTGAGAAGCAAAGCGACAAAAAAGACAAAACAATACACAAAACAAGTGAAGACAAACACAAAATGAAAAATATAAGACAAGAAACACAAGCGAGACGAAAAGAAGCACAAAAATGAGAAACAAAACAACAAAAATATGGACAAATGACACGAATGACACAAAAAAAAGACACAAAACGGGACCAAAAAACAATGAATAAAGCAAAACACAAAATGATAAAAATAAGACAAAACACATAAGTGACACAAAAAGGAAAGACAAAACGATAAAAACATGAGAGAAACAACAAAAAAGACAAAAAAAACAACAAAAACAAGACAAAATGTTACAAAAATCAGTCACAAAACAACAAAAGCGAGAAAAAAATTGACAAAAAATTAGACAAATGACGCAAAACAAAACAAAAAAGAGACAAAAAATTAGACAGAAAAGTTACAAAGTGACAAAAAACTGAACAAGTGACAAAAACAAGGCAAAAAAATTACACAAATGACGCAAACAAGACAATAAAAACACAAAATGATACACAAAACAATAAATGAAGTGAAACAAAATAGGAAAAATAGGACACAAAAAACACAAGCAAGTCAAAAAGAAACACAAAATGACAAAAACATGAGACAAATGATAAAAGTCTGACAAAAAAAGACAAAAAAAATAACAAAAACATGACAAAATGTTATAAAAACAACTTGTCATGATCTAGAAATCATTTTAAATTTACAGTTTTGCTATTTGCAGTTAATGCCTTCTCTGTAATTTTTACTCTTTACGGCCGGATTGGACCCTCAGGTGGGCCACTTTTGTCCCGCGGGCCACATGTTTGACACCCCTGGTATATTAATTAATTTTCAGCTCTCATCAGCTCCAGACCATGATGTGTGTGTTGCTGACTGGTGTGTTTACAGACTAAATAACTGCATGTTTGAGCTCCAGTTTTGCTGCAGGAACAAACACAGGTACAGAAACGCTCCGGTGGAAACATCATTTGTATTTATTTAAACTCTTTGTTGCAGCCGTGTAGTCGCTGCAGCGCGGGGGATGATTTAAAAGGGAAATGGTAACCAGGGGAAACTGGAAATAGCAGCGACCAGCGCTCACCAACAATAGCCGCAGTGAAAGCAACAATGACAGCAAATAGAGGCTCTAAACTGGAAATAAAAAGATGGAAACAAAGGCAATAAACCGGACGTCGGAGAGAAAAAGCTTTTCAACGAGGCGGTGGTGTGATATTTTAAACCTGTCACTGGCGGATTCTCTTTCAGCTTCATGTTCACTACCTGCTAAAAGTTGCCTCTGCAGGTTCAGTGCGTTGAAAAGCAACAAATCCATCAACATCCTAACATGTGACCCTGAGAGGTCGACTCTGCCCTCATCTCTCTGGGAGGATTTCTTTCGTCCTACATTACACAAAAACAGAAAGTGCTGACAGGGGTTTGTTTTTATCGCCACATTTCACACTCTTTGGGCAAAGACTATTACATTTAATTAAATTTTAATAAAGCAATTATGTTCCTGGCAGCGTGGAGATGCTTCGAACGGAGATTTTAGGCCGTTGTGGGGAGAAATAAAGTTAGCAGAAAAAACCTCAAGTCATCAATTAAATGAATAAACACAGCGGAGGGACGTTTCTCAGATATGCTGCTTTTAATGGCAAATTCTGAAGAAAAGTGTTCAGCCTGCTGTGGAGGTTCATACTGGGTCATGATCTATCATCCAGTATCTCTGGAATGAAAAGTTTTCTGTAATTTCATTTTCCAGCTATTCTTCAAAAACATGTTTTTCACATCATTCCATTTGAATTTTTAAGTTACATTTTATACTTTTAAAGAAATTGTAATATTTGCATTCATACCCCAAGCTCTTTATCATTGATAGTATCATACAAGAGGTGAGGAAGTGCTCAAACTTGGAGGAAAAGAGTGGAAAAATGTCAACAGAATGGATGTTAACATGCTTCTATTGCTGTTCTGTGTAATATTCTTTTTTCAATTATCGAAATGTACAAAATCTGTTATAAAGTGAAAAATAAACATATTTCAAACATTAAATCATTCTTGAGTGGACAAAAATATAATAGAAACAAGAAAAGCACTTAGAGAGCGCAGTACTCCTCCAAAGCTGCTCATTCCCCCATATAGCATTGTCAGAAATGCAGCATTATTTTATTATTCATTGATGATCAGAAATCACAGCAACATAGAATGTATCCATTTTATATAGATGTATCCACAAACACAATGACGTTGCACTGAGCACAGGTGTGTGTTCTGCATGTGTACGTTACATACAGATACTGAATCATGTGACATAAATATGTAGCGGGAGGCAGGAATTGATGGGACTCAGAAACACCCCCACAATTTAATCAGTTGTTCCTTGTATCATTTCTGATAGATAAGTCCTAATAAGTCCACAGGGGGATTTCTAGTAGAATCACAATCATGTGATCGTCAGCAGGCAGCTGATGTAGTGTTCACTTGTTGTCATAGTTACAGTGACGCCGTGCCGCTATCTCACAATGATACAGAAATCTTCAGCAAATCCGTGGATCCGGACTATATGGGTCAATATATAATTGTGGGACTTTTTGTAACCTAGTAGACAGGTATCATAGTTGACATTTCAGCTGTTTTCAGGCCTAAAATCAACATGGCCGCCTATAGTGAAACACCACATGGCATTTTAGAGAAAGATTCTCCTAAATATTATAGATACAGTTGAGTAAAATTGAAATTGAAAGTTATTAATTATTAAGTTAACTAAGAAAGCCTTGTAGTCTGGACAGTCTTTTCTTCAGGAGGAAGTGACATCATGTGGAGCAGGTCATGTGATCTGGAATTAATACACTTCCTTGAGAGGTGTTTTTGTAATGGGGAACTTAGTTGAAAGTGATTTCTGGGACGTGGATGCAATTTGTGGTTTTCCATATACACTTTGATATATTGCCAAAAAATAAATATCTGTCATGATTATCTCAACTTAATAAAATGAACACAATCAAAACAATTTCGAATCAGCTCATTTTATTATTGTTCAGGTAATTAGAAGGTGGTTATTAAATGTGGACGGTTATTTAGTTGACGTTTTAGTGATATCCAGTCATTTTTTATTAATAAGTGATTGTTTCCATAATAAATAATGATAGAATTTGTAAAGACATGATCACAATGAACATAAAAACCATTAGTTTTTAAATTTTTTTAAATAAAAATGTATGCAAGATATATCCCACGGACTTCACAAGTCCCTCAATTATATATCGACCCATAAGCCGCATCACTGCCAAAATCTAATCACTTGGTCCTTGTGTCATTTCTGACCTTCCCTGAAAATTTCATCCAAATCCGTCGGTCTGTTTTTGAGTAATGTTGTTAACAGACAGAATAACAGACGGACAAACGTACACCGATCGCCACATAATTCCACTGTGTTCCATGGTGGAGTAATAAAAATACAAATCATCATTTTTAATCAAAATGACAAAAATGGCATAAAAACTGTGTAGGGTCCAATCAGTGGAACATCTAAGGGTTAATCAGAACAATTCGGGTTTTGTTCATTTTAGCTGCTTTTGGTGGAACAACACCATTAAAATCTGCAGTAATGACAGCACTAGAACACAAATCTCCACATGGAATCACAAGATGACTAAAGTGCAACATTAACGGTGCAGAAGGAATCCTCCTGTGGTTCACAGTGGGCTAACTGTACGCTGCAGGGAGGACCTATTCAATCAGACGAGGGGACAAAATGTGTTGTGATTAATTTCCTCTTGGCTCAAACCAAATTGACCATCTGGCTTCCCAAGAACACACAGTGAGTGTAGGAGTGGACCTACTGACCCACTTCATTGTTCCATTCTTTGGCCCCTCAGGCCCCAATATTTCCTATATGTGGGTCAAGGACTCTGTGGGATGCAGTTGTGTATGTAAATGTTAACGCATTTAGATGGATAATTAGGACTATACAGGGTGTGCTGCTGTGGAATATTCATGTGACCTTTTGTCTTTTTTGACCTCAACTAATTGCTTTGCTTTCACAATTTGGAAAATGTAACATAATTTGGATGGCTCAGTATTATTACAGTCATGCCAAAGTGTCTGTTCATAAAAATGTTCCTGCAGTTCCTCAAACGTCCACTAGAGGTTGGTTCCAGAAGTGAGTCAATCCTCATAGACCTCCATGTTAAAATGTTTAAACTTTGCAGCAAAAATAAACATGTTTACAACATTGTATAAAGAATATTTTGGTCTCCACGGCTAATATTCCTGTTCATGAAAACACTGCAAAGGGTGATTTTTTTTATATAACTCACCAGTTTAAATTGTATTAAAGCTTAAAATTTTGCATAATTAATGATGTGGTCACTTTAGTTGGGTATTACGATTTATGCAAAATTTTTGGAAATTTGGAAAATGTGTCATAATTTGGACATGATCTCTATTATCTCAGGTGTACCAAATATCTCGTATATCTGAGTATGTTCGGGGGTTTCCACAGTTTTTCCACTCTACTAGCAGGACACGTGTTAAAGCCGATGGGTCAGATTCAAACAAAGATTAAGGTTACATGTGAGGCTGTTAAGACGAGTTCACACCTGTTTGGATTCATCCAAACCTCCAAAGATGCACCTCTCAGGTAGGTTGTAATAAGTCAGACAGGACGATGTTACTGAAAAGCTTGAAAAACTGCAGTGTGAGCCGATGTTAAAATGTTGAACTGTTTGAGATTTTGTGACTCATCTGAATCATTTGCATGAGTTTCTTATGTCAGTCACTGTAATAAACTTGTGTCAAAACAACTGACTCCTGTGTCTCTGCCTGTGACTGAGATTTAAAGCTTGCAGTCAGGCTAACCTGTAACACACCTGGAGCTGGCAGCTGGAAAAATATATCATGTTAACAGTCCCAGGTAGGTTTACAAACTAAATTTAACCCTTTAAGGAGCAGTTTTCCTTTTTGTGTCAATTAGGCTGCTAGTTTGAAATCTGATAAGTGAAGTCAAAACAGTCGTCCAGTTTCTCAAATGTCCACTAGAGGCTGGTTACAAAAGTGAGTCAATCCTTCATAGACTTCCATGTTAAAATGTTGAAACGTTGCAGCAGAAATGTTTACAGTCTGGTATAAAAATGATTTCAGTCTCTAGAGCTTACTTTCATGTTCACAACAACTGTACGGATGTTGAATTTTAACCTAACTCACCTGTATGAATTACATCAAGGCTTAAGTTGTAGTTTTGAGTTCTTTTGTTCAGACATAAAATGAATAGACAGATCTGGATTCCCTTCTCTTGACAGTTTCGGTGAAAGCTTTGGCGTCTCACTGACCCAGGAAAGTGAGACGCTTCTGAAAAAACTGTCAAGAGAAGGGAATCCAGATCTGTCTATTCATTTTATGTCTGAACAAAAGAACTCAAGACTACTGTATTAACAAGAAGACATGATGAACCTTTTTGAGCTGAGGCTTAAAGTTGTACATATTTCTGGTATGGCTGCTTCGAGAGATGAATCGGACCCATTACAAGACAGTCCACAGCTCAGTCATATTTGTATGACCGGCCTCAGTTTTACTTCTTTGATTGTTTTTAGCTGGGAATCAGGCAGAGATTGCAACTCTTGGAGATGAACTGAAATCTATTTCATGAGGAGCAGGCTTTCTACTGAATAGACATATTTTTTGGCCACTTCAGGGCAACAGAGACACACTTCTAAACACAATACTGACATATTATCTCATTTTAGGTTAGCTGGCTGGGAAATGAAGATAACCCTGGATAACTGCACCAGTCTATGCCTCTAAAGCCCAATATTCTAACCTGTAAACAAAGAAACCTGCTCACATTGGTGGTTTTTAGAGAAGTTCAGTGCTGTAACTATTATTTTGTGCAGAATCCCAGAGTCTTTCTGCAGTCTTTATCATTGTGAGGCTCCCTGGTTTGTTCCTGTACAGAGACTAAAGCTGTTCTACAGGTGAAACATAAACAGAAGAACTGGTTGGTGGATCTTTACAGATTTACTCCAGTCGCTGTTTTTCATGAACACAGTTAAGGGGACTGATATCAGACAAAACTATTTAGTGATTGTTTAAACAAAAATGACTTTAAGAATACTGAGTAACACTAAGACTCATCCTTATGGGAACTACCTTTTGCAAAAGCTGACTTGCAGTGGCATTTATACACACTTCATATGTATTCTTCTTTCATTAATTGGTGTGTTTCATATTTTTAAAATGAAAAGTGGATTTCTGTTGATCCCAGTGGAAAGAACTTGATGTTTGTCCAGATTTACTCAATAGTCATACAAAAAAAAACAACAAAAAAGTCTAAAAGGATCCAAAAACTGTCAAAAATGACTCAGCTTGTGGCCCAAATTATTTAAAACTGGTAAAAAAAATAACTCAGAAATGATCCAGAATAACTTTAAACCTGTCTAGATTTACTCAGTATGTCCAAAATGACAAAAAAAATATATATCTAAAAGGACAAAAAATGACAGAAAGGTTCCAACGATGACTTTAATCCTGTCCAGATTTACTAACAAATTGTCCAAAATGACAAAAAAGTCTAAAAGGACACAAGAAAATATTTAAAAATTGGTCTTAAATAACTTGAAACAGTCTGAAATGACTAAAAGTAATTCAGAAATGGTCCAGAATAACTTTCCATCTGTCCAGATTTACTCAATAATCATCCAAAACAACAGCAAAAAAAAAGTAAAAGTATTTGAAAACCGTCAAAAATGACTCAGATTTTGGCCCAAATCATTCAAAACTGGTTCAAAAATAACAAATTTACTAACTAATGATCCAAAATGACAAAGAAAAAGGCCTTTTTTTTAAAGATCTGTTGTGCATCTTACTGAAATAAAGGCTTGTGAGTCTAAACTACCTCCAGCTGTGTGACAGTTCAAACAAACCTTCACCATGCTGTCTCTGGTTAACCCTCTGAGCTGCTTATCGGAAAGATCCAATCAATATTTTCCACCAAAACAAGCGCAGATATGAAATCCAGGGTTACTTATTGTCATGTGTTTTGATCAAACTGTCTTCCTGTGTTTCAGAGCATCAATAATGTAAACACAGAGTCTCCTGAATCTGAAGATACTGATGAATTCTGCTGGTTTCCAGAGTTTGTTCAGGTTTCAGTCCTGTGAGTTCAGCCTCTGTTGTTTACTCTCCCATGTTTCCTTCAAACCCGCTGCCAGAAAATTGTGAGATTTATTTTTTTTGATTGAAATCTCAAATTGAGGAGGAAATTCAGCAGAACTGTCACGCTGCTGTCTTCAGGTGGAAACTATCTCTGGGATCAGATCATTCCTGCCCTCCAGTGATGTGGAAGAAGCTGATTTCTGGTTTAAAATACATCTGATGGATCTCTGCTTGAACCTGAGAGTGGTCTCAGGACGGTTCTGCTGCTCACAGGTGGAACATCTACCTGCAGGCTTCATGCGTTTGCTTTCAACACCCTTAAACAAGGAGGAGTTCGTGTCTGTTTCTCTGGATAACCCGCAGACCTCTCAGCAGGATTAAAAAACATAGTATTCCCAATAAATCGTGTTTGCAGTGCGGCCTGTGGATGATACGGAGTGACAGAGCCACTGTTTCCAGAGAGATAAGTTCCTGCTGAATATTTAAATGTAACTCATCAACGCTCCCAGCACCAAACTCATTTTTTTTGTGGAGACAAACATCTCAAATCTTCAACAAATAAATCCAACTGGATGGATGCCACTGAAAGGAAATGAGAAAGTAAAAGAATCACTTTGGGAATTTGGGTGAATTGATGTGCTTTTCTTTCTGTTCTGTTGTAATTTCAAATTTTATCAGGTTCAAATCTGTTCTCTAGAAACTGTGTGACATGTTACTAGTAGTGGAATTATATTGTATATACTGTATGCACTACCGTTAAAAGTTTGGGGTCACTTAGAAATGACCTTATTTTTGAAAGAAAAGCATTTTTTTTCAATGAAGATAACATTAAATGAATCAGAAATCCAGTGTAGACATTGTTAATGTGGTAAATGACTATTGTAGCTGGAAACAGCTGATTTTTAATGGAATATCTCCATAGGGGTACAGAGGAACATTTCCAGCAACCATCACTCCTGTGTTCTAATGCTACATTGTGTTAGCTAATGCTGTTGAAAGGATCATTGATGATTAGAAAACCCTTGTGCAGTTATGTTAGAGCATGAATAAAAGTGGGAGTTTTCATGGAAAACATGAAATTGTCTGAGTGACCCCAAACTTAATAGTATAGTAGGGATATAATAGTAGTAGTGTAGGGTTTATTTATCCACTCTATAGTGTGACTCCATGTGGACAAACTGAAATATCTCAGTGACTAATGGATGCACTGCCTGGAAGTTGGATATACACCGATCAGGCCGAACTTTCTGACCACCTGTCTAATACTGTGTTGGTGATGGACTCCACTAGACCCTGAAGGTGTTCTGTGGTATCTGGAACCAAGATGTTAGCAGCAGATCCTTTAAGTCCTGCAAGTTGCGATGTGGAACCTCCATGGATCGGACTTGTTTGTCCACCACATCCCACAGATGCTGGACTGGATTGAGATCTGGGGAACTTGGAGGCCAAGTCAACACCTCAAACTGGTTGTTGTGCTCCTCAAACCATTCCTGAACCATCAGGGAATACCGTCTCCATGAGAGGGTGTCCATGGTCTGCAGCGATGCTTAGGTAGGTGGTACGTATCAAAGTAACGTCCACATGGATGGAAGGACCCAAGGTTTCCCAGCAGAACATTGACCAAAGCATCACACTGCGTCCACCGGCTGGAATGCATCCTGGTTCCATGAGTTCCCCAACTAAGCGATGCACCCGACCATCCACGGGAATTTTGAGTCATTCTAGACTATTGTTTATGCATTTTGGGCAAGTTTTAGTCATTTTGGACTCATTTCAGATAAACTTAGGCCATTTTGGACAGATTTCTCCTAATTTTTTGACACATTTTAGGAATTTTGTATCAGTTTTAGTCATTTGGGACACTTAAAAAAATATTTTTGACAAGATTTATGTCTTTTTAGACTCAGTTTGAGTCATTTTGAGAACGTTGTTCTCATCGAGGACACAATTTGACTTTATTTTGGACAAATTTGAGTCATTTTAGACTTTTTTCTGTCATTTAGGATCAATTTTGGATAAACTTCAGTCATTTTGGACAAATTTCATCTAATTTTGTACACAATTTAATCACATTTTAGGAATTTTAGATAGTTCTAGTGATTGTAGATTATTTTTGGGTAATTGTTGACAAGATTTATGTCAATGTAGACGCATTTTGAGACAATACAATGAAAATATGGTTCTCTGGTATAAGTTGCCGATACTAGTAGCTGAACATTTTCAGCAAAATTAAATCAGAGTGTTATTTTCTGTGCAGGATTAAAGATTTTATTGAGATATTTTTATTTAACGGCGCTGCTCTGGCTGGATTTTAACTTCAATCTGACGGAGGAACACTTTGAGCAGCAGAAGAAGGCGCTTGGCAGCACATAGCCTCTTCCAAAATGCCGTTTGATGGTTCAAGAGGTGGTAAAGGCGGATGGCAAAACCGAGTCTACGCCATACTGTCTGCTTTCTGTGGTTGCTATAGAAACCCGCAGTCCAAACCCCTAGAAAGGCAGAATGTGTGTAATCAGCTCTGCAGAGTGGGGGGAAGTCCTGCTAGGGTTACTCCCAAAGAGCCGCCTTCAAATAAAGATGAATTCTCTTTTTTCTTTCAAACTCTGCAGGCCATGAAGCTCCCTCTCTCTCTCTCTCTCTCAGATTTCCTCGTCCCTCATGCTCCCATTTAACCAGTGGATGTAATCACGTTCCCGCCATATTAAATATGCATGTTTAATTTGTCTCAGTTCATATTTCAAGAGGTGAAGGAGTTGCCGTCGTGGGACTTAATTTACTAATGAGGAGGGGGAAGATTTGGATCCTGTAGCTGTTGAATCATTTCTTCTCCCGTTGGCTTTATAGTCCTACTCATATCCATCCATGTCGATATCCATACAGACTGTTGGCTGCTTTTAGTTGGAGACAGCCGGACATGTGTTGTAGCTGATGGACCAGATCCGAATGCAGACTGTTTGAGGGAATTAGGACATGCTCACACCTGTTTGGACTCATCTAAACGTCCAAAAAACATGCCCCAGCTACTGGAGTTTTCATGATCTGGACGGGATTTTAAAAAGCCACAGCCATGCTGAAATATTGAGAGATAAATTCTGTGACTCAATTGATTTTCCGATGCCGGTCTGTGTGGTGAACTTTCATGTTCTGTGCAGAGAGTTTCTCCGTGTTGCAGGAAGACGGATCACTGATATCTGAATCCTCTGTTCTGTTCATGTGACTTTTGTTTGAAAGCTTGAAATAGTACAAGGTGTAACGTACCTGGAGCAGGCTGCCGGCAAAAGATGACATCATCATGATCCTCTACCAGGTTGAACAAAAGCAGAAATTTTAACACTCCTATTATAGAATTTAACCTATTAAGAGCCTACTTTCTCCCACTTTTACTTGAATTGAAGCCAACACAGAGCTGCAGTTCCTCAAATGCCCACTAGAGGCTGGTTTCAAATGTGAGTTGATCCCCCATAGACCGTCATGTTGAAATGTTTAAACTTTATGGCAGAAATAAACGTGTTTACAACCTGATGCAAAAAACAGTTTCAGTCTCTACAGCAAGTTCACCTGTTTATGGAAATTATACAGGTGGAGAATTCTTATATAACTCACCCATTTACGTTGTATTAAAGCTTAAAGTTATGGTTTTAGGGTTGATACTCCCTATCTTGCTTAAAAGTATTAAAAAGTATGCGAGTACATTTTCTGAATAAATTTCAAGCATCAAACATTTGATTTTATGCATTTTGTGGAATTCATGTGCACTGATTTGTGCTTTTTCTGAATCAGTTTAATGGAGTTAAACAGCTTGTTTGTGTTTTCGCAAGATTTCTGCTCATGTTCAGAACTTTCTGTATTTGATTTGCAGAAGAAAAACACTTTATACTCCAATTACATTACATGTAAAAATATTTCCTACTCAGCTGCATTTATCTGACGGCTTTAGTTACTGCTCAGATGAGGATTTACCACAGCTAACATTATATCACATCATTATGGTTCATTTAGGCTCATGTTTCTCATGTTGGATCCAATAAGATTAGAGGAAAAAGTGATTTATGTGAGATGATCAGTTTCATTCAGTGAAATGATTTATTTGTCTAATCTTTCTTTATTTCCTCACATCAATCATCAGATGATTTCCCAACTTTTTTGTCTGTAAACTGTGTATAAAGTAGATCAGACCAGCTCCACCTTCACTGTTAATAGTCTAATGATGGCAGATATAGTAATATATCCGTCAGAGTGAGCAGATTAGGAGTTTTACTTTCATATTTTACCTACATTTCACTTTTAATGCTTTTACTTAAATTGTGTTTTCTTACATTGGTCCATCTACTTAAGTAACAAATCTGAACACTTCGTCTTCGCTGCTGTTTAACAACCAGGTCTGTTGCCATAAATACTAAAAACTAAAGATCTGTTAACAAAACTGCACAAAATCCAGCATATCACCGCCATAACTATGAACATTTCAGTTCGACTGGAAGCATTTGTAGTCAAACACCTCAACATATCCACTTTAGATCAGCCTCTTTCCCCAGAATCACAAGTATTTTTGAGGGAATAAGATACATAAAATTACCATAAAAAGACACAAAATGACTACAGAGATACAAAATTACCATAAATAGACACCAAATGACCACAAAGAAACACAAAATGATCACAAAAGGCACAAAATCACCACAAATAAACACAAAGTGACTATGAAGAGACACAAAATGACCAAAAAAAAGACACCAAATTGCCACAGAGACACAAAATGACCACAAAGAGACAGTATATTACTATAAAGAGACACAAAATGACCATAAAAAGGCACAAAATTATGATAGAAACACAAAATGACCACAAAATTTTGAAAAACTCTAATTTCGAATTTTAAAATTGTAACTTTTAAATTAATTTTGTTTATTTCAATCAGAAATTTGTCTTTTTTATTCTCTGGGATAGACTTATTTATGCTCTTTTTAAATAAAAATCTACATTAAGAGGCTTAGATGATTTAACATTGAGAGAAAAGCTTCTCCACCATCACCTCCTCTGTCCTGAGCCACTTCCTGTCCTCGCCGGTCTTTTAATCGGCCCGTCCCAGATGGAGGCTCATCAGCGCTGCCCTCCTCTTCCATTCAAACCCTCCCACAGAAAGCTTCTGCATCTCGGACTCACTGGAGCAGAGACTCCCCCTTCCTGGAGTGGGTTCCCAGGCCGGGAGAGGAGGCGAGGGCTGATAAGGAGTCTTTATCTGCCCCCCGCCCCCACCCCCAGGGAGGCAGGTTAAGTTTAAGGTGAGGGTTTGACATGGCGGCCCGTCTGCTGCCTCCTTCCTCCTCCACCTCCTGATGTGAGGCTCAGGCTCGGTCCTCCATCCCCGTGTCCCAGGGCTCATTCTCAACAGCCCCCACTGCTCGGGCTTTAATGAGAAAGATGAAAGAGGTGCAGTCTGGGAGAAAACCCTCCTCCTCCTCCTCCTCCTCCTCTTCCTCGCTCTCATCACGGGCCCTGCAGCACCAACTCATCCAACACTCCATTTTCTCTTTCTTCTGGGTTGTAGAGGGAAGTTCTGCTGTAATAAATTGGTAGTGAGGCTGCCTTCTATTTTAAATTTTTCAGGTATTATTCCCTCTGATCTCGTGTGCAAATTCCTTCCCACCCTTTGTGTCTTGTGCTCAGCTGGAGGAATGTTTTAATCATACAGGAAACGCAGCTTTACTCAGATCTCTCCCTCCTCGTCCTGCAAGTTACAGTTTCACTCCGACGATGAGAAGTTTTAATGGCCGAGTCTGCTTGATTAAATAGATCACCTTTCTCTAAACAACCAGTTCACTTTATGTTTTAGGGTTTTCCTCAAATTTGCACACTACAAATTGCACAGTTCTTATTAGGGACCCAGTGTAATGCATGGCTTTTTTCTTATGCTTTCTTCTTCCGACCAAAGAAATTCATTTTTGAGGCCCTAAAAATGCATGAAACTTTGGACATGCATCAGGACCGGCAAAAAATGACCAAAAAAAAGACACAAAGTAACCACAAAGAGACATAAAATGGCCACAGAAACACAAAATGATCACAAATAGGCAAAAATTACCATAGAGAAACACAAAATGACAATTAAAAGACACTTTACCACGAGATGCAGAATGACCACAAAAAGACAAAAAATGACCACAAAGAGACACAAAATGATGACAGACATGAAATGACCATAAGAAGACACAAAATGACCACAAAGAAACACAAAATGATCACAAATAGATACAAAACGACCATAAAAGAACAAAATGCCCAAAAAGAGACACAAAATTACCAGAGAGAAACACAAAATGACAATTGAAAGACACAACATGACCACAAAGAGACAAAATGACCACAAAGAGACACAAAATGATCATAGAGGGACATAAAGTGACCATAACATGATACAAAATGACCATGAAGAGACACAAAATTACCACAAAAAACACAAAATGACAATAAACAGACACAAACTGACCACAAAGAGACACAAAATGGCCACGAAGAGAGACAACATGACAACAAAATAGACACAAAGAGACACAAATTACAATGAAGAGACACACAATGACCACAAATAGAGACAACACGACCACAAAGAGACACAAAATGACCACAAAGAGACACAAAATGACCACAAAGAAACTGGTAAAAAAAATTATATTTGAATAGAAATACACATGTATGTGGCAAAACAGCTCATTAGCGCCCCCTGCAATATTATAATATTCAGCCCCTGAACCACGTTTCACCTACAGCTACCAAATCTGGTACACATCTGTAACACATCAGGACACACAAAAAAGTCTCTTGCACACATACGCAAAACCCAACAGGAAGTCGGCCATTTTGAATTATGTGTCATATTTTAGACAATTTTGGACCATTTTTTTGGACATTTTCAAAAGCTATAAACTCAAACATGGTAACCCAGACAGAGATGAAATTTGGCCACGATGTACATCAGGCATGGCTGATCAAAAGTTATCAAAATACTCTGTAAAAGTCTGAGGGCGTGGAAATGGCGGCCTCCAGAATTTCAACATTTCACCATGAAACAGTAAATGCTGTGTAACTGGTCTGAACACGATCCAATCTGCCTCAAACTTTACATGTGTGGTCAGAGTCCAGCCCTGATGACATCCACAGGCTGATTTACATTCACAGTGATAGCACCACCTAGTGGAGAGGTTTAATAGTTCGCTATCAACAAGGCCACCTGGTGGACATGTTTGGATTCGCTGACCAGCAAAGATGCCAGGACCTGATCAATGCTGCTTCCAGCTTTAATTTGATTTATATTTTTCTGCCGACTTGCACACCATCTACACAGTTTTATTTAGCTTTAGTATATACATTCTGCACATAATTATGCCTTTATGTTTTATATATCTCTATATCCCCTGTGTGCTCTGCTCTTATCTCTTATTTCTGTATGTTTAATATGCTGCTGCTTTTTTGAATTTCCCTCAGGATCTATTAAGTTCCTACTTAATAGTCATGATTATCTACAAACCTCTAGATTTTAAGAAAGTCATATAAACAGCTGTCTGTGTGACCTTCGGTGGTCGTATTTGTCTCATCAAACATCTATTTTAGTTGTATTTAAATTCTTTGAAATGATCAGCTCATCAACATACACAGATGTGCTCACACCAACACTTTTACCTGAGAAAGACCATTAATCTATATAAATGTCATCTGCTGCACTTGCAATTTCTTTTGAAGAGGCATTTTTAAAAATGGGGTCATCGAGTTCCAACTTCTGAGTCCAGCCTTCCCACTTAAGTCTGACACTTGTATTGTTTGACTACAGCACTGATTTCACTGATTAATGGTGTTTGAACAATAATCACAACTGATCAATCACTCAGAGTTCTGCAGCAGCAGATGGCGAACTGAAAACACCCTCAAGAGAGGAGACCCATCTGATGAAACGACTCCCACAATGTCCATAAAGTGAGACTTCAAATAAGCAGAGAAGAAAATTGATTGAATCTACCCAGTGAGATTACATGTATGCAGGTGCAGCTCAAACATTTTGAACATGATAAAAAAAAAAGTTCAGTGTCCAGTCTTTTTTATAAAATATTCTCATAATTTGATACCAAATTTCTGCTTTTCATGTGCTTGAAGCCATAATCATCAAAATTGTAACAAAAAAACTCTATTTTTTCACTTTACATGTAATGAACATATAAAGTTTTTAAATCAAATTATGAAAAAAATCACTTTTTCACGATATTCTAATGGCCCAAGCTGCACCTGCAGCTGAGCTTAGATCAAGTCAATGCTTCCACCTTGTGGTCAAATGAGACATTGCAGTAATATTGTCACATGAACTTCTACGATTGAGGATTTTGTCAACTTTCATTTATGATGGAATCTCTTACAGGGAGCATGACACAAAACAAATGATTATAAATAACCAAAAGCTGTCAATGTGCAAACTGACATCTGCTTTGAAACAGACTTTAAAGAAGTCGGTAATGTTATTCCATGTGTACGAAGGTCTCACAGCTCTTTTACATCTATATAATACTTTTTTTTTTTAACCACCTAGCTTTGTTGCACTAAAACCCAAAACACATGAGTGGTTTAGAGGAGTGTTTTATTCAGCAGAGCACTTCCTGTAAGGCTAAAATACAAAGCTGCTCCTGAGTAACAAACTATAGATCTTCCTGAATAAATACGAGGCCTTGAATCAGTAACGCTTACTACTGAGGCAGAAACAGCTCAGTAAAGACCTACAAGATACCTGCTTGATTGTTTTGACCGTCAGCACAATAAAGATAATACAGATATGAAATGAAAAGGGTCAGCATCAACAGAACATGGATAAAAGAAGCACAACATGTAAACGGTCCACACGGACGACAATCTGGACAAAAAAGCGAAAGAACATCAGCGTTCCATAAACAGGATGGGTCATTTTCTGGAGTTTTTGGCGTTAAAGTCTCATACGTTCTTGGGTTTGTCCTGGTTGTTCATGTATTTCTGGTAAACGACCCCCAGCGTGGTGAAGAAGTTTCCCATGAAGAGCACCATGTACGAGCAGCTGCACATGGCCACCTAGAGAACAGGAAGGGAAATAAATGTACGATGATCAGAAACATTAACACCACTGAATAACATCTCGGTACGATACAAAGTTCTGCTGGGAAACACTGGGTCCTAGAATTCGTGGATGATACTTCGACATCTAACACCATCTCCTTCCACCTTATCTCCACTCTCACCCCAACTGGTCGAGGCAGATGGCCGCCTTCCCTGAGCCTGGTTCTGTCGGAGATTTTTTGTTTTCCTCCCAGTTTAAGGTTGTTTTTTGTTCCTTCCCACCATCAACTTTGGATTGTTGGGTTCCTTGTTAAAAATTCATGAGGTCTTTACTGTCCTATGCAAAGTGTTATGAGATGACACACGCTATATTGACAAAAGTATTTGGACACGCCTCCAAATAACTGAATTCAGGCGTTCCAGTCACTTCAGACTGTTTCTACAAACATTGGTGAAGAGAATGGGTCACTGTCCGGAGCTCAGTGAATTCAAGAGCAGTACCATCATAGGTTGCCCCCTGTGCAATAAGTCCATCAGTAAAGCTTCCTTCATACTAAATACAGCGATCAGCCACAACATTATGACCACCGACAGGCGAAATGAATAACATCCATGATCTTGTTATAATGCAATGTTCTGCTGGGAAACCTTGAGTACTGACATTCATGTGGACATTTGACATGTACCACCCATCTAAGCCTTGCAGGTCAAGCAACCCCCAAACCCCCCATGGCAACAGCAGTCCTTGGTGCCAGTTGTCACCCTCAGTAGGACAACGTACCCTGACACACCGCAAAAACTGCTCAGGAATGGCCTGGGGAACACGACAGAGCTAAGGTGTTCACCCAGGTTCCACTCTCCCCAGATCCAAATGTGATGGAGCATCTGTGGGATGTGTCAGGATAAGCCTGATCTAGGTAGGTCCCACCCTGCAATCCACAGGACCCACAGAATTCTTTGCCACCATCCCGGTGCCACAGGACATCCCCAGAGGTCCCGTGTCTAGACCTCTAAACTTCAGATTAGCTCCAGAACAGTGAGTAGATAACTTTGTAGAATGGGTTTCCATGGCTGAGCAGCTGCATCTAAGCCTCACATCACCAAGTCGGATGCAGTGTTGTAGAGCAGCCGCCACTGGACTCTAGAGCAGTGGAGACATCTTCTCTGGAGTGACCAATCACACCTCTCTGTCTGGCAATCCGGTGGACCAGTCCTGGTTTGAAATTTACCAGGAGAACGGTATTTCCTGAATGCACTGAGCCAAGTGTACAGTTTGGTGGAGGCTGGATTATGATGGGGTTGTTTTTCAGTGTTGGGCCCTTAGTTCCAGTGAAATGAACTCTTAATGCTTCAGACATTTTGGATTTTCATGCTCCCAACTATGTGGGAGCAGTTTGGGGATGGCCCCTTCCTCTTCCAACATGACTCCAGTTGACAAAACAGGTCCATAAAGACATGGAGGTTGGTGTGGAGGAACTTGACTGGACCTCACCCCCATAGAACACCTTTGGGATGAATTAGAGCAGACTGAGAGCCAGGACTTCTATCCAACATCAGCATCTTCTGGAAGAATGGTCAAAAATTCCCGTAAACACTCCTAAACCTTGTGGAAAGACTTCCCAGAACAGTTGAGGCTGTTATAGCTGCAATGGGTGGAACAACTCCATATTAAACCCTACGGACTAAGACTGGGATGTCATTAAAGTTCATGTGCGTGTAAAGGCAGATGTCCCAATGCTTTTGGTAATATAGTGTATGTTGTGAATTGGTGCAATATAAATAAAAGTTAATTGAATTGAACAGTCATCTAAGCATTGTTGCAGACCAAAATCACCAAAACTTGACCAGAAGGAGCTCAAGGAACATGACCAAGAGCTCAATGCGTCAAACACCCAATGGAAAAACATGAAGCATGCTTTTAGATTTGTTCAAAACATACAAACTTAGAAACATTTAGAAACAAATATTTTTGAGGAAGAAGTTTCACAAGCTATTGATGAGGAGACGTTGAAGTTCTGGACAAACCTGCCACTCTTTACACTCTGGGAGCTGGAACATCTTGAAGAGTGTTATGCTGTTGTAGAGTTGCCAGAACTGTAAGAGAGGGAAAAGTAAATTAAAAAAAATGTCTTTTTGCATTTTAAAACTGTGACTTCCAAACAAATTTTTTTAATTTTTGTTGAATCCAATCAGAAATTTGTCATTTTTATGCTTCAGGACAGATGATGACACATTCATTTATATTCGCTTTAATAAAAACCTTTATGAAAGAGCCTTAGATGTTAATATTCAGAGAAATACTCACATGACCAAAGAACAAAAAAGGAAGGAGGAAGGTCAGACCTCTCCACATCCAGGACTGGAAACCCTCTAAACACCCGGAGAGGAGAGATTAGTTTAATCTGTCGCTGTCATTAGATTATATTCCTCCTGGACTGCAGTAATGCAATAAAGAGGAACACATGCATGACAGATAATGGAACATAGTCGACGTTAAATACCAAGATTTGAGAATTTAAACATACATAGTTAACCCTCCTGTTACGTTGCAGGTCAAATTGACCCATTTTAAAGTTAAAAAACAAACTCACCCACAACAGTTCTGCTGCTGTGGCTAAAATTAAACTTGTCGGTGCTCTCTGGTGGAAAAACTACACAAATGTCACCTCAAACAAATCATTCTGGTATTTAGTTTCTTGGCAGTTATTGAGCGAAAAGTCAGAAGCCAAATTATATGTGTGGAGGATATGTTCATCTATTTCTGGTTTTATGTCAGAGTCGTTCAGGTCTAGCTTTAAACTAACGGGCCACTAACAGACAGCGGTTCGTTAAACTGGACTCACCCACTGTGAGGTCCATGTTGTGTCTTTCTCCGAGCGCTCTGAGTCTGTACAAACAGCCGCTCTGGTAGTAGTACTGCAGGAACTGGACGAAGCCTACAGCCAGAAACAAGTCAATAGTTATACAGCCGTCACGCTGATGACTGTTAGCAGCAGTTCATTCTGTAGCTGTGTCCACTTTAAGCAGGAGTTCATTATGTCAGGACTTTACACTGAAAATACATCAAAATTAGTATAAAGAAATACACATTCAAAGAACATCAGTTTTCTAAAAAAACTTTCTAAAGTGCTGTATTTTTAGCACAAGCCTTGTACAAACTGTATAGCATTTAATATTAGTACAAAACTCTGGAGTAAAGAACTTTTATTTTGTATTCTTTGCAAAAATAGCAGTTCCTAACTTATTTTCCCTCCATACAGTATCCAGTACTTCATATATATCTGCACAATATTTGCCACTTTATCTCATGGTCATGTTTACATTTCACTCAGTTCTGCTTTTCTTAGTTGTTGATTAGTTCCAGTTTTGCTTCTTTTGTTCTTAGTTTACCTGATTTTTGCTTTTTGGTGCTTAATTTACTTAGTTTTTATCTTTTATCTTAGTTTAAATCTTATTTTATGCATTTATATTTTCTCAGAACCTTCAGTGTTTATTTAATGCCTACTGCTACACGAACAGAGAGTGACGTAAGTTTACACTCAGAGTTTTATAATTCAGACATTCAACCAATTAAATCCTGTTTTCAGTTGTAATCTATCATCCCATCCTGAAATCAGAGAATTTCATTAAGTTGTAAAAGTCAGTATGGCTGATAGGTATATAGTGTGTGTGTGTAGTATTCTAATAAAACTTTCTGTTGTCTTCTGTTGCTTTGTTGTTTTTTTATGTCACTTTGTAGTCGTTTTGTGTCTCTTTGTAGTCATTTTGTGTTTGTTTTCTGTTATTTCTATGATTCTTCTTGTTTGTTGTTCATGTCTTTGTAATCATTTTGCATCTCTTTATTGTCTTTTTTGATCTTATCTTGTCTCTTTGTAGCTGTTTTTGTCTCTTAACAGTAATTATGTCTCTTTGTTGTCATTTTGTCTGTTTGTGGTTGTTTTCTGCTGCTTTTTAGTCTTTTTGGGTGTCTTTGTAGTCATTTTCTGCCTCTTTATTGTCATTTTGCGCTTCTTTGTAGTTGTTTCATGTTTCATTGTGGTCATTTCGCATATCTTTGTAGTTGTTTTGTGGCACTTTGTTGTCATTTTCAGTCTTTTTGTGGCTCTTTGTGGCCCCTTTGCATCTCTTTGTAGTTGTTTTGTGTCTTTTTGTGGTCATTTTGTGTATTTGTAATTGTCTGTTTATTGTCATCTTGTGTCTCTTTGCAATTGTTTTCTGTTTGTTTGTGGTCAATGTATGTTTGTACAGTCATTTTGCTTTTCTTTGTCATTATTTTGTGTGATTTTTATAGTACTTTTATGTGTCTTTGGGGTGATGCATAGGGACAACAACCATAGGGAAAAAATCGGGGATCAAAATTGACATTTTAAAAAAAAAAGATGTATTCAACATTGCAAAAGTAGCTTTGCGCAAAAACTTCAATGTAAAAATGCATGTTGAAAGAGCACTTCCTGTTTCAGTGACAGAAGTATTGCACACACTTTGGCCAAACCATCAAAAATGACCCATTTAAGGAGGTTATCCCTTCTATTGTGATTTCATTGGTGACCCAGTTTCTTCCTCTACTGCACCACAGAAAACCTACCCAGGAATTAGCCTGATTCTTAAACCCTGTGAGCATTTACAACCCCATCTTCATTCCATTAAGCATGCAGAGTGGAGTTTGGAAAGAGCTGAAGTCTCTTACTTTGGTATAGACAGAATGTCAGGAACTGGTTTCTAAACATCTGGTACAGGGCGCCTTCAGGCCTGCGAACAAACACAACATGAGGCATCTTGATGGAAACGTTTCAACACCAGTCAGTTAACATATTGTATTTTACACAGCTGTGATGAAAGTGTAAACCTCTAAAGAAAAGCAGTCAACATCACTCACCAGGTGAGCATGACTCCAGACAGGAAGGTCGACAAGTAGTGCTGAAAAACCCACCAACCTTTGATCCTGAAACAACATGGAGGACGGACACTGAAGGAAACAGGAGTATACATGGTGCTACTGGACAGATCAGCAACAGGGAGGGTTTGGATGCTTTGCAAGGTGCTCATACAAACACAGTCTATGAGATGTTAAACTAAAAAGTTGTAGAACACTAGAAGGCAACTAAAACATAAAGAAAAACAGTGATTGTTTGTGCTGCGTTCGGTTCTGTCTGGATTCAGCGCACAGATCTGAGGACAGAACAACACAGGCAAACTTCTAGCAGGATCGTGTCAATAAAATTACTAGTTTAAAATGACATCTAATACCTCAGTTAGGTAACGAACTAGATGCATTAGAAACCGAAGCTCTGCTGTCTGACTGCAGGTAAAGATGTTCAAACACACCTGGCTTGTCTACATGGATGTTTTACATAAATTTGTTTGCTATGATGAGAGCTGCTCAGACCAGTTTCCAATATCAGACTTTCCTCCCGAGATCCTGTTACAAAGGAAAACCTAATCTGTATGATATTCAATAAATATTATTAGTTTGATGATCTGGAACATTCAAGTCTGAGAAATATGTAAAAACAGACGATTTCTGTTTGATTTCTATTTTTTCACAGCACTGCACATAAACTCAACTTTTCCTCCGTTTTGTCTTCAAGTGTGCTGCAGCAAAGCTGCTACCAAAGGCAGGACAAACCATCAGCAGTTATGGCTTTCAGAGTGTAGCGGTGCCTTTCAGTCTGATTTCAACATGATGTTTTAGGAAATAAGATTTAGTTCAGGGTTCACAGAGTCCTTACAGATTACAAATCCCAGAGGAAGCTGCCACGTGACCAGTTTATGTGTTATGTGTGAAAGACAGTGAAGCTGTTGCAGACCTTGAGCCGTTGGTGATGAGGATACTCTCCCGGATGGTGAGTGTGCAGTAGTACCACACCAACAGGAAGTTAAACAGGGCATCGAGGGCTCTGAGGCAATAACAAAAAGCCTGAATGAGGTGTGTCTCCATCACAATATACAGTTGATTTTCAGTCCATTCCACCTTAAATCTACAGACAAGCTGGAGGAAATCTCACCTGTAGCTGAACAGAAAGCGACATGTGAAGGAGAAGATGAAGAGGATGACGGTGAGGATCAGCTTGAACTTCTCATATTCGTCTTTGTAGGCAAATCTGGTCAGTGAAGGGAAAAAAAAAAAAGATTATTAGCTTGATGACTGCACTTTTAAAAAGACATTTTTAGGTTGCGTCAGTGCGACTCACTTGGACAGTTTGTTGAGGAGTGTTACGTTGACATTTCCTAAAACAAGAGCGAGGTATAACCTGAGCAGGAAGAGGCATCAGTCAGTCGCAGTCGGAATATTTGTGTCGCTATAAAATGCAAACAGCTTCACCATACCCGTTCTTCTTTGGCAGAAAAGCTTCCATCTCAGAGAAAGCATCTGCCCTCTCTCTGATGGAGTCCTCCATTCCAGCGATGGCGTCCACGTCTTCTGGACTTAATTTGGTTGCTGGCTGATTTTCTTTGCATCTAATTGTGGAAAATAACATTAAGTTATGTCTTTAACACAGCAGACACTTTGTATGCCTAATTACCAACATATTTAAAGATCATTAGGTCTTTTTTTTGTATTTTATCTACTTAAGTTTCAACATATGACCGATCAGACATAACATTCTGAATAACACTGATTATCTCTTCATCATGGCTCCTGATAGTTGGTTGGATTTATTAGGCAGCAAGTGAACATTTTATCCTCAAAGTTGATGTTAGAAGCAATAAAAATGGGCAACTGTAAGGATTTGAGAGTTTAACAAGACGACTGGGTCAGAGCATCTCTAGAACTGCAGCTCTTGTGGGTTGTTCCTGGTCTGCAGTGGTCAGGATCTATCAAAGTGGTCCAAGGAAGGAACAGTGGAGAACCAGTGACAGGTTCATGGATGGTCAAGACTCATTGATGCACATGAGGAGGAAGGCTGGTCCATGTGGTCCGATCCAACAGACTGCTGAAGAAGTTAATGCTGGTTCTCATAGAAAGATGTCAGTTTGTTGCATGTAGGACCAGTCAGGGTGCCTATGCTGAGCCCTGTGCACCACCAAAAGACCAACAGTGGACATCAGAACTGGACCACAGAGCAATGGAACAAGATAGTCTGGTCTGGTGAATCACATGTTTTGTGTAAATCGTGTAATGTGTAAATCATGCTGGTATTCCTCCTTGTTTACGCTGTTCTTTTCCCAGCTGGGCACATCTTTGCAAGCAAACAAAACTACTAACAAAATGCCTAAAATTATCCAAATCTCATCAAAAAAGAACCGAAACTAGTCCAAAATGACTAAAATGTATGTAAAATCTGTCCAAAATTAGGTGATGTCTAAAACTTGTCCAAAATGCATGTAAAATTGTCCAGAATGACCCAAAATTTATCCAAAACATGCAAATAGAAGAAAGAAGGTGCAAAAATAACATGTCCTTGTGTGCACTGTTCTGCTTCTAGCTGCACGCATCATTGTAAATACACAAAACTAGACTCAAAATGTGTCTACAAAGACATAAATCTTGACTACGATTACCCAAAAATGGTCCAAAACGACTAGAACTTTTCTAAAATTTCAAAAATGTGTCTAAATTCTATCCAAAATAAGGTGAAATTAAGGTGAAGTTCATCCAAAATTGATCCAAAATGGCAGAAAAAAAAGTCTAAATTCATTCAAATGTGTCCAAAATAGCATCTATTTCAACTCTCCTACTACTTTTAAATTTGCTAACATCTTTTATCCTTGGGGTTAATTTGACTCCAGAAATTTAAACCTCCAAGAAGGTGGCCTGGTCTGATGAATCATGCTGGTATTCCTCCTTGCTTACACAGTTCTTCTCCCAGCTGTGCACATCGTTGCAAGCAAACAAAACTACTAAAACAATGCCCCAAATTTTTGAGATCTCATCAAAAAACAACCAAAACTAGTCCAATATGACTAAAACTTATCTAAAATTCCTAAAATGTGTCCAAAATTAGGTGAAATCTGTCCCAAATGATGAAAACTTGTCCAAAATGCATAAAAAATTGTCCAGAATGACCCAAAATTAGTCCAAAACGACACAAATGTGTCCAAAAAAAGTCAAATTGTGTACGTAAGGACTACAACATTCTGAAAATGACTCAGAATGACTCTAAAATGACATAAATCTTGTCAAAAATATTTTTCTAAATGTCCCACATGACTAAAACTGATGCAAAAATTTTGGTCAAATCCATCCAAAATGACCTAAGTTTATCCAAAATTAGTCCAAAATGAATCAAAATTCACATGGATGGTCGGGTGCATCGCTTACATGGGAACACATGGCACCAGGATGCATTATGGAAAGAAGGCAAGCTAGTGGAGGCAGCATGATGCTTTGGTCAACGTTCTGCTGGGAAACCTTGGGTCCTTCCATCCATGTGGACGTTGCTTTGATACGTACCACCTACCTAAGCACTGCTGCAGACCATGGACACCCTCTCATGGAGACGGTATTCCCTGATGGTTCAGGAATGGTTTGAGGAGCACAACAACCAGTTTGAGGTGTTGACTTGGCCTCCAAGTTCCCCAGATCTCAATCCAATCCAGCATCTGTAGCATGTGTTGGACAAACAAGTCTGATCCATGGAGGTTCCACCTCACAACTTCCAGGACTTAAAGGATCTGCTGCTAACATCTTGGTTCCAGATACCACAGAACACCTTCAGGGTCTAGTGGAGTCCATCACCAACACGGTATTAGACAGGTGGTCATAAAGTTAGGCCTGATCGGTGTTTGGGCTCCTGAATCCTGAATAAGCTAAACAAACTTTCATAAGACCACTGAAAACAGCATTTTACCATCAGCTGAGAACATCGTGCATCTTCCTGGTGAACCTCTGACCAATACTTACTCTTCTAGCGACACAGTGAGCTCTTTCAGCTTCTTCCTCTGACGTGCGATTGCACCCGAGCAGCTGTCCTGCAGTTTGGTCACTTCCTCGAGTTTCTGTTTATATAGACGATGGGTGTCCTGGTGGTGAAAAAAAAGATTCCACAGTTTAATCTTATTGACATTTCGAATGATAATAACCTTCCTTCTGCTCTCCATAGATTTAATTATGTCACTGTATGTTATTTATGTGCCCATATACTGCATGGGAGGTGCATTTAGAATGAGGATTGTTCTTCTCCATCAATAATGTGAGCTATAAAAGTACTTAGAGTCACTTGGGTTCCATTGAATGTTAGTAAGTCCATTTATGTGCTTTTGTACATTTTCAAAACACTTTGGCCGATACTGACCTGGTTAAGTGGATCAGGTATCAGCTACAACATGACCTGTCCATATTAAACAGAATTTCTTGGTCAATATAATCATTAGTTTAGATTCATTTATAACTGTGGACCGGACACTCAGTTTTTTCCCTTGGCCACATGTTGTCTTACAGACAGAAATAACTGTAGAAACTGCTCAAATAACTCTAAACATCTGTCAAATATAAAATTTTAAAGTTTAATTTGGGCACCTTTACACTGTAAAATATCCCACTTAAAAAAATGTGAAAATATGGAAGCAATCGTGCCAGAAAATATACATTAACTGTAAAAATAACTGTAAATATCAAGAAAATAAATGTCTGGTATTAATTTAACCCCTAAAAACCCATTGATGTGTATCAGAGTAACATATTTAGAAGTTTAGTTTCTACACTGTAAAAACTAATCTTGTTCATATATGGCAGCAGAAAGGCCAGAAATAACTTTAAAAACTGCTAAAATAACTCCAAATATCTATAAAATATAACATTCTGTGCACATTTTCACCGTAAAAAGATCTCTCCTTCATTTAAAGTTCCACTGAAACAGTCTGAGGTTAAACAGTTACTGAAAATGAAGTACCTTTGCAGTATTTTGAGCTGAAACATTAAATTACTGGGAGATTTTTATTAATTTGCTGAAAAGTGGCACAACACAGGACCTTTAATACACTGTATTATAGAAACACAGCTAAAATCCTGCATTGAAATCATTCTTAAAAGTAACTTATAGAGAAGTACAGAATGTCCTTCTGACATGTAGAGCAGCAAGTCAAAGTAGCTCTAAATTTTACTTAAATTCCCTTTTTTTTTGGAAATCTTTAAGTTTATCTGACAATAAAATGTTGTTTAAAAGGTACTTGATGTAAAACTTGGTATTTCTACTTTACATTTAAGCTGGTTTAGAGTCTGAACCTTTCTTTTACTGCTGTCAGATTCAACACTAAACTCAGGTTTTTGCCTTAAAGTTTCCAAACAACCAACACCCGCGGTGCTCCATCAAAACAGCGCCGTAACGGGACAAATGTCACATCGGTTCCGCTGAGGTGACAGCAGCTAAAGTCCGCTTAAATCCGGTTAAACTTTCGCTGAGTTTTACTTTTTCTCTCAACTCTGACGAAACTATAATCTGGAGCTGCTGCTGCTGGAGCCGCTGAGGCCGGACGGTCCGGGTCCAGCCGCCCCGGACCCGTTCCCGACCCGTTCCCGACCCGTCCAACGGCCCGGACCGACCTGGATGTGCTGGTAGTCCCGCTCCAGATCCTCCCATTCCCGCAGACACTCGGAGAAGCCGCTCGGACTGAACAACATGTTCTACTGAGACATCAGGGAACCTCCCGGACTTGGTTAATAGGCAACAGTTGGACGGACGTTAACGTCAAAACGGCACCGACGAACCGGCGAGACTCACCGACGGCTCCTTCAAAATAAAAGCCTGAAGTTATTAAATCTAGTCTGCAGCTCTGGAGCAAAAAAATAACAAGAACAATAATAATATTAGTAATCATAATCTCTACATATTTAGATGTCTAGATTCTAGACAGTAAAAACAAACAAACAAAGAAAAACCGTAGAATATATGGCAGCAGAAAGGCGAGAAATAATTGTAAAAATTGTGAAAATATCTGTAAATATCTAAAAAAAAAAAAAATATTCAGTCCCGATTTATCCCCTAACAACTCTCCACTGTCCATCAAAGTTACACATTTAAAAATTTACATACACATATAGACAGAAATGGCTGGAAAAATTGCTCAAATAACTCCAAATATAAAGTACAACATTTTTTTATTGTAAAAGTGAAAATATGACATCAAGCACGCCAGAAAAAAAACACACTGACTGTAAAATCTGCAAAAATAACAACGAATATCTAAATAAATAAATAAAGTGAGAAAAAAATCTTGTTGCAAAAACACAAGCACAAAAGAAAATATGTCAGCAAGAGTGAAAGAAAAAGACACATTACCTGTAAAACTGCAAAAATAATTGCAAATATCTAAAAATAAATTTAAAAATATGGCATTAATCTAACCTCTAAAAACTCACATCTATCTATAAAGTTACATATTTAGAAGTCTAGATTGTGCAGATTGACATTGATTTTTTTTTTTAACTTTACAGGATTGGGTCAATAGTTGTTGTTTTTTTTGGTTTTTTTAATAGTTTTTTTTGTTAGTTTTTTTACAGAGGAAACCATGGGAACCTGAATCCCTGTTTTAGAGACTTCCATGTGTCTTTTGTTGTTATATTTATACATTCTATAGTGAGTGTTGAGCAGGAGGCAGATCCTCGCCACCGCTCCAGATTCCTGCAAAGGAAAGCCCAACTTACAACAAAATAATAAATTAGGCAATTAAATTTTTCCAGTCCATCATTTTTAGAGAAGTTAGTTTATTTGATATACTGTTATAACGTTTATTCTGTGTTGTTGCCTATTTTGTCAAGATGAAAAATATGTAATAAATTTTGTTTGTAATGCACTTTTCATTTAGGCAACATCTCAAAGTGCTAGCATGGCAAATAAATGCCATGCTATCTATCATTTGCAACTGAAAAAAGGGGAACATTTTACACCAATGCATTTAAAAGCATTTGTAATCAAATCTGTATTTTTTTCAAAATTATTAAAAAAACAAACAAAAAACCAAACAAACAAACAAAAAAACCCACCCTGTTCAGACACGAGTAATTCCAAAATTTTGTGGTCATCGTGATTAAATTCAGATTGTAGCTGACTGTACAGGGCATTACTTAAGAGTTAGTATCTTTTACAAGAAGTTAGTCTTATGGATGCAAAATGAATTTCAGTGTGAGCTCAATATAAAGTAAATCTTTTTCTCTTCCATAATAATATATGTAACAATGCTGCTTTGTTTATCATGTATATAGCGGTGATTAGGCTGAGTTTGTTTTAAATAGGAAAGTAGCTGTCTTTTTAAAAGTCCAGTCTAATATAATTCCAACTTCTGTACTTTTATTTTTAATTTCCACTCGGTGTATCGGCGCTAACAGTGGGGTCAGCTTGCAGCCGTCTCGTCCAATCAGATTTTACGCTGGTGGTTCGTTCCTCGTTTCAGCCAATCAGCAGCCGCGACTTTAAACAACCGCTCCTGATATTTCGGGAAGTGTAGCTCTGAGTTCAGGCTCTCAGGCAAAACTAGTGACGTTAAAACTCTTCTTTCAGGAGCAGCGTTTGGCGAGATAACACCAAAACTCTGCCGTGATTAAAGAACGGAAGACATTTATGTTAGAGTCGTTATTCGGTCGGTTCTGCTTCCGGAAGACGCTGTTTCCCTGCGAGGTAAAGTTTAGGGTTGAAGTTCTCAACGGTTTCTTGGCTGGTGGCCTGTATTTTTAGCTCTTATGTAACACAGTGAAGTGGGGAAACTGTCATCTCCAATATTTGTTGGCACCTCTGGCAGATCCATGTATGGACCAGAACACGACTAATGACTCTTAGAGGCTTAAATCAATAAATGAATCATAGCTTTTTATTAAAAACAGAAGAGATTTGATGTATTATACAGAGACACTCACTTTTACTCTGCGTCTTCACATTAGAACACATGGAATCATGTTGTAAACAAAGAAGTGTTAAACAAACCAGGATATGTTTTATATTTTAGATTCTTTGATGACAGCTTTGTACAGTCCTGGCATTCTCTCAGTCAGCTTCATGAGGTCTCCTGGATGGGTTTCCAACAATCTTGACGGAGTTCCCAGAGATACTGAGCATTTGTCGGCTGCTTTTTCTTAACTCTGCGGTCCATCTCATCTCAAACCATCTGGATTAGGTTTAGGTCACCTCCTTTGGTCTCACAAAGACACAGCGGTTAGAGACTACCCTGGATGGTGTTGAGTTAACAGGTGTCAAGAGTCAATTTGTGGAGTTACTCACCTTCTTAATGTGTTTGAGACCATCAGTTGTGTTGGGTTAGTACACAGTGAGAACTACCCAGCTCAGTACAGAGAAACGACAGTCTATCATAACTTTAAGGTGTGAAGGTCAGTCAATTCAGAAAATTTCAACAACTTTGAACGCAGCCCCAAGTGCAGGCAAATAGCATCAAGTGCTACAACGAAACTAGCTCACATGAAGACCACCCCAGGAAAGGAAGACCAAGAGTTAAAGTTCATTAGAGTCACCAGCCTTAGAAACCACAAGTTAACAGCACCTCAGATTAGAGCCCATATAAACTCCTTACAGAGTTCAAGCAGCAGACAAACCTCAACATCAACTGTTCACAGGAGACTCTGTGAATCAGAAGCCACTACTGAGGATGAACAACAAGACGAGGAGAAACACAATGAATGGACATTCGACCAGTGGAAATCTGTGCTGTGGTCTGATGAGTCCAAATCTGAGATCTTTGGTTCCACCTGCCGCATCTTTGTGGGACCAGAAAAGGTGGATGGATGGTCTCTACATGCATGGTTCCTATTGTGAAGCATGGAAGAGGAGGTATGATGGTGTTGGGGTGCTTTGCTGGTGACACTGTTGGGGATTTATTCCAAACTGAAGGCACACTGAACCAGCATGGTTCTACTACAGCATCCTGCAGCGACATGACATCCCATCCGGTTTGTGTTTAGTTGGACCATCACTTATTTTTCAACAGGACAATGACCCCAAACACACCTCCAGGCTGTGGAAGGACTATCTGACCAAGAAGGAGAGTGATGGGGTGCTGCATCAGATGACCTGGCCTCCACAGTCACCTGACCTAAACCCAATCCAGATGGTTTAGGATGAGATGAACCACAGAGTGAAGGCAAAAGGGACAACAACTGCTCAGCATCTCTGGTGACTCCTTCAAGACTGTTGGAAACCCATTTCAGGTTCTACCTCATGAAGCTGATGGAGAAAATGCCAAGGTGTGCAAAGTAGTAATCAAAGAATCTAAAATATGAAACATTCTGGTTTAACACTTTTTTGTTCACTAGATAATTCCATATGTGTTCTTTCATAGTTTTTATGTCTTCAGTATTAATCTGCAATGTAGAAAATATTTAAAATAAATAAAAACTCTGAATGAGAAGGTGTGTCCAAACTTTTGAGTGGTAGTGTATGTATCCACAATATGAAGATGAATTTCTTTATTAACTGTAGAATCCACTAATGTACTCCTTTATTAATAATGGAAGTCAGCTATTTTTATGACATTTCAAGGGGATATTAATGGACTGAAAAAAGTCTTTTTATTGGAATTTTTGCACAGTTTAAGGAGTTTTTCAGGAGGAAACATCCATACTTTGAAACACCATAAAAATGACTCCTTAATAAATACCTAAAAGTGTCTAAAGGTTTCTGATTAAGGCACAAAGGCTGGCTTTGGTGGTTTTTCGGTGAATGTAGGGGGTCTCTTTCCCTTAAAACCTTGCAAAATCAATTAAAATCCATTGTTTTATCTAAATTTAAATAATTAATTCAAATTAAATTATAATTAAATACCTTAATTAGCCATTAATAATCACTATGAAACTAATTAGGTTAATGTTCTGCATTGAGGCTCTATTAATTTACCCATGTTTAATGATTAAATTGAGTGATTTAATGACCCTTCAAATGGATATTTAATGACAGTTTTTATGGACTTTTTACACAATTCATTTATTATCCTATTGTTTTGTATCGACCCCTGAAACTGCATGTTTCTATGAAGGTGCAAACTAAAGGTTAGTTTTCATGGTTTTATGAAAATACTTTGTTCTGTCCAATGGTAGCCTATTTCTAGATAGAGTGTCAGCACAAAGCACACACTCCAAAAATGTAATTAATGCTGTTATGTCAACAATTTCCACTTTTTTGTGTTTTTATGAAATTATAAATTTAGGTGACACTAAGTGACTCATGAGTATCAGATAATTCCATCATTATAGAGTCAATGTGGATTTAATCCAAAGTTCACCTAATTAAACTCATTAATTTGGCCACATGGAGTACATTCTTTAGAAGTCAGTGTGATCTATGTGGAACTATGAAGATTTAACAAGACAGCACACAGTGAGTGTTAAATTTCCTCAGCTTTGGAGAACTGCAACCTCTGAGCTGCAAAAGTTTCAAATTTCCTGGCAGCTAAAATTGACTTGTTTTGTCTTTTTTATTGTATGCAGTAGTATTTGTTTATCCAGAGCATTGTCATAATCGTTCCTTGTTAAAGTTAAAGTCCAGAGATGTCAGTCAGCTTTGTTCCCATGATGTGAAGCTCCCAGTCAGACAGCTGCTGCAGAAACCCAGAGTTGGGCCTCATGGCGGGTTTACATTTCAGAACGTACTTCCAGGCCTCCTGAAGAAAGATTGAGAGAAGAGGATCGATACCAATCTGCCATTGAAAAGAATACTTTAAAAGATTGTAAAATTCATTATTTGGAGCCTAAAAGTGTGCAGACTTTTTTCTGTTTATTTTTTATCTTGTACCTGAAGAATCTTTCGTTGGCTGTGTGCCCATATGGGACGTCTCCAAGACTGATAGCGCTACGTAAAACCACATCTATCTATCTATCTATCTATCTATCTATCTATCTATCTATCTATCTATCTATCTATCTATCTATCTATCTATCTATCTATCTATCTATCTATCTATCTATCCATCCATCCATCCATCCATCCATCCATCCATCCATCCATCCATCCATCCATCCATCCATAACATTTAATACAGAGTGATGCTGAATAGTACTGCTGGTTATTGGGACCAACAGTTTCCTGCATCCAACTCTCTCTTGTTCAATATTCCTTTGCAGTATAGAGCTGGAGTCCAGAAGCAGTTAGCTTAGCTTAGCATAAAGACTGGGGGCAATTAAAGGAGGAACAGCTTGTCTAGCTGTGTCCAAAATTCAGACCGGCTCAAATATCTCTGAAGCTACTGTATGAACGCTGTCTATCCTGTTTGGTTGCATGAACTGAAATCCAAAAAGTGACAGTTTGTTGTTTTGGAGGGTAATTTAGTGCTGAAGCTATTCTAAATTCCAGATGCAGGATAAACTATTGGTCATTAAGAGGTAGCTCCAACATGTTCATTTTTGCAGCTCTGTTCATGTTCAAAATACGTTTTTGAGCAGCTGCATGTCATGGCCTTTAAAAAGTCCAGCTTTTATTCTGATTTGGATCAAAAACACTGTGAACAGACCACATCTGTCACTGAACGGAACGAAGCCCACTTGCCTCCAGAGAGTATTTGAGGTGATGCATGAGAAAAGCAACGGCCACGGCACTGCAGCGGCTTCTTCCCTGCCTGGAAGCTAGCAGGACACGAGAGTCAACGTTGATGTGTGAACCTGGAAACAGGGAGGTAGAAAGGTTCACCTCTACACCACCCAATCTATGGAAAAGAACTGCATTCATGGCAAATATAGTAAAGAAAAATCTCAGTTCATTCCCTGTTACGATCAATAAAACTTCTGAAGGACAGATTGCACAGTACGTATAATCTCAACTGTGTATAAAATTGTTACACTTTTAAAACATCCGTTGACAAAATCGTTTGTGATTTAAATTCAA
Source organism: Amphiprion clarkii (assembly GCA_027123335.1). Classification (NCBI taxonomy): domain Eukaryota; kingdom Metazoa; phylum Chordata; class Actinopteri; family Pomacentridae; genus Amphiprion; species Amphiprion clarkii. Next base: position 4,636,986 of record CM049581.1, on the reverse strand, counting down.
CATTTCTGAATTGTATTCCATGATTAAAGATATTGGAGTTTATCCTGAACTGAGACATCCTACGGCATTTTACATTTATGTTTGTATTTGTGATCATAACTGTTGACAGATTGCACAATGTCCCATTACAATTCATCCAACTATAAAACCTTGAATGGCCAAAATTCGCTTGTTTCTGGCTTACACTACCGTTCAATAGTTTGGGGTCACAAATGTACTTACTTTTGAAAGGAAAGCAGTTTTTTTTCAATGAAGATAACATTAAATGAATGATAAATCCAGTGTAGACATTGTTAATGTGGTAAATGACTATTCTAGCTGGAAACGGCTGATTTTTAATGGAATATCTCCATAGGGGTACAGAGGAACATTTCCAGCAACCATCACTCCTGTGTTCTAATGCTACATTGTGTTAGCTAATAGTGTTGAAAGGCTCATTGATGATTAGAAAACCCTTGTGCAGTTATGTTAGAACATGGATAAAAGTGTGAGTTTTCATGGAAAGCGTGAAATTGCCTGGGTGACCACAAACTTTTGAATGGTAGTGTATGTAAATGTGAGAACAAATCTATCTCCTTATTGATTAAAGTGTGGGCACAACTTACCAATAAAACTACAGATCCTTTCAAAACTTGAATACAAATCAGACACCACAGTGTCAGCAACTGGGATGTTAAGGATGGTCTGGTCCCCCTTGATAGACCTAGATCTAACAGAAGTAAAAAGAAATTTAGAATAAATTCAGAATTTTCTCAGATATTTCAAATCCTGAGTCCTGCCTTACTCTGGAGTGTCACTCTGTGAGATGCTGATGACGGCGCTGATTTTCAGGTCTCTGAGGACGATTGTGTCCACGCTTTGCTTCTGGTCACCCATATACAGCAGTCCTGGTACGATCTCCACTGGATAAACCTTCAGGTTCTCCAGCTCCTGAGAGAATTCAGAAATAATTTAAAGCCTCACCCAGAAACAAGCAGTGTAACTTCCATTTTGGGGCATCACTCAATACTATAAAGTCAAACATTATTGTCCACAAAAACTCAACAATAGAAGCAATCAAAGAACAAAGGAGTTGAGCGTCAGGCTGGCTGCTGTTGCTTCAGGACAATGCATCCGTCCAGACAACAGAAGCAGTTAAATATGAAGCTTCCTAACCCGACCTGCACCGTCTGACTTCTATCTGTTGCTCAGACTGAAGTGTTGAAGAGGATCTGGAGGCTCAGAATTCTACCTACTTCCATGAAGCTTTAACATCGGTGGACCAAGTGCCCTGGAGTTAAAGAAGACTTTGTTGGAAAAAGCAATGCAAGAACAATCTTTCTCCGGTGACGTTTTCTGGTGAGGCCGAGAACTTTTTGAAGTTTCCTCGTATACTGAGCCACTAATCTTTGCCTCTTTGTGGAGTTGAGTTGAAATCAAGTTTCTGAGGCTGCCTATTAAATACAAGGTAGAAGGAACAACATCAGCGTGGTGGTATCAGATTGTGCTGCACCAAACAGCAATGGAAAGTCTGGTCTACATCACTGAATTGGACAAACACTGTCTTTTGTCTGGTTCTGTGAAATTGATTCCTCCAGACTTTTTCCCATCTGGACGACTGAAATGAACCTTCAAAGACATAACTAAGAGTGTGTGACTCTTTAGGTGAACTGTGTCTGTGTTTTATTTTACCATGATGGTGTAAAGGATTTTCTCAGTCCTTAAAAAAGGGTAGAGCGCAGAGAACTTCTCAAATCCTCCTCTGACTACATGGACTGGACGGAGACTCGCCTTCGCCAGAGTCTGAGCACAGTCGACTGCTCTACCTGGAATCAGTGAATCTGATGAGCATCACACAAAATCACCATGCAGATATTTGTAGTTAAAATGTGTTTGAGAAGCTGAGGACCTCTAGCTTTATTCTGCCACAGCTGTGCAGGAAATAAAGTTTTTTTTACCACTTTATCCAACTACCTTGTTCCTGTAAACAGCTTGTGTTGCTGTCGTAAACCACCACATGATGCATGCTGTCCACCTCCACGACCTCTGGCAGCAGGAATGTGTCCTCTGAATCCTGGAAAGAGTCACACAGAGGAAGATTTCACAAAGCTTTAGTGAAATCACATGTTTTTGTAGACATTTGAAGTGAAAATATTTACATAAGTAACAAGAAAAGCACTCAGAGAGCAGTACTCCACCAGTCATTGTATCATTTCTGAGCTTCCCTGAAAAATTCATCCAAATCCGTTAGTCCGTTTTTGAGTAATGTTGCTGACAGACAGATGGACAGACAGACAAACCAACACCGATCGTCACATAACTCCACCACGTTCTCTGGTGGAGTAATAAAAATACTACAAAATAAGTAACTGTGGAAAGTACAAAAGTGCAGGGATGTAGAACATGTAGATAAAATAAAATGCTTACTAAGTCTCTTAAATCCACATGTGCCCAAGTCTGCTTACTAAGGGCGGTGATATATTTTCCATGTTTGTACAACATAAATATCGTCGTTTCCCCAAGCCTGTGAGAGACTATGGACGTCTGTGCACAGCTTAAAACAGGGGTGTCGAACTCATTTTAGCTCAGGTGCCACATGTAGCCCAGTTTGATCTGAAGTGGGCCAGACTGGTAAAATCATCACATACTAACCTATAAATAACTAAAATTTCTCTTTGTTTTAGTGCAAAAAAAGTACATTCTGAAAATGTTGACACTTAATGAACTGTCTTTTCAGACAACCTTATGAACAACCTGGAATTTCTTACAAAAAAATAAGTGAAATATCAACAAAATTACTCCTCAGTTTATCATTTCCACATTACAACTTACAGATCACAGAGTGTCTACAAAGGCACATAACATTCAGTCACAGGTATCTGGAACTGAACAATCTCAAAACAAGGTCAATGTCAAAGTCTAGAATTTTTTTTAAATTTACGGTTTTAACAAATGTACAATTTGTTTTCTTTGTAAGTTTTATACCGCCGCAGGCCGGATTGGACCCTCTGGCAGGCCAGTTTTGGCCCGTGAGCTGTATGTTTGACACCCCTGGCTTAAAATGTGTCGTAGACTATGCTGATTGGTCGTATTTGTGAACGCAGGAATATGTTGATGTGCATGTAAGCATTGGAGTCCTCCAAGTTGACTCCAGAGTATGAGAAATTTAGCGTAAAGGCAACAATTACGTTTGTGGTGGTCTAGAATTCATTTATTGTTATTGAACAATAAAAGTAAACAGCAATCCTGTGAGTGCATTCACACAAACAGGCAAGTCTTTTTTTTAAATACAGTAAAAAATGTGCAAATAAAAACTATAAAAATATTGTAAAAAGTAGTATATACATGAGTAACCTGTGAAAACAGTGATAAAGCTTATTTGGTGTATTAGGAACACGATACGATATGATGTGTGAAAATGTGATGAAGAACTGCAAAAAGTACACAGAAGATGCAGCTGTCTGTAAACATACAGGCTCAGTACACATCTGGAGGGTAGCGTATAAGAAGAAGCATAAACTGTAGATATTTCCAGATTGTGTAAATGTAACTGAATAAACTGCTTCTAGACACTCAGGTCCAGACAGTTAGTGTCAGAGTTTAGTTCTTTTAAGGTTCTTGGGTGGAAACAAACGGAAAAAACAGCTTCTACACCAAAAATGAAGAACTTAGTGGTCGGTTTGTGCTTTAGACGCCACCATCTCCTCATTACTCAGCTCATTACATTTCAGTTTCCTGCCTCCACTCCTCCCTAAAATGACTGAAAGCTCTCTACAAACTGAGGTGTTCTGAAGCACTAGTCTCCATGTTAGCTGCTTCTTAACTCACCGAAATGAATTCCTGTTCAGTGGCCACCATCACTGAACAACAGTCTGTGTGTGAAACTAATTCTTGTGCGATGCGTGGAATTCCCACAGCGTCAAACGTCTGCCTGTTTTAATAATCAGTCTGTTCCTGAAGCTGCAGACAGGCATGAATCAAGCACACGGTGATGCTCTGTACGTACCAGTCTGCCGTTAATAGCTGTTACGATGTGACTCGTGTAGTAATCTTGGGTTTCACGAGCATCTAGAAAATAACATTCAGTACAAAATCAGTTGAACTGAATGGATGCAGAGCTACTGAGCACATCCACTCCAGCAGGAACTTGCATTAACTTACCCACCAAACAGAGGTAGTTGATCTCTGCCAGCCTCGACACACAGCGGCGCTGGTTCAGGAGGTTGTAGAGCTCAGACGGTTCACACATGATGATTTCAGCCATCGCAGCAAGAACAAGAGAACGGGAACAAACATCAAGAGGACCTTAATGTTTTAATTAGCTTGACCTGTAGGGAAACACTGCATCTACAAGTGAACATGCTGTCTGTTGTTTGTGTGAGTTCTGTTGCTAAGCAACTCAACAGCTTCCCTGATTGGTGGCTGGTGATGATGTAAGCAGGGTGTCAAACTCATTTTAGTTCAGGGGCCACATTCAGCCCAATTTGATCTCAAGTGACCAGTAAAATCACAGCATAATAACCCATGAATACAACTCCACATTTTTTCTTTGTTTTAGTGCAAAAAGTACATTCTGAAAATGTTCACATTTAATGAATTATCTTTTTGCAAAACATTATGCACAAATACAACATCAGTTTTATTATTTTTTGAACTACATTTTATTTTTATTAGTTTGTTATTTATTATTATAGTTTTATGATTATATATATATATATTATATATATATATATATTATATATATATATATATATATAGTTTGTTCTTTTTTCTTGCTAATATTCTTTCTATATTTGAGTATTACAGTGTTAAGAAAAATAAGTGAAACTTTAACAACATTATGCCTCAGTTTATCATTTGCACATTACAACTTATAGATCAGAGTATCTACAAACACTCCAAAACATTTATTCGCAGGTGTCTGGAAGCGAATGATATAGTATTTTAATTTATGATCAAAAAATCAAAAGTCAACAACACAAACAACAAAAACAAGACAAAATATTACAAAAATGAGACAACACACGAAACAAAACAAAATAAGAGACTAAAATGTGACAAAAAATGGACACAAACAAGACAAAAAAAATGGCAAAAAAGGAACAAAACAACAAAAATTAGACAAAAAATGACAAGCGAGACAAAAACGAAAAACAAAATGACAGAAACATGAGACGAATGTCAGACAAAAAAAACAAAAAAACAACAAAAACAAGACAAAATATTGCAAAAATAAGACACAAAATGGCAAAAGAACAATGAGCAATATAGTATTTACTTTATAATCAAAACAACTTGTCTAGAAATTATTTTAAATTTATATTTCTAAAAATTTACAATTTTCAGTTAATGTCTTCTCTATAATTTTACATTTCACAAAGTCGTCCACATGTTTGACAGTCCTGATGGAAAGCCTTAAAGTCACAACCATCAAGTTCTTAATCATGTAAATCATGTTTATCCACATATATAGCCAAAATGTGTTACATTTTTTATTTCTGTTGGTCACACAAACAAATATACAAACCGATTACTGGACATTATTGACTTTAATTCTTCTTTTTCTTGTAAAAAGATGAAAAATCTTTAAAAAAAAAAAAAAGCTTCAAAATTACTGAGAAATGCTGAACGATGATTTGGTAACACATGGGGACCTCTGCTGGTCACTTTGGGAAAAACACGCAAATGTTGTCTTTGACAACAATCATCTTTTTTAAAAATTGGAAATGAAATGACACATTGTTTAACACTAGTGTGAGAAACTACAGTTCAGAACAAGATAGACCAATAATTCTAATCTGTAAAATTCATGTAAAATCAAGATAAAATGGTCATTTTGTTCCAGATCCACATTACACTCATCCTTCATACTTGTTAGAGAGCGCTCTGGGAAGCGACTACAATCAGAATTAGCTTTTGTTTACTATCATGGACGAGTGAAGAAACCAGAAAATGTTCACATTTAATATGCCGGAATCAGAAAATGGAGATTTTACCCTGAAAAGTTACTCAAACCAATAAATTCTCTGAAGGTACTTGCCTCCTCCTAATCACTAATATTTGCTAATAATACAATCTAGCAGATTTTACTGAAGTTTCATAGAGTTTGTTGGATCTATCTGGGTAAAAAAAAAATGATTAAAAGTACTTAAATCCACATTTCTGTAATGGGAACCGAACCTCCTTCACTTTATTCATTCTTTCTCTATATTATATATTAGTAGATTTCATTAGTCTAATCTCCTAGTGTATGCTTTTGTAAATGTTAATTTTTTATTGTAGATGTTTCAGTTTGTAGCCTAATATATATATATATGTTTTCTTCTTATTCTGTAATTACCTTTACCTTGGACACACATTGTACTCAAAATTGAAATGACTGACAAATTGTAAATGGGTCGATGCTCTTTTAGAAAGTGTATAAGGTGCAAAGAAGAAGCCAAACATGCCTAAACAATCCTAACATCTGTACTGGTTAGTGCGTATATATAAAATGTATTAATAAAACAACAACAGGATATAATACGAAATTTGGAACATGATGAACAGTTTCTGTTGAGTATATTTAGCTGATAAAAATAATTCAATGTAAACTGTTGGTTCAGTCAGTTTTTTTAAAGCATTGAAAGTGCTTAAACATTTATAAGAATCCACCTTTACAGTCTCTGAACCTCCTCATCTTTCTCCATTCGTTCTCTATGGCATGTGGGTGTAATATATTTTTGGCCACTAGCGGGATTTTGGGGGCGCTGTTTCCCCGCTTTGGATGAGGTCACAGCCGGTTCAGTGGAATATTTCTGAGCCGTTTTTAATAACTTACTTCTGTAATCATAAACCTACATGTGGGATAATTCCGGTTTATAGTGATTGTGGTACACTATTTTTTTTGAAAAATATTATACAGGAGACAGTGAAAAACTTATGTTTCCGCCCGGTTTCGAACCGGGGACCTTTCGCGTGTGAGGCGAACGTGATAACCACTACACTACGGAAACCCATACATGCCACCGTTCGCGCTGGCCGTCAAATTGGTGTCCATGTGACGTGTTCTGGCAAACTTTTCCTTTTCTTTTACACATAAAATGGACTAAAATGTCTCGCGCGTGTGTGAACGCTCACCGGTGGAGCCGCCAGGTGTGTGCACGAAGCTCCGCCCTCACCTCCTCCACCGGTGTCCGGTCAGGAGTAGCGCCAACTCACGGTGAATTAGACCGGTACCGGTGCGGAGGGATCCTTCTCTCCCCTCAGTGCTGCGGCTTTGTATCAGTCCGCACAAGTGAGCTGCTCTCCTATTGGTCAGAACCGTCACCTGATAAACCGTTAAACAGGTCAGATAGATGGATAGATTGATCAGCGACTGATTGGTTGGTTGCATGAGTCATTTTATAGTTTAGATTCAACAGCTCGTGTAAACTGAAGTAATCAAGTATTAATACTAGTCTGAGCACTTTACTCCAACCACATGAATCTGATAATGAAAACTAATACTTCTGCAGATACTCCTACAGATACTCATGAAACTTTGGCAGATACTCCTGATACTCCTGCAGGTACTCCAAATACTCTTGCAAATGATACGCCTATGGACACTTCTGATACTACTACAGATACTCCTAGAGATACACGAGATACTCCTGCAGGTACTACTAATACTCCTACAGATACTCCTGATACTTCTGCAGATACTTCTGCAAATACTCCCAATACTCCTACAGATACTCGTGATACTTCTGCAAATACTCCTGATACTCCTGTTACACCTACAGATACTCTGGATACTCCTGCAGGTACACAGAATACTCTTGCAAACACTCCTGATGCTCCTATGAATACTTCTGATACTCCTTCAGATACTCCTACAGGCACACGTGATACTCCTGCAGACACTTTTGCAGATACTACTAGTACTACTGCAGATATTCCTGATATTTCTGCAAATACTCGTGAATATTTCAGATACTCCTGCAGACACTTCTGCAGATACTCCTCACACTCCTGCAGATGTTCCTGTTACTTCTTCAGATACTCCTGATAGTAATATAGATACTCCTGATACTTTAGCCCATAGACAGATAGATACTATATTCATCTCCTTGGGGAAATTTAAGGCATCCAGTAGTTCACTACTGAAAATTAAGAAAAATAGCACGCTGGAAGAAGAAATAAGGTGCAAAATCGTATTTATATTTTACAATAAATGTTAAAATACAACAGTAATAATAATAATAATAATAATGATCATCATCATATACAATGGGGGACCCAGGATTATTGCACAGTTGAATTCTCCAGATATTCCTATAGATAATCGTGCAAATACTCCTGAGACTCCTCAATGTATTATTTAATTCTGTACCTCAAATAGCGTCACACACAAACTCAGACTCTCCAGTCTGACCTGCAGTCCCAGTCCGTCTAGTTGTTACATCACACACACACACACAGACACACAGACACACACACACACACACACCACACACACACACACACACACACACACACACAGAGCGTCTGGGCGGAAGGCAGCTCCTTATAAGGCTGCCAGGACGTCCGCTGCAGCGACAGGAAACACCATATTTGGACTGAAGCTGTGTTGTTTTTCCTGCAGGGAGCTGGCGGTGACAAAGTCTGATCCCATTGGCTGTTTGACGCAGACACACACACGCGCACACACACTTATAGGAGGCTTTAGTGCTGACATAAATGTCAGAGTACAGACGGAGTGTGTTCACTAAAACTGTCACTCTGTAATCTGCAAAACCTTTAAACTCTGACGTTTAATTTTCACACCAAAACTGTTTCTGCTGCATGTTGTTATTTTCCATGTTTTCCCATATTTATATTCTAAATATAATTTAAAGAGTAGTTTCAGATTTAACCTGCAGGCTTCAGATTTACTGAAAATTGCTTCAAGAGCGAAAACTGGAAAAATTTTAATTTTGTTTCAGGCCTGATTATAATGTGAGAAGAAAAGCAACACTTGGAGATTTAACAATCAGCTGTTTATATCATCAGCTAATAGTTCAATCAAGGAATCATTCTGTTGTTCAGTCTGAAATAAAGGCACCGCCAGGATTTAGACATTTTATTCTGGAAGCTCATTGCTTCAAAGAGGAAACAGTTTCAGTATAAAATCAAACACTGACCTGCATGTAAACGTCCCAGAACCTACTCAGTAGGTAAAACTCTTTGTATGTACAATATTCTACATGTAAACATTCTGTACAGACGTCCGCTCACACCAGCATCACATTAACATGGAACTCAGTCTGCGAGTCTCTGGATTCAGCAGTTTTCTCTTGATTCTGTTCTGACAGCTGACACAAGTTCAGTTTGTCGCCGACCTTTGACCTCGTCACAAATAAAACACAAAAATAAAACTCTGCAGTTTGATGTCAGTCTGAGGTCAAAGGTCGCGGCGGGTCAGGTGGACCTCCTGTCCGTCAGCAGATGTTGGAGCTGTGGGGGGAGGGCAGCTCCGTCTGAGGGCTCCCCATCGGAGAGGAGCAGGAGGAGGAGAGGAGGTGGGGTGACGGCGAGGAGGCGTAGGCCTGCGGCAGCGAGGAGGTGAAGCAGGGGGAGGAGCTCTGCATGCTGAGGGAGGAGGAGAAGAGTGAGGCGGGGGAGGAGGAGCTGTGGGCGGGGGAGGAGTAGGAGGAGCAGGGGGAGGAGGTGGGAGGCGTGGTGACGGCGGCGGAGGAGGAGCTCCGGTCCGTCTTCCGGTCTCGCTGCCGCTGGTGGATCTTAGTGTGTCTCTTGCGCTCGTCGCTGCGGGCGAACTTGCGTCCGCACTCGCTGCAGGCGAACGGCTTCTCTCCGGTGTGCGTGCGGATGTGCGTCGTCAGGTGGTCGCTGCGGCTGAAGCTTCGCATGCAGATGCGGCACTGGAACGGTTTCTGGCCCGTGTGCACGCGCACGTGACGCGTCAGTTCGTCGGATCGAGAGAAGCGACGGTCGCAGCCGTCGGCGGGGCAGGCGTAAGGCCGCTCGTGGGGCGGCGTCTTGCACTGCCGGCCTGCAGGTGACTTCCTGGGCCGGCTGGGCTTGGTGAGCTGGTAGGCGGGGCCATGGGGCTGGATCTGCGTGGAGAAGGCCTTGATGGTGGACAGCGGCGTGAGCGGAGGCTGGGGGGGCTTCTGGTCCTGGTTCAGGCCGAGCTCACCGTCCGGCGCCTGCTGAGGCAGCAGGTAGTCCGGGAGCATCGGCACCACCAGGGAGGGCGGCTGGAGGCCGAGTCTGGAGGCGGAGCTTGGGTAGGCGGGAGGAGGGCCCTGCGGCTGGAAGGCGTGGGGGGTCGGCTGGGAGTCGGCAGGGGGGAGGAGGGCGTCGGAGCCGGTGGTGCAGGTGTAGGTCGGCGTCGCAGAGAAGACGGAAGCCACGTCCGCAGAGCCGCAGCTGATCTGGACGGAGCTGAGCGTCGGCTGGGAAGGCGACATTGATGTCACTGATGATGTCACAGGTGATGAAGCGGAAGAGAGGCTGCAGCCTGCAGGGGGCGGAGCCGCCATGCTGACCAACCCGGTGAACAGGCTGAGCAGAGGCTCCGCCCACAGACCTCCACCGCTGCAGCTGGAGGCTGAAACTGCCGAAGGCTCGAAGGTGAAGCGTCCGCTGTAGGCCAGAGGGGTGAGACGAGGGGTGAGAGGGGGGAGGTTCTGCAGGTCCGGGAGGTCTGACAGCGAGTCTGAGAGGAGAAGAAGAAGAAAGTCAGAAACCAATCACAGCACACCTGAAGTTTGCCCTCATCTGATTGGCTAAGACTCCATAGATCATCAACAAGTAGTCTGCTTGTAATTATTGACAGTTTGATTTAAAGTTTATCCATTTTTCATGTTTCTGCCTTTAGTTAGTTAAGTTTTTGTTTTCATATTTGTGAATCTGTTGTTTTAGTCATTCTCAGGCCTCCATATTCACCAACTCTATTCTCAGTCAGATTCATTTGTTCAGGAATTAAATCAGTGAACATGTAAAAACAGGACACAGTGACTCATCAAAATCTCACCGAAAACCCTTAAGAACAGGTTCAGCTCTTTGCATAGATCTTTAAAATATGCTTTACTGGCATTGTTATTATTATTATTTTATTATCATTATTGTGTGCAGTAAAAGATGCAGGCAGGATTGAATTTAGATTGTAAGTTTAATCATCTTGGTGTGGTGTCATTAACAGTAAAGCTTCCCTTAAAGCAGATTCACTTAATCATCGTTATGTATGAAAACGCCTTTCAATGATTTCACTTTACTGAATGTTTTTCTTTGCTTTGCTGTTTGCTTTTTGAGCAGAAACATCATGAAATTTTCTGACTGTGACTTCAGTCTCTGGTTAAAACGTCATTACAGTCCACTATATTAAACTACAGTACATTAAACTACAGTCCACTACATTAAATTACAGTACACTACATTAAACTACAGTACACTACATTAAACTAAAGTACATTAACTACAGTACACTATATTAAACTACAGTACATTAAACTACAGTCCACTACATTAAACTACAGTACACTATATTAAACTACAGTAAACTACATTAAACTACAGTCCACTACATTAAATTACAGTACACTATATTAAACTACAGTAAACTATATTAAACTACAGTATTCTATATTAAACTACAGTAAACTATATTAAACTACAGTATTCTATATTAAACTACAGTAAACTATATTAAACTACAGTATTCTATATTAAACTACAGTAAACTATATTAAACTACAGTATTCTATATTAAACTACAGTGCACTATATTAAACTACAGTAAACTATATTAAACTACAGTATTCTATATTAAACTACAGTAAACTATATTAAACTACAGTATTCTACATTAAACTACAGTAAACTATATTAAACTACAGTATTCTATATTAAACTACAGTAAACTATATTAAACTACAGTATTCTATATTAAACTACAGTACACTGCACTACTCATTAAAGTTGCGTCTCTCTCTACATATGAACCGCTGCCCCTCCACTCCACCACCCGGCTGCTCACCTCCATACTCCCCGGGCTCTCCGCTCAGCAGACCGCCTCCCTCCGCTGCAGACGCCGCCAGCAGCGAGCCTCCTGCCGCGGCGTTCTGCAGCAGCATCTGCAGCTCCTCCAGCTTGGCGTATCCGTCCAGCGGGGAGAGCGGCGGCGGGATCCCGGACAGCGGGTCAGAGATCTGCAGGGCGGACAGGAGCAGCTCCGCTTTGGTCGCTGCCATCTCTGCGGGGGAAGACGAGTCGGAGGCGGCGGGTGTGGAACTCGGCGGCTGCTGGAGCTCTTCTCCCTGCACGGGGGCCGAGCCGGTGTCCGCTCCTGAAGCCTGCGGAGAGGCGCTGTGGCCGGGCTGAGTCTGCTGCTGGGGCCGGTGATGCTCGGAGGAAGCCAATGCTAGAGGCTTGAGAGTCCCGGCTCTGAGATTAAACGTTTGCTGTTTGTGGGTGTTTGTTTCTGAAACGAGGCTGCTGCGTCATCAAGGAAGGTAAACAACAACAACAACAGCTGTTTGTGTGTTGCGGGGCCGGTGTGTGCACGTGCTGCCACTCGCACCTTGAACTTGAGTTCTGACGGGACCTCAATGAGGATTCCCGCCTTTATAAAGACTCCTGCGTGACGTACATTCCCAAATATGGCCGGCAGGAAGCCCATATTTGGTCAGAGCGGGGAGCGTGTGTACCGGTCAGGGAAGCGTCACGGAGCTCTTTGTGCGGCGATTTTTGGAGCGTGAAAGGTCCGGTTCGGTCCGGACCGCAGCCCGGCTCGGTGCCCGGTGTCCCGGTCGGGCTGCAGGCTGCACACGGAGGACACGGAGCAAATCCAGCCGCCATGGCCGGAAACCCTGGAGACACGTCACGGCCCGGCTCGGTTTTCTCTGGCTCTACGTCACATGGAGAGCTTCCAGCCGCGTCATCACTTCCTCGGGCCTTATTTGGGTGTTTTCCTGTCGGACTGGCCTCAGAGCGAGTCCCGGCCTGCAGTTCAGAAACCAGGAAGACTTGAAGCACGATGAGCTGCTGCGATCTGCTCTAATCTGCCTTTCATTGACAGTTTGTATGTTCTTTTAATTCAGGTTAATGTGGTGCAGCAGAAATATCCCCACTCAGAGAAAGATCACTGCAGAATGCAGTTCTGATGCATAGATTTGTACCTTCTCTGCAGCAGCTGATGGTGAAGATGTCTGCTGGGGATTTGATCCACAGATATGATCAGAAAATTGGATTATACTGAATATTTCTGCTGCTGTCATGCATCTTTCTCAGACGCTGAGTATCTGAGCATCACTACAGAATCACCGAGCACTTTATTAGGAACTGCAGCTCCTGCTTAATCAATTGTCTTTTGTTTTTCCACAAAACTGATAATTCTGCTCTCTGTTCATTAGTGAGGTGGTGGTTTGCATTGAATTGGCAAATGTTTCTAATATTTTGTCCACAAATGAACATATATTAGGGGTGCACACACCGTTGCACATGTTTGCGCTGCATTTATAGCTGCATTTACTTGAATTAAAGAGATATTTTACCATCAAATGATTAACAAAAGGTGGCACATCATTGGTGGATCAGTCTGAAAACTGATAGTGAATGTTTTTTTTTTATCACTAATGGATGCTAATAAGGTAGACAGATAGATAGATAGATAGATAGATAGATAGATAGATAGATAGATAGATAGATAGATAGATAGATAGATAGATAGATAGATAGATAGATAGATAGATAGATAGATAGATTAAACCTTTATTGATCTCACAGCAGGGAAATCTACAGTGTAACAGCAGCAAATAGAACAGTTTGAATCAAAAAAGAGCAGCACACAATACACACAGTGCATAGATATAAATATTTTCTTCTTCTAGAAGAAAAAATACAATATTTACAGCAAAATTTCTATAAATTGCATATTAAAACATCTGACAATACAATGCAAATGGCTCATTCCAGAATTGGACATTTTACATCCCACCCATCCAATTTCATGTACAAAATACTAAAACATGCAGTTGTTCTGAAAATGTACTTGTCCTGAGACCAAATCTAAAAAAAAAACAAACTAGGAGAAAAGAATGTTTTAAAATATTTTTTTAAAATATCAAATAAGTCTGGAGTTCCCCCTAAAACGCCCCTTTTCTCTTGTCCCACCCCCCTGCCAAATTGAATCTCAAATAAAACAGTTAAAATTAAATTTAAATCTCTTTTTTTTTGGTATTTTTTTTCATTGATGTCTCTTGTAATTGTGGGAACATTTTTTTAATCAACATAATATTTTAAATATTAATTATTATGCATACAACCCTGTTAGCAAAACCTTTTTAGCTGGTAGAAGAAGAAGAAAACAGTGAATCACATGAAATGCTGGAATTAACATCATCAAACAGTTTCCTAAAGAATGTATTGAGCAAAGCTATGTCCTCTCTTCTATTTTTCATATTTCCATCCCATTGTCAGCCTTGATTGAATGTCTCCCTCTACCTCATATTATCAGGATCAGACTCATTCTTTGGACTGTTTTCCATCAGTCAGTTTGTCCTCTTGGTCAGCAGTAACAGCAGCTAAATATCTAGCTTCTACTGCTGAGAAAAAGATCACATTAGCATGGATTAGCAACCCTGTTACTGTGATTAGAGTAGGGTTAGCAAACAACACAGAAAACATGGAATAAAAATGCTACCATTGATGTGGAAGCTGAGCCAATCAATCCTTTGATATATTAACTATTATTGATGAATATGGAGCAGAAAATTGTAAAAGAGAAGGTTAAGTTTTCAAAAATATTGAAGCCCAAATGTCCTCCAGTTCTGTAATGATCCAAATTCAATGCATATTTATCACTTTTCTAAAAGCAAACAAGCAACAAAGCTTCACTAAAGTAGGAGTGACTGTTGTTTCTAACTGCATGATGCTGAGCAGGCGTTCCTAATAAAGTGTTCAGTGATTATAGTGATGCTCAGATATTCAGCCTCTGAGAAAGATGCAGTACAGCAAAGTAAATATTCAACTTTAAGTAAAAGTACGGAATGAGACTGACTTTTTGGTCAATAACGACATAAGTGAAGATATTTCCACCATGATTTGATGCAGGAAATGAACAAACTGGTGCACGATTTCACAAAATGCAAAAGATGAAGTGTGCAGCAGAATAATCCATATTTAATATAAACAGGGCTGGAATCAGATCGATATGCAATTCAATAAAACAAATAATACAAAATGTATACATGTGCTTTTATCTCTTGTTTTGATGCTTTTCTTTAAACCCTACTTTCTTGACAAAACTTTAGTAAAATCAATCAAAACTCAAATCAAAGTTGAATTAATTCATTTATAATGCAGGTTTTAAACCAACAAGAGGTGACCAAAGTGCTGAACTGGTAAAAATAGACAGAAAACAGGATCAGAATGAAATAAAAATAAATATAATTTTTTTTTTTTTTAAAGGACAGAACAGGATTAAACCATGTAAAGATCGATTTATATTTGGATATTGATGAAAATTAACATATAATACTGAAAATAAAACTAAAGTTTTAATTGAGGAATAACGTTTGACAGAGTGGCTCTCTGGTTGGAAGAACATTGTTGTGAAAACTGATCCCTGGGTTTGAAAATCAATCAGTTAATCAAACTTTATTACAGAGTCAGAGTCCAGATAAAAGACACAGAATAAATAACATGCAGTAAACACACTTAGAAAACACGGTTTAAAGGGAATAGAGATCAGTGTCCTCACCGGAAATCAGAACCTGCCTGGGAAAAATCATAATTTTACTTTGTTTTCAATCTCACGGCAATTCTGCGACACCTTTGACTGAATTTAACACTGTACAGCGCGCAGGAGCTGCTGATGGTTAATTCGGCTCATTTAATTTTCCCAAAATACTCCGATGGAAAGTCCAACGAGCAGCAGACAAGAGGAAATAAATCGTATTTTCTCAGGTAGAGTTGTAATATCGCTTTATTTTCCCCCCACATGTCCTCACGGGTTAAAGAAATATATGAAATAAAATAAAGCAAAAATAAAATAAATAAAATAAAAATGCGCGACGGCCACGTTACGACGGTGACGCCGTTGCCATGGCGACGCACCACAAACACTGGGCAACAGGTTTCTGACACATTTCGGCTCATTTTCCGTCCGGTAAGGTAAAAAAAAAAAAAAAAAAAAAAAAAATCTACTGGGTTCCACTTAAACCTCAATAACGTTCAATTATAATTCAATGTCTGACGGTAAAAACTGTATTTATTTATTAAAGAGGCGAAACTGGGTTCTGCTGCTAACACACAGCTAGGCTAGTTGCTATGTTTAGCTAGCTGAAGCTAATTTATGTATTCCGTTTGTAGATAGAACTGTAAGAGCCGTGTTGTCGTAGCTACATGTAGTCTTTCTGTATTAGTTATAATTTATTTACACACAGGACATGATGTGAGGTTAGCTTCTGAGCCACAGGGAAAGCTGAAACTGAGCTACAACGTTTTTTTGTGTTTGTTTTTTTGGGGGAGGGTTTAGCTCCACTTACTTACATCCCAGTTTAAGACGTGTGAAAGATTTAGGTTCAGCGTGAAAATAGCAGCTGCCAGTGTTTTAATTAACAGAATAATGTCACAGTCGACGTTTATTGACCCCAGACGGTGGTAGAAACAACAGAAGTGAGTGCAACCCTGTGCAGTATCACTTAAATGTCAAATGATTATCAACTGAATCACTGTAAAGTAATCTGATTACTTCTGATCTGAACAGTAGAGTGTTTACTGTGCTGTAAAATTAAGAACAAACCCACAATAGGAACTCACTGCATCAAAAATCAGGTCACTTTTCATTATATTCATTTCATATGTCCACTTTTATTTTTGATAAAGACTAAAACCTCCTCGACATGGAGGATACCACGTTTCTGGATAGATGTTCTGTCATTCTTTAGAAACTATTCCTGTTCTATTATATCAAAGTCAGGGCGCATATTTGCATATTTGTCGGGTGATTTTGTGCTTTTAGAAGTTATCATGTTTGAATATTTGTCCTTTTTGAGCTTCTGCAGACTGGAAGTCATCTTATCAGCCAGTATTGTTGTTTATGCACAGACGTTCATGTCATCTACCCAACACCTTTTCCACTCATACGGACCCATATCATCACATTCCCACCTCTGGTCTTCACTGCCAGGACTATGCATTCACTGCGGTAGTCCTGATCAGGTTCACACCAAACATGTTGGACTCCATCTGAGCTGAACAAATTCATCATCTGACCAAAGAACCTTCTCCCAGCATCCATCAGGCTTCTTTTCTTGTTCATGTAGCAAAGTTAAGCTTTCCGTTTTCTACTGAAGAGCAACGTTGTTTTCATGAATGCCATCCTTAGAGGTTGATGTTCTGAAGAGTCTGAACTTCACAGAAAGCCTGATTTCCACTGATAATCTCTTTGTCAAATCTGAAGCAGCAGCCGTTTGTTTTTCACAGATTGTGAAAATAGTTCACTGTCCGTGGAGTCATTTTAGGAGGACGACCACCGCAGCCATGATTAGTGGTACTATGGCTCCGTCTGTACCTCCTGATTACTGCTGCGACTGTGTTTCACTGATCTCCTTGTATCCTTTTCTATCTTTGTGTCGTCGCACAATCAGATTTTTTGGCTGCGCTGGCATTTCTTCACCACGTGGATCCATGATGCAGATCAACACAACCCATATGTCTTAAACTAAGATATTTAACAGCTTATTTTATAGCCGTGTTCATGCAGTTAGGCAGACTGAAAATCACAGGTGATCACAGTCGTGTTTACTTTTGTTGCGTTAGGATTCTACTGTGGGGCCTGTGTTTTCAATATAGTCTCTTGATAGTATTTGTTTGTTTGATTATTCATAAGAGGAAATGCTATTCAACTTAGAAATAATGCAGATGTTGAGAGTTAAGATGAATTAAAATAGTTTGACATTTAATTGTTGTTGCACAGGGGTGTAATCGTTTCTGTTGTATGCTGAAAGCAAAAGTACCAATGCAAGAATGTAAAAATACAAGCAAAAGTCCTGTATGAAAAATCACGCTGAAGTAAAAGTACTTTGTAGCAAGTTAAAGTATTAAAGCTGCTGGAGACGCCCATCATCTGCCTACACATGATAATGCTGATGGAATCTCTCGGTATTATATATTACCATTAATCTGCTGATTCTACTGTTGCTTCTGAGTTTTTTCCAAACTAGACTTGCATCATTTTACCTGGAATGTGTTATGTTGAAGTTTGGTTTTAATGCCGTAACTTAACTCTCGTGTCGTCCTGTGAGTCAAAATTTACCCGTTTTAAAGTTTGAAAATGTGGGAGAAGAGATATATTTTCACAGTGAAACTTCTGATGTCCACATTTTCAAGATTTTTGGGAAATCTTTGAACATTTTTTGGTCGAAAAAAAGAAATGTTAAAAATGTTTCTTAAGAACATTCACAAAAAAAATCAACCAAAATCCAGCGAATTTCATTGGATTTTGGTTGATTTTTTGTGAATGTTCTTAAAGAAAATATTAGAAGTTTTACTGATATATATGGAATCAATTTAGATATTTTCAGGATTTTTTTGAAGATTTTTACTGATTTTTAAAAATATTTACAAGAATTTTCTTGCCAAATTTGGGGGATTTATTTATTTATTTATTTATTTAAATAAAACTTTTAAGGTAAACTTTTAAGGAATTATTGGAATTTTCTTCCTGAAGGTTTTGCAAATTTTCAGAAATTTGGGGAATTTTTTTGCAGAATTTTTGGATTTTTTTCAGACAAGGAAACAATATTTTTTTGGTGTCCGTAAATGAAGACAACAGGAGGGTTAAGCAAAGTTTCTTGTCCTTCTCCTCGAGTGGATTTGTGCCGTTTTCATGCATCCATCAGCAACAGAATCTGAATTTTCCTGTAATCTGATATTTATACTGAAACAAACAATCGTGTATTAACTTTCATTTTGTAGCCTGAAACACAACCATGAACCTCTGAATCTGAATCTGCTGTGTTTTGCAGCGTGAGCCAGAGTGGGAGAAAGAAGAGGAGGAATCATGCCGAAGAAAACCAAGAAAGGTGGCGGTAAGACGGAGGAGGAGAGGCTGGTGCAGCAGCAGCAGAGAGCTCAGGCTGAGGAGGAGATGGCCAAGAAGAAGGAGGAGACGCTCACACTGTTTCTGAAGGTCTTTAAGCATCAGCATGAAGAACCACAATCAGACACTCTGTGTTATTTGTTACACCTGGAGTCTCTAAAAAGCTCAAATCGTCCCGACAGACAGCAGCAGCTCCTCACTGTGTAACAGGTGTGGACACGGCAGGACTGTGGATTTTCTGTCTGTAGGAGCAGTTTTGTTCAATCACCTTTCACCTTCCAATCATCTTTTTGCAAAACCTTATGAACAAGTCGAAATTTCTTAAGAAAAATAAGTGAAATTTTAACAGGATTATGCCTCAGTTTATCATTTACACATTACAACTGCCAGATCACAGTTCATCTACAAAAGGTACAAAACATTCAGTCACAGTATCTGGAACTGAATAATGTAGTATTTTCTAACTTGTCAAGATCTCAATTTTTTTAAAATTAGCAATAATTTCTCTGCCTGAATCAGGACAAGCTGCAGAAGGAGGAGAGGAACACGGCGGTCAACCAGCTGAAGCTGAACGAAAACTGGAGGACGACCCTCCGTCAGACTCGAGCCGCCGAGCTCCGTGAAGACGCCGCGGTGCTGCAGCAGACGCTGGAGAGGAAGCTGGACGAGCTGAACGTCATCATCCAGGTGAGAGCTTCACCTCCTCCACGCTCTGCTGGTCAGAAGCAGGAGATGCAGCTGGAAGTCCAGAAGCATTTCTACCTGCTGTGTGTTAAACAACAGCCTCCAAGCATCCATCCATTATCTATACACCACTTGATCCTCATTAGGGTCGTGGTGGGGCTGGAGTCTATCCCAGATGACTTAGAGTGAAGGCAGGGGACACCAGGACAGGTCACCAGTCTGTCGCAGGGCTACAAATACAGACAAACAATCACACCTATTTAGAATTAAGTTAACCTCAGCATGTTTTTGGACTGTGGGAGGAAGCCGGAGTACCCAGAGAAAACCCACGCATGCACAGGGAGAACATGCAAACTCCATGCAGAAAGATCCCGGGAAAGCCGGCACGATCTTCTAGCTGCAAGGCTAAAGTGCTAACCACTACACCACTGTGCAGCACAACAGCCTCCAAGCAGCAACCTGCAAACTGAAAATGTGAAGTTTTGCTGAAGGCTGTGTGCAATAAGGCAGAACTGCTTGTTTCTTTCAGTAAATGGTTGTAAGAAAGAGAATGTTTCCCACATTTTCTGTCTCACAGCGACGTCAGTGATCTTCTGATAGACTCAGACAGTGGACTAGTTTCTGTACTTCTTAAACCTCAATATTGTTCAATTATATTTTAATATCTGACGGTAAAAACTTTAGATTTTTAAAAGAAGTGAAACTATTGGTTCTGTTGCTAACACAGCTAGGTTAGTTCCTATGTTTGGCTAGCTTAAGCTAATGTAAGTATTTTGTTTGTAGACAACAGGAACCATGTTGTCGTAGCTACACTACAGGCCAAAAGTGTTTGCACAAAAAAAGATCATCGTTTCATTGATTTGCAACAAAATAAACACTGTCCCAAAACAAGCACACTCAGGAAAATGCACCCCACCACAGAAACCCACCACAAAAACACCCAAGAGTCAGGAACATCTTGAAGAACATGACAGTCGTCCAAGATGTTGGTTTGACTTCCAAACTTCCTAGACCCCATTCTGATCAAGAATCAACAGGATGCAGTGGAACAAATTTGATTCCCAGAGGCCCTACTGCACAACCCGAGCACCCAAAGGATCCACTGCCAACATCCTGGTTCCAGACCCCATAGGAGACCCTGAGAGGTCCTCTGGTCCAAACCCAGTGGTTCAGACCACAACACAACATTAGGCAGGTGGTTTTAATGTTATGCCTGATCGGTGCATATATAATGAAGAGATCAAAGATCAGGATTAAGTAAAACACCAGGAAGGAGGGAGATCACAGAAATGGCATGAACAATAACGTGGAAGAGAATTATGAGTAGAAAGAAGAGGAGCAGCTGGTCGAGACAAGGGAACCAATCGGAGGACAGAAATGTAGGACGGCCGCCAACATGGACCAGTCGCAGTGCCTGTAGAGCCAGTTGGGTCTTTCTTTCTCTTGATTCCCAAAGGTATAAAACCAGCCATCCATTCAGAATTCCAGTCGGAAAATTGTGATATCATACCTGGAAGCTGGGGATGCTATTCCAAACATTGTGGGGTTGGAAGGGATCAGCTTACTCTGTGGAAAAGGACACAACTTGTAGGGCGCAAAGGGGAAAATATTCTACAGGCCAAAAGTTTGGAAGCAAAATCAGATTTGCACAACAAAGGATCATAGTTTCATTGGTGCACTTTGCCAAAATAAACATGATTATTATATAGAGTCACTCATCAGAATAGATTTTTATTGTAATTATCAGGTATTTGTATCTTGTTTCTTTATTCAGCTGTTTCTTTCTGTGGTAGTTCTAGAGATGTGGACGCAGTTGAGATTTATTGCGATTTTTTGTTCGCAAACTCTCAAAAATCAAAGAGCTAAAGTGAATAATGCAACCTGGGATTTGTTTTTTTCGTGACTCTTGTAAATCTTCTTAACCTTAAAACTAAATCTCTCTTTTCTTTTGTTAACATTTATGCAGCAATTGTCTGAGAATTTCAATAGATACCTGAAGGTAAATTAGGGGAAAATGGCACACATCAATGAAAGCAAAGTCTGATCATGCAGTAAATACATCCCAGAGTCCATAGAATTCATACTGTTTTTTAAGAAAGACGTGAACAGAAACTTTAAGTTGCTTCGAAATATTTGGCCTGTAGTCTACGTTGTGAATTGGCGCTATATAAATAAAACTGAATTGAATTTGTCCACCAGTGATTGAAAAAGCTTCACTTTCCAAGCAGGAACAAGTTCCTCCCAACACCAGAGCTGCATCCTGGGCTCAGCATCCTGGACTCAGCATCCTGGGCTCAGCAGCCTGGACTCAGCATCGCCCACAGCGATTCTAATCACTTTAAAGAAAGTGTTTTCTCCTCTCAGCAGAGTGATGCTGCCTGTGTTTGTGCTGCAGAGAAGGGAGAGCCACCTGCAGGAGGTGGAGCGTCAGGCGGCGCATGCTCAGCGCTCTCACCTGCAGCAGGTGGAGCAGCTGTTGGCGCAGCAGGACCGACGGCTGCAGAGCCTGCAGGAGCAGTGGGAGGACTGCATGCAGGACCTGAAGGCCACGCTCAGCGCCGACAGGTCAGTCCGGCCTCACCTAACATCCACCGATAACAAAGCTTTATTCTCACTAGACACAGTGTACGATGAAACTCCAGATGACTTTCTCTCTTTTAAACATACAAGACAAATAAGTTAAGAAAATAAAACATGATTTAGAATGAAGTGTGGTTTGATGAAGGTTCATTCCAGGATTGTTCTTGGTGTTGTTTAATTATTAGTTTCCTCCATGAAATATCAGAAAATGATGAAAGTCCAAGATGAAAAATGTCTTGTTTTGCCCACAAGTATATTCAGTTTAAGGTGATGGTGGAAAGAAAGTAGAAAATATCCACAATTAAAAAGCTGTAATCAAACAATTTATACAGTTTTCCACCTAAAAGAAATACTCAAACCCTTAAAGTGATACTTAAAGTTGTAATAGCTGTAAAAAGCTATAATCAGAGAATTTGGCCTTTTTTAATTTTAAAAAATGCTCAACCTGACTGATCGATTATCGGCTTAACAGCTGAGAGCTAATGAACTCTTCCTGATATTAAAGCGTCACTACTGATGTGTTTTCAGGAAGCAGATGCTGAGCCAGTGTGAGCAGCAGCAGCTGAAACTGCAGGACCTGGTGCTGTCTGCAGATCAGCAGCACAGCGACTGGATGGAGGAGATCCACACGCTCTACAAAAAAAGCCTGTCGCGCCACATGTGCATCTACCACGACAAGGTAGCTCCCAGGTAGAACCCTCTAACGCTGTGACGGAAGCCCTGGAGGTGGGTCCAGTTTGAGCTGGGTGTGTTCCTCTGTTGGACAGACGTCGGCTCCAGGTGAACACCAGAAGCTGAAGGACACCGAGGCTGTGGAGCAGAAGGCCTGCGACTTCACCAGCCTGGACCAGAAGATCCCCAAGATCCAGAACAGCAGCAAGAGTGATGAGGAGACACAGAAGAAGCTGGAGGTCAGTGCAGCGATGGTCAGAACCATCTGGTACCAGAACCGTTCATCAGTTAGCTGTCAACTAACTGGAACTATTTTAATAGCTGATGCATTGAGTTGTAAGAAAAAAAGAGTACAAATTCTACTATTTTCTGCTTTGTTTCCTCCTCTATGACCCTAAACTGAATATCTTTGTGCTGAGTACAAAACAGGACATTTCATCATTTTCTGACATTTTACAGACAAAACCTTCAATTAAAGAGGAGAAAATAGCTGACATATTAATTGACAGTGAAGATAAACATCAGCTGCAGTCCCAGAATAAACCTTCATCAAACCAAACTTCATTCTAAAAAGTTCTATTTTAAAGCCGGACAGAGAACGTGTGACATTTTATAGACAAAACTGTCAATTAAACAACAACAGCAGCAGCAGCAGCAGCAGCAACTGTTGCCTGAGAATAAACCTACGTCAAACCAAACTTTATTCAAAAAAGCTAAAGCCAGAAAGTGAACGTATGAATTAAACCTGATTTTTAGCTCTGATTTGGGCGCCTCTAGAAAATTTTAGAATCAAGATGAAGTTCTGTCAGATTTGTCATCATGTGACGATTAATCGATTAGTTGCCAGCTATTACAACTATCGACAACTATTTTGACGATCACTTTAAGGGTTTGAGGTTTTTTTTAAGGAAAAATATATAAATTGTTTGCTTATAACTTTTTAAATGTGAATATTTTCTACTTTTTTCCACTGTTACCTTAAACTGAATATATTTGTGTTGTGGACAAAACAAGACATTTGTCATCTCGGACTTTCCATCATTTTCTGACATTTAATAGACAAAGCTGTCAATTTAACCAGAAAATACAGACGGCTTAAATACAGTTCCGCGTTCCTCGTGTGCAGCAACTGCATTTATCAATAAGTTGAAGCCAGAAACCAGAAATATAACAATAGAATCAGCATAAGTTAAGCCTCAGTAATACTGATAATAGAGCTGCAAAGATGAATCGATTAACTATTAAATCAATCGCCAACATTTTAATAATGGATTATTTGGTTTTGAGTAACTTTTAAAGAAAAAATATCAAAATTCTTTGATTGTAGCTTCTTCAGTGTGAATATTTACTGTGATAATTTGGGTTGTTGAGAAAAAAATAAAAAATAATTTATCATCTTCCACAGGCCATTTATAGAAAAAACAACAGATCGATTAATCCAGAGAATAACTGTCAGTTGCAGCCTTTGATACCTTCCCTCTTGGTTCTCTTCCTGCACCAGGAGGACGTCCTTCCTGTGAGGCAGCAGGCGATGCTCGGTAAAGTGGAAGGCAGCTTGATGGAAAGTGACCTGGCGGCCGCCAAGAACGAGGTGAACCACAAATGTTACGGACTCCGGAACACGCTGACCCGAGCTCGCACTGCGGCCAGGAAGCAGCTCACCGAGTTCAGCGTCTACGACGAAAACGCCGCCGGCAAGCTGCAGGCCGTCTTCTCCAAGGTGCAACTGTTGAGTGTGTTTGTTTTTTGAGATAGAAATGAGCTTGAATTGAAGGACCATTACTGACCAGAGGAGAGACCCTCCCTACATGATCCACGTCTCTTTATGTATTGTTCCCTTCTCCTGTCCGTCCGCCGACACACCTGCGACTGTCGGCTGGTTCTGATTCTCCTTCTGCTGCCACGTTTCAGGCTGAGAAGCTTCTGCTGGTCGCTGAGATGTGCTGCAAGCAGGAAAGTGTCTCGTTGTCTTCGTGGTCGTCTTCATCACGTCCGACGGAAGAGCAGAGAAACACAGCGGTAGAGGTAGGAGGTGATTCTGGTGGATCACTTTAAAGCTTTCCATTCACTGTCAGGTCCATAATATTTAGACATGGACATCATTTTCAGCGTTTGGTTTCTGTACTCCAACACAGTAGGTTTGAAATGAAACAGTCAAGATGTGCTTTAAGTGCAGACTTTCAGCTTTAATTTGAGGGTATTTACATCCAAATCAGGTGAACGATGGAGGAATTACAAAACATTTTAGATGAACCCTCCACCTTTTTAATGGTTCTCGCATTTCAGATGCAGTTATTCAGTCATAATGTGGGATGTCAGGCTGAAATTCACAGGCTTTCACTGTTATTTTGTCTGCAGCATCTCTGCCAAACTTTATGTTGATAGAGAGTGCTATTGATAGTGATATTTCAGAAAGTACAGTACAAATCACTTCTTAAAACCCACTTTTATAGACTCGTCTTCCAGTGAAGTCTCTTTTATTTCTCTATTATCACTATGTTCTAACTGTCACAGCACTTTGTGAATGTTCTTCTGAAAGGTGCTATACATATAAAGTTATTATTATTATTATTATTATTGTTATTATTATTATTATTATTATTATTATTATTCTAAAGCATGTCCAGCATTTCACCACAGAGCTCCTGAAAAAACTCTCCAAAGTCACCAAATAATGGAGATAAATCCTGTTGATCCACTTACAAATGTCACTAAATGTTGAATTGAGCTCTAAGAATAGTGTTTTTAAAATTCTGATGAAGATGTTAAAAGTTATTATTACTAAATCTAGCGGTTTTTTGAAATAAAGCTGTTTTTCTGGTGTATTTGTGTCCCACATTGACAGACAGACTTCTAGTATTTTCACGGCGCTGATTTCCCATTGGATGAAAGCTGCTTTGAGTAAAAATGATTGGCTGATGAAGTTTAAAGTCTGTTAGTTTAGTCAGTTTATGCCATAAAAAGAAGCTAATAATTGGTTAGTTGAGTTTGTGGACATCTTTTTATTTCAGAGATACAGAACATGATCGGTCAAATCTTTTGTCAGTACTTTTAAACTCAGCAAACTGTTTTGGAAGTTAACGTAGCGGCTGTTAAACCAAGCGACGGAGCTAATTATTACGGTTATTTTTAGTTTTGCTTAAAGTTAAATGAGTTGAGTTGAACTGCTGGAGTTCAATTGTTTAAAAGGAAGGATAGTTTGTGTTTAAACGTTACTTTACGACCAGTAAGAGCATTTCAACGGCAACGCGACAGGTTAGCAGCTAAGTTTCTGAGTATATACTGCTGAAAACATAAAAAATGGATTGTTTCTGACTGAACCAGCGAAGAAGAAAAGTACATTTTCAACCAAAATCACAGTAGCTGTTTAGAGGGGCTTTAAGTCAGCCACATGAAATAAACACTTTTGTGTATTTAGTCGTGCATTGTCCAAACACAACAGCCCTGTTTTATCGTCTGTTTTCCTCAAAATGCGACAATAATTTATTAAATAAACATCATAACGTATTGAATAAGATGTGAAACTAGCAGTTGAGACCATAAACTCACTAGGAAGAAGTTTACTGAGAGAACAGATCAAGTTAGAAGTCGACTCATTTTCTCATAAACCTTTATACAATCAGACAGTCAGAGGAGTCGCCCCCTGCTGGCTGTTCCTGGGAAACCGCAGGTGTAAAACGTCACTTTTCAGTCCTCATAGGCGTCGTCCGTCTTTACCACACAGCCTGTGGTTCAGATTAGTCACTTCAAAGCGACGGAAGTGATTATCTGTCCAACTTGTCTGTGTGTCCGTCTGACGTTCTGCAGGAGGTCGGTGGGTTCCTGGAGCTGCAGCAGCTGATGCAGCGACTCAACGCCGGCGTGCTGCAGCAAGAAGTCCTGAGGAAACACGGAGACGATCTGAGCCGAGAGAACGAGCAGCTGGAGATGCTGCTGTTTCAGCTGGACGACGCCATCGACGGACGCCACACTCTGCTGGCCGTGTCCCAGGCCCCGACCACGACCGTCCCGTCGACCACCGGGAGACGCCACACCGTCATCGAGGCCGTCCACGCCCTCAGACACTACCTGTAACACCACAGCGTTATTCAGGAGTCCTTCAGTTTGTGTCCGACTGAACTTATTTAAACTCTGAATGTAGACTGATGCAAACATGACAACAAATAAATCTGTGAATGTTGTGACTGAAGTTCCTGCGGTTTGTGAACTGAGAGCCTCCAAGCATGCATATACAGAGATATTTAAGGTTTTTGTTGTTAACGTTGGATTTGAAATGAAATCCTGAGTGAAATTAAAGGTTGGAGTCTTCGCATGTGTTTTCTTGTGGAATATTTTCGCCTTTATTTTTGGGATGATGTATTTGCAGGTGAACAGCGCCTCCTTGTGGCCGCACCGACAGCTGCTTCTGTTGGAGCCAATAATTGACCCATAATAATAAAATACGAGTCTGTTTTTTCGCTTTAAAACAACAGAAACTTTATTTTAATAATTAGAAAAAATAAAGGGAAATCTTTTAATTTTTTTGTTTTATTTTGGGATACAAGCAGTAAAAAGGTTGTTTAGAAGCAGACATTAGATTTCATGTGTTGGTTTGCTTAATGATTAGCAGATATTTAACAATGAATTGTGTTTGGCTGTAAAGACTCACACATTCCTTAAACTCCTGAGTGTCACTCTAAACATGTTGTTCCTAAAAATAATTTCATGTTGAATAAAATAACAATAAAAAAAAATGACGTTAATAAAGTTTTATCTTTAACTCTCTTATCTGTTATAATCAGTTAGAGCCTCAATATAATCAAAAACTAAAGCTATTTATCTGTTACAGTAAAGCTGCTTTATCCTGAAAATGATGTTTCTATTAATTCATTTTGTAAGAAAAATATTGCGGTTAACACTTTTTATTGATACACATAAAAACGTCATTTATAACTCAAGATGAAAAATAAAATATAGACAAACTAAATTTATTTCAATTTTGTATATTTAACATGAACGTATTTCTTTGTATCCCTCTATTTATTTATGGATTTAATTACTTATCCATGTCCTTATTCCTGCATGTATTCAGTTATTCATTTCTTAATTGATTGTAATACTGGATTATCCTTACGTGTATATTTTGGGTGATTTTAAATAGAAATGATCTATTTAAGGCTTTCTTACTGTAATCAGTTTTTCATTGTATTTTAAAAGCGTGTTTTTGCAGAAAACAGAAAAAGAAAGAAAATTTAAAAAGCTTGGAGGATGCGGGCATCGATCCCGCTACCTCTCGCATGCTAAGCGAGCGCTCTACCATTTGAGCTAATCCCCCGACGGTGGCACACAGCGGTCGGCCATTTAATTTATAGTAGAAGAAGAAGACGTTGCAGAGCGGTACATCATTCCGTCTCTGAAACAACTGACATGTCATTGGCTGATGGCTGATCGAGGACAGATCTGATTGGATGTGAGTGCCGAAGGAAGAAGCAGCGAGCCGTTGTTGCTTTAAATAAAAATGGAGGCAAAAATAGAAACGTTGATGAGTTGTTTTTCCGAAACAGCTCACAGCGATCTGCTCAGAGGCTAAACTCGGAGCTCCGGTGTCTCCTAAAAAAAATCCAACTGACGTCATTTACTATCACTGTAAACATGACCTCCAAGTTTTACTGAGTCCAGTATTTTTTTTTTAAACTCTCGCTGTTGTAATTAAGAATAAAAAGTAAATGGAAAGAAGACTCAAAAAGCCTAAATGAGTTTGTTTCTGTCATAAAAACGATGTAAAACCGGTGTTTTAAATGATTTTTAATCGCGTTTTAATAATTCTTTCCTTCATTTTACTGTCATACAGAGGTTCAAGTCCAGTGAATTTTTAAGTATTCAAAATTATTTTTTTAAATAAATGAGCTAGCATCTTGTAATTGTGTACCAATGAGCCTATTTGGTTTTCTAACAGCATCATCTCTAACTGCTTCTGTTTTGGGACAAAACCAAGTCCTGATAACTGTAAATATTTAGTAAATAGACTCAGTTCAAGTCTCCAGGGAATATGAGTCAATGTAATGTCCTCAGAAATGACAGAAGCATGACTCTGTGTATATATTTATTATTATCATTGAGGGGACCCTGTTTCCTCATAAGTTATATTAGCAGATTTTAGGGTATGTCAATGTAATGTCCTCAGAAGTGATGAAGACATGGTAATGTGTGTGTTTCCATTGCCTTTGTGGGAACCTTTCTCCTCATAAGTTAGATCTCCAGATTTAGGGTGAGGTCCTGATAAACCAGATTCAGAGGCTTTGGAGTGCATTATGTAAGTAGCAGTCCTCACAAAGACAGGTATACAGGAGCGTGTGTGTGTCCAGCTGCTGCCACATGCCAACACGTCTCAGCTTTGTTCTATTTCTGCAGCAGGACTCAGTCATGGTCTTTATAAAGCAGGTGAGGACACACACACACACACACACACACACACACACACACACACACACACACACACACACACACACACACACACACACACAGAGGAATGCTGCTGGAACTTTCCGGCGGAGGCGGTGGTGGTGGGCGTGGTGGGGGTCGGTGCATATAAACGGCCGGGACGCAGGACATCAGGCATCCAGACAGACAACCTCCAAACTGAAGCAACTGATCTGAAACCTCCTTCACCAGGATGTTGTGTCCCAGCGTCTTCCAGCAGTCCCCCGTCACCATGAGGCCTTTCCTGGACCTGCACTGGCCCGTCCGCAGCCTGTGGCCCGAGACCCGGCCGCTCTTCTACCAGATTGAACAGGAGATGATCCGCCACATGCAGGAGATGAGGCAGAACATGGAGTACATGGAGAGGCTGCACCAGAAGATCTTCGAGGAGATTGACCACACCTCCTCCTCCTCCACGGCAGTCTTCAAGCCCATCGCCTTCCAGGAGCTGGGGCGGGACGGCGGCAGCTTCGCCCTCAGCCTGGACACCAAGGAGTTCTCCCCGGAGGAGCTGTCGGTCAAGCAGGTGGGCCGGAAGCTGAGGGTGAGCGGCAGGACGGAGAAGAAGCAGGACGATGGGAAGGGCTCCTACTCCTACAGGTGTCAGGAGTTCAGGCAGGAGTTCGACCTGCCGGATGGCGTCGACCCCGAAACCGTCACCTGCTCCCTGGTGGGCGGCCGGCTGCAGATCCAGGCGCCCCGGGAGAGAGCCGCTAACGACGGGAAGGAGAGGATCGTCCCCATCAGCGTCACCTCCACCCCAGCCATCACCTCCTCCACCACCTCCACCACCTCCTCCTCCAGCGGGGGGCCGGAGGGAAGCTGCACCTCCCCCTCAGAGAGCAGCTCTACTGACAAAAACTGAAAACACACTCATCTTTGTTGTGTGGTTTTACTGGACGTGACGGACGGAGCTGTTCTCAGCCTGCACTTTGATTTTTAACTGTTTCTAATAAACTCTTCATATCATGCTTCAAGTGTCTGAGAATTTCTAAACGTTTTTTCTCTTTATATCTCCTCTGAAAACCCACTTTATAGACTTGCTTTAATATGAGGTTCAGCTTTATTTAGCTTTAGTGTTCTATTCTGTATTATGTCCTGTTTATATTAGATGTTCTCTCTTGTTTTATTATACTTTTAGCTGCCTGGTTCATTGGTTTGATGTTGTCTCTCTAAGTGTTTAATTCTGTAACTTTTTTTATTTTTAATTTCTAACTTTAACCTCTAACTGCCTAGTTCCTTTGTCTCACATGCGTGCTGATCTAGCTAATTATTCATTTAATTTATTATCATTTTTACTATTTATTATAACTGATTGTCTATGTTGCATGTTTTGACTGTCAAAGCACTTTGTGATCGCTGTTCTTAAGAGTGATATATAAATAAAGCTATTATTATTATTGAATTTCCGACATATTTTGTTAGAATAATAAAAATAGAGGGAAGCATCACAAGTATTCACACATCTTTGATGTCACATTATGTTTCTTTATCTTCATTTTGATTCTTAACATCGATTTAACATGGTTTTAATTTTTTATACCTTTTGGATTTCTTTGCCTTATGTTCATGAATAAATTACAACTAACTGTTAATAATAAATACATTTAATGACCCACTTCTGAAACTGTTTATATTAATACTTGTGTTACTACTTACCTGACATTTTTTTACTGTTCTGTATATCTTCGCTAACATTTAATAGTAAGTTGTTAGTTGGCGACTCAAACTAATTCATGTGTACAACATTTATCCAAATAAAAATGTTATTTATTGTCAGTGGGTAGTAGCGAGTTACATTTACTCCATTACATTTACTTGAGTGACTTAAAAAAAAAACTACTTCTAAGAGTAGTTTTACTCTGCCATACCTTTTACTTTTACCTGAGTAGATTTGTGAAGAAGAAACGCTACTCTTACTCCGTTACTTTTTTATTTACCACATTAGATCTGCTTTATTTTGCCAGAGAGATGCCCACAGTGGATCTACTACATGACTCTGATTCACCAATCAGACGAAGCAACAATCACGTGACTCTGTTTCACCAGATGTCACCCTGCAGTCACATGACCTCATACGAACCGTGGCGGCATAGCGGCACAAACTCTTCACAAAAAAAGGGGGCGTTTTCGAGATCTTACTTCAGAGTCTGACAACATTAGCATAGCGTTAGCATGGATAGCTCCGTCTTCGGCTTTTGTCTTCTGTTTACTAACAGGGGTGAAGTGAAGCGTGACGTCAGGCTTGATAGGTCTGCATGATGGGGGGGGGGGGATTATTATTATTTGGAAATACCAGAATTTGCACATTATGGTACATTTTTGTCTGTCTGATCACATAATTTCTAAAAAATAAATTTGACATTAAAATCAAACAGTTACCAGTACTTGAGTAGTCTTTTCACCAAATACTTTTTTACTGTTGAGTAATTTTTTGGACGACTACTTTTTACTTCCACTTGAGTGATATTATTTTGAAGTAACGTTACTCTTACTTGAGTACAATTTTTGGCTACTCTACCCACCTCTGCTTATTGTCCAGGTGTGATTTTTTCTTTTACCTTGTTAACAGTATTTTCAGGTACGACTTTTTCTCTCATTATTTTGTCACATTATGACTTATTTGCTCATAAATTTGTTATATTTTCACCTCAACTTTTTTCCCTTGTTAGTTTTTTTTACATTATTCGCAAATTAAATTTTTTTCTCATATCTTTATTTTTGATGTTATGACTTTGTTTCTTCATGAAACTGCTGCATTATTTTAATGGTGACTTTTTCTCCTTCATAAATTTTTCAACCTAATGTCATGTTACATTTTCCTTCATAAAATTTGTATTTTGATGTTGCTATGCTTTTAATATTCTCACGCCATTCTCAGGTGGCAACTTTTCTTCATCTCATGTTATATCTTTTCTCAGTTTTAAACAGCAACAAGACAACATATTTCCAATCTGATTTTAGAAGTGGTCACAGTACGATCACTGGTGCCATGGCTGAGACAAACGATCTCATTGGTGCTTTGGACAGGAAACAGCATCATGTTGCCTTATTTGTTGATCTTTCAAAAGTGTTTGATTCAGTGGATCATGAACTGCTTCTAGACAAACTCAGAGATGCTGGCTTTGGATCCAAGGCTCTCAAATGTTTAAAAAATGACTTAACACATAGAACATAGGGCTACATATCAGACTTTCTTGAGTTAATTAAAGGTGTGCCCAAAGATTCCATTTTGGTAAAGACATTCAAACCAATGTGTATTTGTATGCAGATGACACAATCATCTACACATCTGTTCCTTCAGCAGCACAGATGATAAAAGAACTTCAGACTGCATTCCAGTTATTCCAAAGAGCTTTGAAGGATCTGGAATTGGTTTTAAACACCCAGAAAACAAAGTTTATGATTTTATCAAAGGATCGTTAACAAAACTTTGACAATCTAAAATTTTTTACATCTGATTGTAAACTGATTGACAGGCTGTCCTCCTGTAAGTACTTGGGAATATGGATTGATTAATGTACATATCTCTAATTTAGTTAAGAAACTCAAAAATCAAACATGCTTCACATTCTATCTGTGATTGATTATGTCCATCTACTGTACAGCCATGCAGCCTCCTCCACCTTAAAGAGACTTGATTCAGTGTATTACACTTCGCTGTGTTTTTATTTCAAATGCATAATCTCTCACTCACCGCTGCATTCTCTATAGGTTCACTGGACATCACTAAACATTCGTAGACAACAACACTGGTATAAGTTCATCTATGAAGCTCTGCTGGGGGACCTCCCAGAATACCTCAGCACCCTTCTCACTTTCAGGTCTAGTAGGAACCATCTGCACATCTCCAAGTGGTTACTGTTGAATGTTCTATGGACTCTAACAGACTTTGAGACAGCAGCGTTCTCACATCATGAGCTGTGGTCATGGAAAAATCTTCAGAAAACTGTTAAACTAGAAACATTCACATCCATTAATGAGTTTAAAAGTATTAAGAATACAGTGAAAGAGGAATGTCAGTGTTTTTCTTTAGCGGTCCTTAGATAGTTGTCAATCTGTTTTATCACTTTACTGTTTATTGTTTGTGTATTATGTATCTGTTTTATATAACTTTTAAATCTTGTATGGCTGCTACCTTAGCAAGGTCTCTCTTGTAAGAGATTTCTAATCTCGATGGGACTTCCTGGTTAAATAAAGGTAAATAAATTTTTAAAAATAATCAAATGTTTACTTTACTTAGAAATATCAGCAAATAACTGAGAAAAACCTATAATTCTTGAACTAAAATACACAAAACCAGCAGCAACAATAAACACAGGACACCAGTTTCCCCTTTCTTTGTAAAATAATTCTCAGTAAACTTAATTTATTCACAAACTGCTTTTCAAATTGCCATGTGGTCAGTTTTTTTAAATCACATACAATAAAAAACATTTCTAAAAGACGAGATGTCCGAGACTCTCCGCTAACTGTACATGACTGCTCCTCCGCCGTTCAAGCATTTTTTTTTTATTTTCTCAAACACGATGCGTTCATCACGACACCTCGCCGCGCTCAGACATCAGATTAGAAATATTAAGAAAAAACAGCAGAAAATGATGAACAGAAGGACTAAAAATTTAACAGCTACAGTACACATTTCCTTTTCTTCTCTGTTAGTGTTGTCTTTTCCTTTTTTTCTTTTTAACGTCTTGATTTACAGAATAATAGAATATGTTCAGTTAAGGCTTATGCTGGGCGTTATGGACCAGTCAACGGAAACAAACCAACAAACCAGGAGGGCCGTGTGTGTTAATGGGGACACGATGTGATTATGTAGTTCAGGGAAACGGTGTGTGTTTGTGTGTGTGCGTTGTTTCTGGATAAGATACTCTTTTCTTAAGAGATTCTTCACTTTCAATCACTCGATAAGTTTGGGTGAAAGTCAGACTTCCTAACTAGCAATCTCATTGCAAACTTTATCTTAAAGGAGTACTTCAGCAATTTGACAGATAGCCGCTTTAGCCATTAGCACTGATGCTAACTCATAGCAAACTTTACCTTAAAGGAATACTTCAGCAATTTGACAGATAGCCGCTTTAGCCATTAGCACTGATGCTAACTCATAGCAAACTTTACCTTAAAGGAATACTTCAGCAATTTGACAGATAGCTGTTTTAGCCGTTAGCTCTGATGCTAACTCTGTAGTCACACCAGATAAACGTTGACATCTTTTGTTGTTACTGAGTGAAACCAGGTCCAAATAAAAAGTAACTCTTCTAAAATGAGCTGAAGAGTTTGTTTTAGTGCTGATATTTTATTTGGATGGAACCGTGAGCCGTGAGAACGTTTTTACCAAGTGGTAGATTTAGTGATACTATCCACTAAATAATGTGAATTTATTATCATGTTGTAACTTTAAACTCATGTCATG
This sequence comes from Amphiprion clarkii, assembly GCA_027123335.1. Lineage (NCBI taxonomy): Eukaryota > Metazoa > Chordata > Actinopteri > Pomacentridae > Amphiprion > Amphiprion clarkii. The sequence continues at coordinate 4,602,124 of CM049581.1, read as the reverse complement.
ACATTTTCCCGATAAAACTGTAACTTTATTCTACGTTACCACTCTTTCCTTGGATGATTTTTGAACTTTTTGTCATGCTAAGACTTTTTAACTGACTTTATTCTCATGACTTTTTCATTGGAAAATTTGGACTTGCTCCCATGTTACAAATTCTTCCTTGGAAAATTGTAACTTTATTCTCATGTCACAACTTTATTGCGGCATTTCTTTTTCTCACATTACAACTTTTCCCATTTGAAATTCGTGACTCTGTTCTCATGTTCCAATTTTCCTTCCGTTTAAACAATCAAAATAAATTACACTAGTGCTGTAAAATGTTTAACAAATTTACAATGAAGTTGATCTAAAATTCCAAGTCGAAGTTTAAATATGATATGAACGTCACATAACACCTCACAGAAAAAAGATCTGTATGACCCCTGTGGTTTACTAGTTTATTGCTAAGCTAACCACATCTGGACTCCAGCGTCAATACTTTGCATTTCTCAAATGGTTGAACTACTCCTTTACGAGAGCTAAATCTGAATGTTCTTCACAATATGACAGCACTGGAAAAAAAACTATTACACAAAAGGAAAATGCTGCATTTTATCCTCACAAACACAACACTGCCCCACAGAGGCAGACTGCATTAACTACACAAACTGTGAAACATACTTTAGATATTTAATTGTACTTTTAAGCTCTTTAAGGCTGAATTTAAATCATTGTCACTGACATTTTGCTCATTTAAACTAATGAACTCAAAAGCATAATGTGATGTAGCTTCATCAAAGACGGCAGTCACTACTACTCTGGCTGTTTGGAATTTAGTGCTGCTAGTTTTTGTTTTTTTGTGTTGCTTGTGTCACAAATTGAATTTAAATACAGCAACTAATCACAAAAATGTTGGAGAAGTTGAAATATTGTATTAGCCAGAGAGCAGTCACTGTTGCTTGAGTTTTATCATAACTTGACGTAAAAGTGATGTTTATAAGGTGACTTAAAACGTCAAAAAGTCAGATTCAAGTCTCAGTTACTGCGTCTGGCCTCCGTGGGGCAGAAGAGCTCGACAACACAAAACCAACTTCTGTCTTTATGGAGTGAATTTGCTGCTTTCAGGTTAAATTTAGTAGTAAAGTTCAGACGACGATAATCCATCAGGCAGCGTTCAGAAACTTACTTTCCGACTTGTCAGTGAATCCCTTTCCAGTTCGTTCGGGAACATTAAATGTATCGACCCCTTTTTCAAACATGTTGATTGTCTTCTGGGTTTGAGTTTCTAACTTAGATGCAATCTTGGCACCCATTGGGACGATAACGTGTCCTTGAACGCATCACTGAAGACATGTTTCATTTCAACTGCATTCCCACATAAAACAACGGTGAGGAAAAACTAAAAGCTGCTAAACACGGACCGCAATGGATCATCTTCAGTCTGAAACCTGACAGAGAATTTGAAGTGATCAACAGGAATGTGATTCTCAGTTTAAAAAAATAAAAAACAAAAACAAAGAAGCAGCATGGACACTTAGTGAGACCTTTATCGTTCTCTTTTTGTGAGTTTCAAGTGAAAATCATAGTAAACTAAATATACAAAACAACCAGCGTGACATCAACCCTGGTGACTTTTCAAGACTGAATCCAGACTGAGTGTCAAAGCAGCCAAAACGAATGTAATTACATTTAATAAAAATGATGTTTTAAAGTTTTATCAGTTTTTTTTTATTCATGTGAAAATAAAAGAACATGTGAAGATAAATATTGGAGCTGCAAGATGTTGACAAACAAATAAATAATCAGCTTTAACATTTTCTAAAAAGAGGCGATATTTTATGTGAAATAAACCTCAAAAATAAAGTGATTCAGTGAGATTTACTGGATGGATTTAAATCAGAGCTGCTAGTGTTCAACACTTTTTAAGTAACACAACTGTCCCATTTCTTTGTCAACTGTTAAATTAATCTTCAACTACCATGATAATCGGATAATCTGTTCAATTTTTAAGAAAACCAAGTCTAAATTGGCTGATTTCAGCTTCTTAAATATGAATATTTTCTGGTTTCTTTCCTCGTCTACGACGATAAACTTAACATCTTTGGGTTGAGGACAAAACATGACATTTTTGGATCAACATTTTTCCCCTTTTTATCAGAAAAATAATTCACAGGTGTGGCTGTTTTGTGGATTTTAGAAAGTAGATATGCGATTTTAGCATAACCTCAAGTTTAAATACAATTAAATGTATTAAAAGGAATTTATTTAATGATTTATTATTTTGGGTTTTGCTTTGGGAAACACACTGATGAAACATTTTTCATGATTTCCTGACAATTTAAGGACCAAACAAGCAAATTATTAATTGAGAAACTGATAAACAGATTAATCAAAAGTGGAAATAATAGTTGCAGCTCTGTCATGGAAGCAATTTAAATAATTTCTATCTGACCTGACTTGAAACTTATTCAAAATTAAGTTGAAATTTGTCGACATAACAGTCCAGAATGAATCAAAGTGTCCAAAATGACAATAATCAATAATTAAATGGAGGAATGTAAAAGCAGACTGTCTGGATTCAACCTGGACACGAGTCACATGATCACCAGGAGGGTGATGTCAGCGCTCACGCACGCACACGCACACGCGCGCGCGCACGCATGCACCCACGCATGCACGCACGCACGCACACACACACACACACACACACAGTGTTGGTAGTGTTTTCAGTGACAGGTGTGTGCAAAGGGAATGTGTGAACACTCAGGTGAACGACAGCATCAGAGGCTACCTGCCCTCAGTGAAGCCCGACGGGACGCCGCGGGCCCTGAACGCATCACCATGCCGAGGTCACGTGACTCTACCAGGTAGCGTTCGGTGTTCAGGTGATCCATGAAATTCACCTGAAAATCATGATTAATGTTGAACCCGACAGTTAAACAGGCCACGGCTGCAAGAGTCATTTAAATACGGAACATCAAGATGTTTTATTGCCTCAAATTGCATTATTTTTGAAACATTAAGGATGTTTTTTTCTCCTTTTCTCTTCAGATACTAGATTTTATCCTTACAGCTCATTTATGTGTGAAATAATACCGGTTATTTTTAGGTGTAAAGTTGCAGCTTTGGCTCAGAAATGAGGCCAAAACATAGATAATGTGAAAGAAGATCAAACTACTGCTTAGATTTTATTCAATTTGAACAGACTTATCATTGAATTAACTTGATTTCATTTTCAAAAATAATATTACTGATTTAAATTTGTGCAGAAATGGTGAACTGAATCTCCAAACGGACAGCGGATCAAAAGTAGAGCTGGACAATATTATTGATCTATTAAATGTACTGATAAATGCTGTCATTTTTAGAAAGCCTTGTTGCTGCACTGTCTTAGATTTAACTCAAGAGTTTACGTATTTGCTATTTGAGACTCAAAACTAAATATTTTTACAGAATTTTGTGAATTTCATGTTTTCAGATGCGGGATTTTTCTATTTTTACCCTCAAAACAGCCATTTGAAGGGTTTAATATCTCCATAAATATAACTCCCACAGTCGATTTAAATCAGTGAGACATAAATAAAACTATTTCTAGGAGATCAAGATGATTGATTGGCTAAAATAGAGGCCAATTTTTTTAATTACAGTCCCTTGAAAATGGCAAAAAGTGCAACATTTTCAAGCAAAAGTGGTATCGGGACCCCAAAAAGCTTTTGTTTTTTCGGTGGTTTGGCTGAACCTGCCGTGTGGTCGCTGGTCGGCATGGTGATGACGTTTCAGGTCGCTTCATGGCGAACGCCTCGTCAGACCGTAAAAGAGACTCGACAGCTGGAGGAAACCTGGACCATCCGGTTTTAGCGGAGACGGTCGCTCTACGACACACAGCAGAGACGCTCCAGCTGAAAGTCCTCAACGCTAGCAGCCGCATCATCACTGTCGTCATCAATCAGCTCATCCAATGAGAGAAGGTGTTGTTCCTGAGAGCCTTGCTGATTGGTGGCAAGGAGGTGCCGAGTGTCGAGACGATGGTGGTCCATGACGAAGGGGGTTCAAATTAAAACTAAATTAGAAAACAGAGAACAGCCTTCATTTACAAATACGTCAGTTTTCTTCTATTAAGTTCAAGTCCAGTTCTGTACAGTCCCTCTCGAACACGGCCTGCTGCGCCGCCTCGCGCTCGTCTGGCTCCTCCTCCCCATCGTCGTCGTCGTCCTCGCGGCACTCCTCGTCGCTCTCGCTCAGCGGCCCGATGCTGGTCCTGCCCAGACACTCGGCCGGCGAGCAGGAGCCCCGGAAGTCGCCCATGAAGGGCTCCATGCCCATGCAAATGTCGCCGCCGCAGGCCAGCCTGCCGCCGCCGCGCTCCAGACACTGAGGGTCGATGCTGCGAGTCTGCAGGGACGACAGGAAGAAAGACTTTAACACCACAACCAGCAAATGCTTCCATTAATCTGTTGATTATTTGCTGGAACTAATAAATTAATGGACTAATTGTTGCACTTCGACTGTAGAAAGTCAGACAGTAGAAATGAATAAACCAACAGATAAAATCTCTAACGATCCTCACTGAGTGGCTTCTTTACATGACTACTGATTAATCTATTGATAATTTATCTGATTAATGACGACTGCTCCATCTTCAAACTATGATTGGATCTGTGAGCTCCTGCAGTACCTGCGTCATCTTGGTGAAGTCGAGGACGGGTCGGGCGCAGGGTCGGTCGGGGTCACGGCGTCGCTTCAGACCCGGTTTGAGCAGCAGCAGGTCGCAGGGCTGCGAGTGGCAGCGCGGCAGCTGCGGCGGGAGGCTGCGCCGTAGAGACGACGGCGTGCTGCAGGCCGAGGACGGCGAGGCGGGCACCGGGACCCCCGCGGTCGGTCCGGCAGCGGCGGCGCAGCCCGGTGGAGGCACCGCAGACTGGCTCGGCACCGGAGGAGGGGGCAGGAAGGTGGAGGCCGCCGAGTCTCTGATGAGCACGGGGGAGAGGGAGAAACGCCTTTGAGGAGGGGGAGGCGGGTGGAGCGGGGAGGGCGAGGAGGAGCATGAGGACGGCGAGGGGAAGAAGCAGCAGCAGGCTCCTCCTCCTGCCGCCGCCTCGCTGGGGTCCCAGGGGAAGGTCCAGGGCAGCGGGGAGTCCGGCGACAGCGCCAGGCTGAAGAAGGTGGGGCTGGACGAGGAGTGCAGCGACGAGTTCAGGGAGGAGCTGGGAGCTCGGAGAGGACAGACTCCGCCCCCCGCCGCTCCCACACCTATACCCCCTCCTCCCGCCCCCGCCGCCACACCTGCAACCCCTCCCCCGGCTCCCCCGTGGCACTGCTGGCGGCTGACGGGAGTCCAGACCCGCGAGGCGCTGGGCCGCCAGGTGTAGCGGCAGCGCGACAGGTCCTCGGGCACCGACAGCGAGCGGCAGTGGCGTTTGGGGGGCGGAGGAGGAGGGGGAGGGGGCCCGGGCCCTGGAGGGGGCGCCGTCGCTCCGGGGAGGGACAGCTCGGACGCTGAGGTGCTGGGCGCCAGCGGCCGGTGCTGCTGCGGCTGAGCGGCGGCCCCGTCCAGGGGGTCGCCGCCCTCCTGCAGGTGAGCATCTGGGGGCACCAGGGGCACAGGGCCGGGGGGGAAACTAGAGCTCAGTAACCCCCCCTGCAGGCCGGACTTGGAGGGAGGGCAGAGCTGCCAGTAGCTGCTCTCTGAGAACACAAACACACACACAGTTAGAGAGACGGTCATGTGACCTTGTTTCAGATCATGTGACCAAGCAGCCAGTAATCACTGTAAATATTGATTCATCTGATATTTAGGTTCCTCAAATAATATGTAGTTAAAAAAGGTTAATTCCATGAAAAGTCAACCAGTGCCTCAGACCTGATTCTATTGACAATAACTTTATTTAATGAGGTCATAAGTACAGAAGATAGACACACGAAACTTGAGTAAACTTTCAAAGGTTCATCTTACCATGTGAGACGGCGACACCCAAATCAGAAAATTATTTTAACACAGAACGAATCAAATGTGTGCAAAAATGAGACTTTTCATTTTCTATAACTTGTTCTGACCAAACTCTGACTGTTAGTTTACCCAGAATGCACTCTGGTGAATCATCAGAAAAGAGCTGCAGTTTTACTGTTTAAACTGTAATATATCCCACAATATTATACATGTTCAAATTTGGTTCTGAAAAAAATGAACAAAAAACTGGTTTCCTCTTCAGGTTGTGTCACCTGGATGGATGTAAACTGCAGATGTCGACCCGCTCTACTGATGAATGCACAAATTTCATATTCATTATTCAATTTGTCTAAGTTTCTGTTTCAGCTTTATTTAATTTTTATTAACATTCTGATTTGGTTCTTGTTTCCTGAAATGTTGCATCATGGGACATGTAGGAATAAAGTAGATATAAAACACTCACCAGGCATCAAGCCATCTGGGGGCCAGCACTCTGCGAGGGTTTTCGGGTCCAGCAGGGACTAAAAGACACAAACAAAGACATTACGGGGACGTTCACTGGGAGTCGCTCTCTCACCACCCAAAAAAAAAAATCAGCAAAAAAATCACGGATTAATCCTGGAAACTGCTGATGTTGCGCTTTTCTCCTCATGAAAGTAACATCAGAGATTTATGAGAGCATATCGACCATCTAGTCGACCAGAACACCTGCTACAAACTGTACTGAAAATTCCTCAACAGCTCATCAAGAATCGTGGTATTGTGTTTGGCAAGACATCTACACCAATGCAACTCTGAATTTGTGTAGCAGTGACCGTCTTTAAAACATGGTTATTGCGCTGTGTACTGACTGCAACCACAACATGCAAGTAAAAACTGCACTTTATGAACTTACTGCAATATTTGATGAGAAATACTAGAATGTATGAACTGTAATATTTTAATATATAGGATTATACAGCGCATCCTCGGTTTACGACGTCCTCGACCTACGGCGTTTTGTCGTTACTGGTTACATGGATCTAGTAGGTGAGCGGACGAAGACATCGTCACGTGGCGCTATAAGAGGAAGGCAGCTTTGTTTATATTTACTGGCTGTACGCCACATACGGCATTCATGACTCTTCTGAAGAACTGATCGATATCGTGATACACGCCGTACGAGTTCCGACTTACAGCAAAAATCAACTTACGTCATGCCGTAGGAACCGAACTCCGACGTAAGTCGAGGACCTCCTATATATACATATATACATACACTACCGTTCAAAAGTTTGGGGTCACCCAGACAATTTCATGTTTTCCGTGAAAACTCACACTTTTATTCGTGTTCTAACATAACTGCACAAGGGTTTTCTAATCATCAATTAGCCTTTCAACACCATTAGCTAACACAATGTAGCATTAGAACACAGGAGTGATGGTTGCTGGAAAAGTTCCTCTGTACCTCTATGGAGATATTCCATTAAACATCAGCTGTTTCCAGCTAGAATAGTCATTTACCACATTAACTATGTCTACACTGGATTTATCACTCATTTCATGTTATTTAATGTTTAACGTTGTGGCTGTGCTTCTTGTTCAGTTTTTGCAGATTTGCTTTTTGTGTTGAAGTTAATCTGACTTTAGAAAGATGCTACGATGCTCCAGATTCCGTTAGCCGCAGGGTAATAGCCACAACAAACCTCTTAGTGGTAGCCGTAGCATAGCACCGTCAGCAAAATGAGTTTAAGCCGCATCCCTTGTTAACATCTAACAAGCGACTTATTGTGACTTTCTGTGAAACACTTAGAATGTTTGTGGAAGGCAGCTGTATTTATTAAACCTTCACCTGTATCTGCTGCCTCACCTTCGAACACAGCTCTGCTAATTCACTGCAGCTGTTATAAATGTGCTTGTCCCTCTCTCAGTGTAAACAATAGCTTTCAGTGATTGGCTGCTGTTCGTGCATGCAACCAATCGGATCACTGCAGAGAGAGTCGTCTCCATCAGAGCCAAAGCAGCGCATTCAATGTATTTTCCAATTATTGGTCAATAAAAATAACACTACCAATAATCTAAAAAAGCCAAATATCAGTGATAATAATCCAGAACTGAGATCTTGTCTGTTCGCTTTGACTTTGAATGAACTACAAACAATAAACAGGACCAGAATCTGTGTTGACGTGACCCTCGAATCCCAAACATGATCAAAACCCGGATCAGGCTCAGGAGTGGTCCTCAGAAACCCCTCAGACTGCAGGACTGAGGCGGCAGGTGGACACTCACCAGGTAATAGTCCCCCGGCTGAGCAGGGTCGCCTTCCAGAGTCTGCTTCCTCAGGCTCTCCACCAGCAGCGTGACCACAGCATGGTGGCAGGGGACGAGGGGGGAGACGGGGGAGGGAGGCGGGGAGGAGGTGGGGACAGGAAAGGGAGAGAATGGGGAGGAGAGGGGGGGAGGAGGAGGAAGAGGAAGAGGAGGAAGGAGGGGAGATCTTGGGCCGTCTGTGTGTCCGTCCGTCTGGTCCTTCAAAACAAGAGGAGAGGGGGGAGGGGCTGAGGGCCGAGACTCCTCCTCCTTACCGCCTCAGGGCCACGTAGCCCCGCCCACACTCACAAGGACATCATCAATCAGCTGTTGGCCCGGCAACACACCTGGAGGGCAGGGAGATGCAGGTGAGTGTTGCAAATATGTTCATTCAAACACTTAAAATGACTGCAAAGACATAAAACAGCCACAAAAGAGACACAAGACAAACACAAAGATGCAAAATGACCACAAAGAGATGCAAAACAGCCATAAAGAGACACAAAACAGCCACAAAGAGACACAAAACAGCCACAAAGAGACACAAAATGACCACAGCAAGATGAAAAAAACGACAGAGACGCAAAACAGCCACAAAGAGACGCAAAACAGCTACAATGAGACACAAAACGACCACAAAGAGATGCAAAACGGTCACAAAGAGACGCAAAATTCCCACAAAGAGCAGCAAAACGACCACAAGATGCAAAACAGCCACAAAATGACCACAAAGAGATGCAAAACGACCACAGCAAGATGCAAAAAAGCCACAAAGAGACACAAAACAGCCATGATGACGCAAAGTGCCCATCAAGACAGCTATAGAGGCACAAAATTGCAAACAAAAAGAGTACAACTTCAAAGAGAAAACGACTACAAAGACAGACAAAACAAATAAAGAGACACAAAGTGAATGCAAAGATGCAGAACAACCACAAAGAAACACAAAATGACCACAAGATGCAAAAAAACGACTGCAAAAATGCAAAACAGCCACAAAGACACACAAAACGACTGCAAAGATACAGAGCGACAATAAACAGATGTAAGACAAAAGCCGAGACCACAAAATGACTACAAAAACACAAATAATGACCACAAAGAGACACATAACAGACGCAAAGTGTAAAACTACAAAGAGAGAACAACTGCAAAGCCCCACAAAACAGGAGTGACATAATATGACCATTAAAAAAGCAAAACAAACACAAAGGCTACAAAGACACACAATACTATAGCTGGACACAAAACAAATGAACAGACACAAAATGATGACCACAAAAAGACGTAAAACAACTGTAAAGAAATACAAAACAAACTGCAAGAGACACAATATGACCCAAAAGAAATGCAAAACGACAACAAAGAGATGCAAAACAAACACAGAAATGCAATATGACCACTTGAGACACAAAACAAACAAGAGAGACAAAATGACCACAAAGAGACATATAACGAACACAAAGAGACACAAAAACTGTTCCAAAAAAGAAATACAATGACAGATAACCATAAAAAAGATGCAAAACAACCACAGACACACGACTGTAAAGAGACATAAAATGACCACAGAAACACAAAACAAGCGTAAAGCAAATGCTGACACTGATAATGACTAAGAAAAAACACAAAAACGACACTGAGAGACAAAACAAAAGAAAGGAGACACAAAATGACTGTAAAATTATGCACAACTACTACAAAGAGACGAAACGCGATCATGGACACACAAAAAGACATCTGTAAATATTTTGTTTAGTCTGACTGGAAGTTAAAAAGCCAAACATCATCTGTTTCCCCTCAGAGATATTCTGAATAAAAAATTAAAAATAAAATGTGTTTCTCAAAGCACAAGGTGACACCTTCACTTCCTGGAGCCATCAGTCCCAAACCTAAAGATAAGAATTCCTAGAATATAAAAACAGTGAAGACGGCCAAAAATGACTCATGAATGTTCAGTTTACAATAATTTACACCTCAGTTTTATTTAAATACCATTAATTCACAACATGAGACCACAAAGAGACACAAAACAGCCACAAAAGAGACACAAAACAGCCACAAAGACAAAATGACCACAAAGACATACAAAATGACCATAAAGAGATGCAAAACAGCCACAAGAGAGACACTAAATAAATATGAAGAGACACAACACTATCGCAATGACTCTCAACGATAAAGACACACAACTACAAAGACACACAAAGCAAACAGGGACACCACAAAGACAAGTAAAACAACCATAAACAGAAGCAAGATGACTGCAAAGACACACAAAATGACCACAAACAAATCCAACACGCTAACAGAGATGCTAAACTGCCGCAAAGAGACACAAAACATCTACAAACGGACGTACAATGGCCACAAAGAGATGCAAAACAACCACAAAGAGACATAAAGCGACTACAAACAGATGCAACACAATCAGGAAGACGCACAGAGACACAAGACAATTGCAAATACACACAGAGTGATCTTGGAGACACAAAAATACCACACAAAGACACAAAACCATCGCAAAGAGATGCAAAACAACCACAAAGACAGACAAGACAACTGCAAGACATACAACGTAACCACGGAGACACAAAACTTTCACAAAAAGACGCAAAACCATCGCAAAGACATGCTATATGACCACAAAAGACACAAGACGACTGCAAAAAGACATGGAATGTCCACAAACAGACGCACAATGGCCACAAGAGACACAAAACAACTACATACAGATGCGACACAATCTTGGAGATGCAAAACAACTGCAAAGACACACAAAGCAATTATGGAGACACAAAACAATCATGAAAATGTGCAAAACCATCGCAAAGACTTTCAAAATGACCACAAAGACACAAGACTGCAAAGAGACACAAAATGTCTACAAACGGATGCACAACGTCCACAAAGAAATGCAAAATAACGACAGACACACAAAACGATCACAAAAAGACAGTAACCCATTGCAAAGATGTGCAAAATGGCCACAAAGACACAAGAAGACTGCAAAGAGACACAAAACATCTACAAACAGACACACAGTGGTCACAGACAGACACTAAATAGCAACAAAAACATACAAAACAACCGCAAAACGATGAAAATGACAAATGTAGAAAACTGATCATTAGCTGTATCCCTACTCACAACAGTAATTGAGTAAATGTACTTAGTTACTTTCCCTACTGTTGATGGACAGACACTCTGGGCTCCTGTAATTGAGGTCAGGGGCCACAAACAGTCGGACCCCTGGTTGTTTTAGGGTCCGGTCAGGGCTGGGGGTTGGTACCGGCTCGGTGTCTGGAGATGACAGGATGTCCCTGGCAGCGGAGGCCGTTGTGGAGCCTGAGCAGAGCCGCCTCTGACTGACTGAGGCCGCTGGGCATCTCCGGCTGCTGCTAGCTTGTGGCTAACGCATCCCATTGTTTTCAATGAGGGATGCTAACACGCTTATGTAGCGGTTCCCCCTTTTCAGCCCTGATTAAATGTGGGATGTCATTAAGAAATCTGAACGTAAACCTCGAGCAGAAGAATAAATAATTCAGAATTGTTGTATTCTGGCAGCCGGTTACATCACCGAGCCAGCCAGCTGAACTAGCTTGAAATAGCTAGCTTGCTATAAATAATATGTCATGTCGTTATTACTCTCAAGGTCGGCACAATAAATTCAGCCATTTTGCTCGCTGAAACAACACCGCTGGATGATTATTGTGTTTCCTCCACCGCCTCACGGGCTCAGGGGGGTCGAGCCGGTCTGCTCCGCGGGTCTGCGGCGCTAGCATGGAGCTACACTGGCCGCCTGGCTGCATCCAGGGGCAGCAGGCAGCAGCAGCTAACGGCGGCTAACTGACCCGCTAGCAGCGTTAGCCGCCGTGATTTCACAAACAAACCAGCGAACATCACCCGGGATGCTCCCGGTCCGCCGCCCCCTCCAGCCACCGACCAACAGGCGTTATTTCTGCACAAACCCGAATCCCTCACTGACTAATTGACAGCCAGAGTCCGTGCGGGCTGATAAGAGCGGTGATAATAGCGGTGATGGAGGGAGCGTGTGGCCGGCCTGTGAGCTCCCTGAGCAGCGTGAGAGGAGGAAAACACGGCGGGATGCTGCGGGATGGAGCCCAGACAGCCAGCGACCAGAACCCGAACCAGCGAACCAGACAACCCCCGGTGGCATGCTTACCTTGTCGGGTGACGGGTGGAGGAGGCTCCGGTGGGTGCAGCGGCGGTGCTCGGTGTATTGACCCAGTATTATTAAAGAGCAGAACGCACCGCTCCGCCCGCCGCCGCCGCTGTCAGCACAGAACCGACCACAATGAATTAAAGTGTGGGTTTAACCGCACGGAGCGGCCGCCGCAGCCTCCGGGACACGCTCACACATCGGCTCCGGTTAATGTCCAGTGTCCGGTAATTATTTAAACATAATAACCAAGAGTGTGCGCGCACACGCCCGTGAGCGGTGGGCATTCATAAATAACATTTGGGGCGGCAGCGGCGGCAGCAGGAGGAGGAGGAGGAGGAGGAGGGCGGTGCTTCACCTCATCACCTGCCGCTTATTTACGGTTTATTCTCCTCCGCAGCTCCACCGACACAACCGACCGTCCGACCACAAATCTAACAGAAATAAAAAATAATCGTCAAAGTGTGAGAAAAAAGCCCCGCGGCGCTGAGGATGATGGGAGCTGTAGTTTCCAGCTGACACAGCAGCTTGTTTACAGCAGCAGGTCTGAGCTGTTGTTTCATTTGAGGAGGTGAGACGGCGGCGATTAAAGGACGAAGCCGCACAAACAGGCGACAGGAGGCCGCCAGGCTGCAGCAGCGCGCCGTGTGGACGGAGGAGCCTCCATCCTCTGAACCCCCCGGTCATATCTAATAAGACATGAAACAACTAAATTACCCGATTCACGTCAAAAACAATTAATAATGACATAACATGATGAAACAAGTCGAAATCACGAGTTAAAATGGAAAAAATGACAGAAAATAATGAAACAAGTCAAAACTACCAGATGAAAGTCATAAAAAATTATCCATCCATTTTCCTTTCACTTATCCAGCTTCTGATCACGGAAGCAGCAAACAAAGCAGGTCATCCCAGACTTCATCCCCCGAGCAATGCTTTCTAGTTCTTCCCAAGGTGTTCCCAGGTCAGATGAGATATAGAATCCCTCCAGTGGGTTCTGGGTCTATCCTGGATTTTCTCTCAGGCAGATGTACTCGGAAAACCTCCAAAGGAAGTCTCGCTGGAGGCTTCCAATTCAGATGTCGAAACCACCTCAACTGCCTCCTTTCAATGCAAAGGAGCAGCAGCTCTTCTCCAAGTTCCCTCCAGATGTCGAAGTTTCTCAGCCTATCTCCAAGGCTGAGCCCAGCCAGCCTACAAAGGAAGCTCATTTTGGCTGATTGTACCCACAGTCTTGTTCTTTCAGTCACCACCCAGAGCTCATGATCATAGGTGAAAGTTGGACCGTAGATGGACTGGTAAATCTTCACACTATAACATCTGCAATACTGCTGATGCTGCACCAAGTCCCTTGTCCATCTCATGCTCCATTTCCCCATCATTCGTGATCAAGACCCCAAGATACTTAAACTCCTTTGCTTAGGGAAGCAACTCCCCTCCAACCCTGATCAATCCACTGGTTTCGAGCAGAGAACCATGGCATGGAGGTGCTGATTTGCATCCCAGCAGCTTCACAAACCATCCCAGTGCTACTGAAGGTCACAACCTGAGGAAGCCCACAGAACCACATCATTTGCAAATGCAGTGATGCGATCCTGAGGTCCCCATACCGGACACCCTCTTCACCTCGACTGCACCTTGAGATCTCGTTCATGAACACCACAAACTGGATCAGAGTCAAGGGGCAGCCCTGGCGGAGTCCAACACCCACTGGAAACATGTCTGAGTCTGTGAACACAGCTCTCATTTTGGTTGTACAGGGACTGAATGGCTCATATCAGTGAGTCTGGTACCCCATAGTCCTGCAGTACCCCCCAGAGCAGTTGCAGTCCTTCTCCAATTCTACAAAACACGTGGACTGGCTGGTTCAACTCCCATGTTCCCTTTAGCAGCTCTGCAATGATAAAGAGCTGATCCACTGTTCCACAACCAGGATGGAATCATTGCTCCTCCTGAATCCGAGGTTCGACAGTTGATAGGAGTCTCTCTTCCAGCATCTTGGAGAGGCTGAGAAGTGTGATACCCTGATAATTGGAGCACATTCTCTGGTCTCCTTTTTGGACAATGGGAACCACCACCCTGGTCTGCCACTCCACAGGCACTGTCCCTGATGCCCACGTGACATTGAAGACAATGTGCCACCCAAGAAGAGAAGAAGAAGAGTCTTCAGGCTCTGCTTATTCAGCAAAGGACGTAACTGAGTTAAAGAGGTCCTCCAAGCTCTCTTTCCACCCCCTAACAATGTCTCCAGTCCAGGTCAGCAGGTCTCCCTCAACTGTAGACAACCTGGGCCAAACCCTGCCTCCCCTCCTGAGGCATCAAACGGTTTGCCAGAAATTCCTCGACGTCAGCCGAAAGTCCTTCTCCATAGCCTCTCCAAACTTCTTCCACGCCTGAGTTTGACATTCCACAACTGCCGCAGCCCTTTTGGCCAACCGGTCTGTCGGCTGCTTCAGCAGGTCCCTGAGCCAACCAGGTCCTAAAGCCTCCTTCTTACACCTGATGGCTTCCTTCATTACTGGTGTCCAGCAGTGGATATTTAGGGAGGGAGGGAGGGATGGATGGATGGACAGACGGATAGATACTTTATTAATCCCGAGGGAAATTCAAGTGACTGTGACAGGTACCAGTGACCTTCAGGCCACAGCTCCTAACAGCTGCTTCTGCAATGGAAGCTTTGAACATGGACCATTCAGGTTCCATGTCCCCAACCTCTCTGAGGATGCAGCAGAAACTCTTCTGGAGGTGGGAGTTGAAAACCCCATGGACAGGGGCCTCCGTCAGAGTAGAAATCAACATTCGGATAAAATAAAATCAGATATAAAGTCAAAACTGTGAGATAAACAGTTCACATTTAATACAGTCTGAACTTTGAAACATCAAAATATTTGTCAAAATGGTGACTTAAAATAAATCTAAATCCTCACACAAAAAGTTGAACTTTCCAGGATATAAGTCAAAACCTATGATACAAATACAGTGTTGTGCTTTTTGAGTCTCCTTGTAGATGTTTTTGCATCCCTGTAGCACTTTAACGTATCTGCAGTCATTTATAGTCACTTTGAAGAATTTATTATGGGATAAATAGTTTTTATTTAGGGTCTCTTTTTAGTGTTTTTGCATCTCTTTGTGGTCATTTTGCATCATTTCATCAACTTTTTGGGGTCTATGCGGATGTTTTTTTCCCCCCTTGTCAGTTTGTGTCTTTGTGGTCGTTATTTTTGGACTTATCTTCTCTACAGCTACATTTTTAGGGTCAGTAGAAGAAGACAGACAAGGTGAATTTATAACACTTTATTTACATCTTTATTAATCACATATTTCAGCTTCGCTCGAGATTCAAGCAGCACAAAACTCGAGAAAAAGTAAAAAAAAAAGCAAAAACAACATCACAAAGTAACAACGATTCCCTCCACTTATCAGGGAGTTTGTTTTTGAGAAAAAACATGGCGGCAAGAGGAGGAGGAGCCTGATTCAGGCCGACAGACAGCACGAAGGTGACGTGACGACAACAGAGTGACAAACGGATTCAGGAAACAGGTGACTTCAGGTACTTTTCAATCAGTGCAGGGCTCCAAACACGATGCGGGTGACAAGTGTCCAACTTAAACAATCAAGTGCAAACCACAGAACCAGCTGTCCGAGCCGAGGGTGCGTTCAAGATCAGCTGGGAAACCTCGACGCTGCCCTCCTCCCGCCCCCGAGGACAGATCAGAGGGGAGGATGCAACTCTGACCAAGGACCAATCACATCCCTGCTGTCGTTATATCAGATCATCCATAAAAATACACACAACTCCGACACTTTAAAGATTAGCACGGTCGCCTCAGTATGGATTCCACAGGAGCTGGTCGGAAAACACCGGAACCTGCTGGTCGTCAGAGCCGAAATCTGTCAAGAGACAACAAAAATAAACTAGAGCAGATGGGAGAAAAAAAAACCCAACTTTGTCAAAGTTATCAGATAAAAATTAAAAACTTTTAAGACAAAGAGATAAAATTACCAGAAAAAAACTAAACATTCTGGTAAAGTCAAATAAAAAAAACAAATTACCAGATAGAAATGTCAATTTTAAGCCGTCGAATATCAAAGCTGAGATAAAACCAAAACTGTGCATTAAAAGTCAAAGCAGTTACGACAAAAAAATAAAACAAAAAGTCACAATGCGAGCTGAAAAGTCAAAATTAACAGAATAAAAGTGAATTGAGTCAATATTCTTCAAAAAGTCAATGTCAAGTCAAAACCATTTGATTAGAAACAACCATAAATAAAAATTATCCCATGAAAAACAATAAGACAAAAAGGATGAGTAGTCTGAGAAAACCGAGACAGAAAAATCAATATTTGTGAAATCAGATAACAATTTAAAAAAATAGATTGAGTTTACATTTTAAGAGGATAGTCAGAAAGCCAAAATATTTTTTAAAAATGTAAACTATCACATAAAATGTCCCTTTTCCAAATATTACATGTAAAAAATTTACATAATGGTGGCATAAAATTTGAATAAGAAATGTTTGCATTTATGAGGGGAAAAAAAAGGCTGAAGCATTTGTTAAAATCCTATTTTTAAAAAGAAAAATCTACATTCAAATATAAAATCAGAATTACCAGCTTTCAAAAGGAAACTGAAAATTTTAAATCAGAGAAAAATTAAAAATGAGATTAAAAAAAAAAACTTCAGATTTAAAAGAAAGACTAAAAACATTTGTATATTTCAGGATTTAAAAAAAAAAAATGACTGAAAGCCAATGTTTTGTTAAAAGAAAATCTGTTAAACTTAAACTACACCACAAATGGTGTACATTTTACGAGAAAAGGGAAAGAAAATCAAAATATTAGTTACAATAAAAAAATGTGATTCAGACAAAAATAATCAAAATTACTAAATAATGAAAATTCTCACTTTTTTCAAATTGAGATTGAAAGTCAACATTTTGCCAAAATAAATCAGATCAAAAAATTTAAATGATAAAATATCAAGTTTACCTTTCATGCATTTTTTTGCTGCTGCTGCTTTTACTTTTATTCTACATATAAAGTGGACTCGAGGAACCATGCAAAGACTGTAGCAATAAAACTCTATTCTAAAACATTTTGAATTTTTTTTTTTTAAATATACACTACCATTCAAAAATTTGGGGTCACCCAGGCAATTTCATGTTTTCCACTTTTATTCATGTGCTAAAATAACTGCACAAAGGTTTTCTAATCATCAATGAGCCTTTCAGCACCATTAGCTAACACAATGTAGCATTAGAACACAGGAGTGATGGTTGCTGGAAATGTTCCTCTGTACCCCTATGGAGATATTCCATTAAAAATCAGCCGTTTCCAGCTAGAATAGTCATTTACCACATTAACAATGTCTACACTGGATTTATCATTCATTTAATGTTATCTTCATTGAAAAAAACGCATTTCTTTCAAAAATAAGGACATTTCTAAGTGGCCCCAATCTTTTGAACAGTAGTATACATGAATTAAAGTTGTTCTAAATTAGTTAAAGTTGCTCTACATTAGTTAAAGTGACTCTATATTAGTCAAAGTTGCTCCATATTAAAGTTGCCCAACATTACTGTTCAAAAATTTGGGGTCACCCAGACAATTTCATGTTTTCCATGAAAGCTCCCACTTGTATTCATGTGCTAACATATTTACACAAGGGTTTTCTAATCATCAATTAAGGAATGTTGGTCAGCAGGTGGCGCTGTTCAGCTACACATTTCTGCGACGGTCATTTTCACCGTTCAATAATAGTCAAAAATTCAAACGGCAGAACTTCTCGGAAATTCCGCAAATTGTGAGTTTTTTAAACTCTGGGAGACACTTTGACCTGGTAACAATGAACGGCAGCCAATCAGGCGCTTTTAACTATTAAGTTCACGTCCTGACTCCCGTTTGCGTCATGTGACTTCACCTTGGCCGTGGTCGGCGTCCAGCAGCAGGGGGGGGAGCCAGTCGGCCATGCTGTCATCAGTCAGTCGACTCCTGAGGGAGGAGCTGAAGCCGGGAGGAGAGCGAAGACGCCAGCGGCTCGTCTCCGGTTGCTGCCGAAAGCAACATATTTACTCACAGCACCAATATGAACTTTACTTAAAAAACTGAATTTATTATTTACATCATCAGTTGTAATTTGACAATTTTTTTTTACATTTTTTATTAGCCCAAAGATATTCAGTTTGCTGGAGGTGACCAAAGCAGAGCTAAAAGTTAGGTTAATTCATTCATTCTGTGGTCAGCTTTTAGTTGGAGCTTTTTAGAATGGAGTTTGTTTTGATGAAGGTTCATTCTAGAGCTGCAACTGTCCGTTGTTTTCTGGATCAATCAAAATGTTAATCAGTGTTCCCTAAAGGTGGCAAATGTCTTCTTTTTTCTAGAAAATTCTCCACTCTTTCAAACTACAAAAACTAAATGCGACACAACAAATCTGATAGAAACTCATCCTGATTCTAAAATTTGCAAAAAAAAAATTAAGTAAATTCATACATTTTCTATCCTCCTTTAAATTGGAGCTTTTTGGAATGAAGTTTGTTTCGACGAAGGCTCTTGAAGAATCTGTGCAATATTAATACTTACATCACTATTTTTATTTTTGTCAGAATCTTTGCAATACCGCTGGCATGTGAAACAACATTATTTCTATTTAGCGCTTATGTATATCTTGGTTTAGTTTGAAATTCCCTCGGGATTAAAGTATCTATTTATTTATCTATCTAGGATATTTTTTATTTTGTACTTAATTTCCTAATTGTTTTTGACCAGCTTTGCTGCTGCAACACTGTAAATTTCCCCACTGTGGGATTAATAAAAGTTTATCTTGTAGAATTGCAGCTATAAGATTGTTTCACTGTCAGCTGTTTTCTGGATGAATCACTTACTTGTTTCATCGATAAAACGGTGAAAAATATCAATCGACGTTTCCTAAAGGCGCCAAATGTCTTCTAGAAGATTCTCCACTCTTTTGAACTACAAAAAACTGAATGCGACGCATCAAGAAATCTGATTCTAAAATTTGCTGGAGGCGATCAAATTGGAGCTTTTGGGAATGGAGTTTGGTTCGATGAAGGAACTGTAACTGTAAGATTATTTTCATTCTCACTTATTTTCTGGATTAACTGTGTTTTTTCCTCTCTAGAGTGTTTTAAAATGGTGGAAAATGTTGATCAGTGGTTGTCAGAGTTAACAAACGTCTTGTTTTATCCACAAAGATAGAGTTTGCTGTCATAGAGGCGGACAGAAACCAGAAAATATCTACATTTAAAAAGCTGCAAACAGAGAATTTAGATTTTATTGAAACCCTATTTAAAATTATGATTAAAGTAGCTGGTAATTAATTTAATAGCTGACAAATAATCAATAGATCCTTGCAGCTTTAACATGTAGCAGCAGCCGTTATAAACTTCTAATGTAACATAACTTCTAATAATTCTGAAAGCTGCTGTAGTTGGAGTCAATAAGACAGATGCTGACCTCCACACACCAGGGGGCGCTGTTTATTTACATAATTTGACACTTTTCTAAAGACTCTGCCTTTGACTTGTCTCTACTTTTATAAAATTTGTCTCTTAGTATATTTTCTACTTTATCTTAAACGTTTTTGCTCAGTTTTTGTTCCCTTTTACACATTTATATGCACTTTGTAAAGCATCTGAAATGTGCCAAGGAAATAAACCTTTGGGTAATTTAAACATAACTTATGTTTAAATCCAACAAAGGGGATTTCTTCATAAACCACTTGTTGTTTAATACAGACAGTGCTTTAAACAAGCAGCTGTTTAATCATAGATTTGCAGGTTATTGATTACAGATCGGTGTTACCGGTGACTGGGGGACGGTCCAGGCTCCAGGAGGCTCCACGGACGTGGCCAACAGAGGAGACATGGAGGAGGCTTTAGAGGCTACTGGAGTCTCCTTCTCTCTCTGATCGTCTCCTCCGTCTTCACAGAGGTCAGAGGTCATCTTTGCCAGCTGGTTCTGCCTGCAAATAAAATAAATCAATTCTAAAATCAGCACAGGACGGCAGGTTTTCATTTCACTTTCTGTCACTTGCTCCCACTGGAAAAAAAAAAAAATCATTTTAGTCAACATGTGTCCTTTAAAAATTCACCAAAAAATAAACCGTTTGCTCCAACCAGATTGTGTAAAAAAAGAAAAATTCTGCATTCCTCAACGCAACTACAAAACCATCTGCGACTTGGTTGTGACCAACAGTCACGTGATAAAAATTAATTTTGGCTGAACTGCAGACTGATGAAAACAAATTCAAAATGTAAGCGGCTAATTATATACAGCGTACAGAGTGACCTTTTTCACAGAATTGGTAACACTAGTGGGGACGTGCAAAAATATTGTATATGTCGATTCCAGTTTGGGTTTTTCTCCATTTTTGTTAAATAAATCAAATTAATTGAGCTGGTTTGTATGATTTGTAGCATTATTATTGTGTCATACCGCACAGAAGACATTTTCAGGTTCTCTCTTCTACTAGTCATGGTTGCGCCGTTTCCATAAAGGTGGAGGACTTTGTATTGCAGTGAAAAATTAGGCCAAAGTAAAAAAGAAGGTGACAGAATCAAATGTACAAAAACGTTAAGAAACTGCTTGAAGTTCAGAGAGTTAAGTCAGAACAGTTTCCCACTTTTCATGTCAGAATTAAGAATTAGACGACTAAGAAGTTCACAAGAAATTACTGAAATGTTTGATAACTCCCCTGTCACTGCTGGACAAATGGCAGAGGATGTTAATTTAGACTGAATACACTAAGAAAAATGTGCAACAAAACCAATAAGGAAAGACACTCTGGTCTCCACCTACAGTTGCTCCACTGGGTCCTGGGTGTCTGTGGCGCCGGGCAGTGCGTTGGTTGGGGGGTCCCACAGGTGCAGCGCTCGCCTCCACAGGCGCACCTGCATATCCCAGGAGCGCCGGCTGTACTTCCTGTATTTGTTGGGAGTGGACGGGTGGAGCTTAGGATCCCTCAGGTGCCTGAGGGGGGAGGTCAGGGTTTAAAGAATCTGGAGTAGCTATATAGACCCATAAAATATCACAAACATACAGCGCATCAACCTATAGTTTGGTTGTAATTCCAATAGTCCTGTCAAGTAGGTCAGCTTTCAGGTCAGTTTTAAGGTAGGTTTCTCCTATAGGTTGGTTGGCTGCTTGGTTGGTCACTTGGTTGGCCATTAGTCACAGAGTTGTTGGTTGGTCATCGCATAGGTTGATCGGTTAGTCATCGGATACGTTGGTATTTCGGTTGTCAGCTACATTGGTAGGTCAGAAAATTATCTTTAAGAACCAAAAGGAGGAGTACAATTGCCTTTTGCTGAATCTATTGGGATCAGTTACATCGAAAGACATGTCATTAGCTTCGTAAAGTGTGCTAGTAGGTTGCTAAGTCAGTATGTCAGTCATCCCATAGGCAGGTCGGTTTCATGTCACGTAGAATGGTAGCTTGGTGAACGGGTTGTTTGGAGGGTTGGTAAGTTCAAAAGGTAGCTAGGCTGGATCATAGTTTGTTTGCAAGGCTAGTAGGCCAGTCAGGTACGTGAGTCAACTAGTTGTCAGGTAGACCAGTTGTCATGTCTATTGTAAAATCAGTAAGTTCCACAGGTAGGGTGTTTGTCTTTAGTTAAGTAAGAAATGTACTTTGGCAGATCAGGCATCAGGCAGTCAGTAAATCAGTCAGTAGTTTGTAAGGCTAGGAGGAAATTCAGGTAGGTTTGTTGTCAACTAGGTCTGTTGGTTGGTTGTTTGGTAGACTGGTAGATCAGTTGTCGGGTCTGCTGTAAAGTCTGAAAGTTCATTCAACAGGTTGGTTGGGTGTTCTTCAGTTTAATCAAATAGGTACACTGGTAGGTCAGGCATCAGATTGATTGGTAGGTCGGCCTATGGTTTGGCTGTAAGGCTAGTAGTCCAGTCAGGTAGGTCAGCTGTCATTTCAGTTTTAAGGTAGATTTCTCCTATAGGTTGGTTGGTCGCTTGGTTGGTCTTTAGTTAGGCCAGATAGATATGTTGGCAGGTTTAGGATCAAGTTGACTGGTCCATAATTTGGTTGTAAAGCAAGTAGTCTGGTCAGGTAGGCAAGTGGTCAGGTCAGTACGTCGATCCCATAGGTTGGCTGGTAGATTGGTCTTCAGTTAAACCAGATGTGTACGTTAGCAGGCTAAGAATCAGGTAGATTGGTCCAAAATTTGGTTTAGTAGTCCAGTTAGGTATTTAAGGTGGTATGTAGGTCACAGAGTAAGTAGGTAGATTAGTCATCAGACAGATTGGTAGATTGGTTGTCAAGTCTGTCATAAAATCATTAAGTTTATCAGGAAGGTTGGATGGTCTGTCTTCAGTTTGTTAAGATAGGTACGCTGGCAGATCGGACATCAGGTAGATCAATAGGTCAGTCTGTAGGTTGCTTGTAAGGATAATAGGCCAGTAAGGTAGGTACGCTAGTCATCAGGTAGACTGGTAAATCAGTCGGTTGGTTGTTTAGGTCAGGTTTCAGGCAGAATGAGTAAGTTTAGTCATAGTGCTGGCTAGTTAGGTAATTGGTAGGGTGGAAGATTAGTTCTCAGGTCGGTGGATCAATAGGTGATCAGGCAGACTGTTGGTCTATAGTTAGAAAGACATAACTTGACTAACAGGCAGACTGGTAGAATTATGAGGTCAGTAGCTAAGTCAGGCAAATAGGTAAGATGGCTAATTGTCATATAGGCGGGTAGATCAGGTTGGTTGTCAGATGGACTGGAACTCAGATCAGTCTGGTAGGTAGGCAATAAGATACGTTTGCTGATGGGCAGACTACAGAAATTAGTTGATAGGTAGAGTGGGGGGATTGGTTGTTAGTATAGTCCTGAGGTCTGAAGCTCAGTCAGGTACGCGTTGGGTGGTTGTCATGTAGGTTGATCAGGTTGGTTGTAAGGTCAGCAGGTTCCTCAGGTTGGTCGTGGCTGTCAGTCCAGCAGATTGTTAGGTCAGTCAGTCTTCATGGCCCAGATGTGGAGGATTCAGGTTCAGTATCTGTTGAGAACGTTTTCTCACTTGGGGACTTGCTGCAGGTAGTTCTGGTAGCCGCTGGTGTTTTTGCCGTACTGGATCTGTTTCTGCCGTCGCTTCAGAACCGCAGCGTTGGTCTCAGTGTTGATCGGGTCTGGCAGTCGGGGGTAGCAGCGTCCAAAGGGGGTCCTGCAGGGACACGAAGGTCCATGAACCAAGCTCAAAAGACAGAGAAAGAAATCTCAGACTGACTAAAAGAATCCTGAACTCTCGACAGGAAAAAACAGCACAACAAAGACAATTCACTCTTTAAATTAAAACTTTGGGTCAATGCACACTTTCACTTTTTCTTTTATATTTTAAAATTGGGTTTTTAAATAAGAATTCCACCTGATGCCTCATAGTGAAGTATAGTAAAGTACATTTATGTCATATTCAATAAATTAGACCATATTGATCAGTTAGCTAATTGCCACAGAATGAATCTGGGTTGTTTTGGTTCAATCAGTTAGCTGGGTAATTAATTAGTCTCCAAGTCAAAGATCAGTTGGGGCGTTTATCATTTATTGTAGATAATATTTCTACTGAATTAATTTAAATAGCGTGTTCCTCTGTACCTCTTGTCCACGTCGTCCGTCCCCACCGCCACGCTGCTGGTCGACACTTTGAGGATACAACGCTCCAGGATGGACGGCCTGCAGAAGAAAACAGCCGTGAAATCCCACCATTTTAGGAAATTAATCTGTTTCTAGTTTCAAACACTGATTTTCTGATGTATGATATTTTTGGCAGGATTTATATATCGCATCTCTACCGTAAAAAACAATATTTCATGTTCATAATATATTTAAAATCTATCAAATAAAAAAATTAAGCTAATTAAAATACAGTAATGTTGACCAGTTTACACAGTTACCAACAGCAGATTAAAAACAACAATTTTACAGTTCACTGACTAAATATAACAAACTCTACATTGTTTAATAGGACTGAATTTAGCAGAAGCTTTGAATGAGTCCAGTGTGACTGAACTTTGATTTAGAATGAAAAAGTGTAAATACAGTTAAAACTGCAGATCATGACACTGTAAAATATCACTAAAATATTGTCTAATAGAACAAAAACTAACTTTAGCATCCATTTCAATGCAACAAAAGAAAAACAAATCATCAGCATTTAAAAAAAAAAACTGAAATTGAATACATGCATTACAAAATGCATGTATTCATGTTGAGTTAATGGAAAACAATTTGTAGCTTCCATTGAATGCATCACAGTTTTGTGAGAAATTATATAACAACAGAAGAATAAGGATTTACAGCAGAGCTCACTTTGCGGGTAACTCTTCTTTCATTTAAAGTGGATTATTATAGCTCGTTATCAGCTCGTTTGTCTGGATAAATGAAGTGAAAAAAGGTATAAAAAAAGAAAGCATAACCTGCGAGGCTTGTTGCCGGCAGCTCGTTCTCGTCCTCTCAGGCCGCCGGCAGCAGGAGAAGACGGAATCGGAGACGCGTTACTGCAAAGAAAACAAAATAATAACCAGAAAAAAGACACAGCAGGACGTTTAATCGTCCTTATTAGACATTGATTCTTCTTTTGGGTCATTTCGTCTCACATAATCAAATTCAAAGAACAGTTTTACAGCACAAATATGGATTTTTATGAAGATATTTGTAGAAATTTAGCTTGATTTTTCAAATACTTTGCAAGATATTTTCTTAAAAAAAAACAAAAAAACAATCAACCTACTTTGATCACATTTTTTCCCACGTTGATATTTGTTTGAATGACAATATCTCAGTTACTATAAAAACCTGAAATTTTCACTGTTATTTCTCACTTTTTTGCAAATCTTACCAAGTTGGCAATTGTAACATTTCAGACAACAGAAGACTTTCCACATTTCAGCACTGATTTTGATCCAAATTTCTTGAATTTTGATGGGTTGCTCCCAGCTGTTTAGGAATCTTTCCTTTGGGTTCATTAAATACCCGCAGCATCGAGCAGCTTTTACTGTTTAGGAAAGCTGAGTCCTCATAAATTACAGACATTATGTGGGACTGTAGTGGGGTTGTTTAAATGAAACTGAAGAACATTAACAGAAAAATTTGAATGCTTCAATGGACTGATGAAACCAGCTAATGCTAATGGACCCAACTCTAAAATTCAAGCTCCAGTCATCATATTCTGAAAGCTATTTATCTGATTTGTCTTTCAGCAAAAATATAGATGCTCAATGACATTTCTAAAATTTTAGCTTCATGTCAAATACGTTCCAAGATAATCTTTTATTAAAAAATTGCCTGCCGAAGCACTTTTAGCATTTTTTTTCACACATTGAAATTTGAGACTATTTGAAAGACATCGCCAACATTATCGAAGACAAAAGCCTAAAATTTTCACTGTTATTTCTCATCATATCACTGATTCAGAATCTGCAATATTATACAAAGAGATCAAATAATATCTGATAGTGTGCAATTTGAAAGATGGAAAAAAAATTAAAGCCTTTATGAAAAGTTCAATCTTTGGGCTTATGGTAACAAAAATTGAAGACAGAATTCAACTTGTAATATTTCTTGATCCAAATGCGGCTGCATGTCAGAATAACACCAAACTAAATATTTCAAATACTTTTTAATATGAAATATTTGCTCACAATCATGATTTTTTTTTGAGTAGGTATGACAAGTTGTACCACAATAAAACAAAAACACTGCCAGATAACCGACCTAAAAAAAGATATTCCTTGACTTTTCTATTTTGTAGCCTCAGTGTTGTTCCACAAAATATCACACACAAAAAAAACACCCACAAAAATAAAGTAATAAAGAGAAAAAAAAAATCTATATCTGTATTTTGTAGAACAGTCCTTTGGGGATCTGATCCAGAGTTCTGGGGTTTAAATTAATTAGAATATTTCAAATTATCAATCAATGGACATTTTTAGGCTTGTATCTTATCATAGCTCCTCAGATTTTGTTGTTCAAACAGGAAAGGACATTTTAAAAAGTCTGCTCAAAATGGATTTTAAAAAAAGCACAAAATATATCTATCTATCTATCTATCTATCTATCTATCTATCTATCTATCTATCTATCTATCTATCTATCTATCTATCTATCTATCTATCTATCTATCTATCTATCTATCTATCTATCTATCTATCTATCTATCTATCCCCAATGTTCATGAAAACAAACAAAAAACGAATTCAAACAAACCACTGATGGATAAGTCCGCAATGGTGGATTTTTAGTGGGATCACAATCATCATCAGCAGGCAGCTGACGTAGTGTTCACTTGTTGTCATGGTTACAGTGATGCCGTACTGCTATCTGGCAACGATACAGAAATCGTTAACAAATCCGCAGATCCAGACTATAAGCCCCTGTGGGATTTCTATGATATTTCTAGATGGAGTTCTTATACTGTTTTTATTCTAACTACTTGCTTTTATAGAATCATATTTCTAATGTTGTTTATGATGATATTTAGTCTATGAAGATGGAAAAACACTGGATGAGGGAGGTATACAAGACTGGAAAAGAACTAGGTGAAAAGTTATGATGGCGACTCTGTTTCACAGATAAGAACAACTGCTGAGGTTTCATCCTCCCCCACAAAGAGAGGAGAACCATCTTCATGGCTGTGAGGTTCGGAGCATCCAGATCAGGACAACAAGATGGCTGCTCATATGCAAAGGAGGGAGTTAGATGCGCAGAAGACAACCAATCAGAAGAAAGACACACCCTGAATGCTGATGCACCTGTGAAACTAGATATAAGGCTGGATCAGGGGAAGAATAGCGAGTCAGACTTCGTGAACTGACAAGGATCCTGTTGTCAGGGACAGAAGTTTGGACCCAGAGCTCTGTCTCCTATATTCAATCTATTTGAAATAAACATACTGAATGAGACCTAAATACCTTCTCCTATCGCTTCATTCAATGAATGCGTAGGAGCTATCTCACACACAGTCTGTTGTCCTGGTAGAATGAGGTTGTGCTCTAACACCACATCACTGCTAAAACCTAATCAGATGGTCCTTGTGTCATTTCTGACCTTCCCTGATAATTTCATCCAAATCCGTTAATCCATTTTTGAGTAATGTTGCTAACAGACAGACAGACAGACAGACAGACGGACAGACGGACAGACGGACAGACGGACAGACGGACAGACAGACAGACAGACAGGCGTCATCACATAACTCTGCTGCGTTCCTTGGCAGAGCAAAAACTGAGTGCAGTTGTATTTACAGTATATATTTTTATTTTTACTTGTACATGTTCGAAGGAAAGCGATTGACTTTGGTACCTGACCAGGCTGTCGTAGACGGAGCTGCAGCCGGGGAGGAGCCACGGTTCGGGGGCGGAGCATCCGGAGGCGGCAGTGGCGGGGAGGCGGTTCCAGACGGCCGCTGACCAACCCTTAGCACAAACACAGGACCAGGGACTGAAACAGAAGCTGCAAGACAACAGGCTTTACTAACAGGAAGTGGTTTTAGAAAGCAAATCAACAGGAATATTTCAGAATGATATTAGAATTTAAAAAAAAAAAGTGTAACAGTCCAATTCTAATTTAAAAAAACAAAAAACTATTTACTGATTTTACCCATTTTGTTAAATGATAGATAAGTAAAATCACAGAAAATAATTTTAATTCATGTGTAAATCATAAAAAACAAAACAACAACAAAGAAACAGACCAAAACCATAAACAAAGTCCACATCAAAAGCCTAGATTTATACAAAAAGTGATTTAAAATGACTGTTTTTTTTTATTTAATCAGCTAAAATTGAAAATATTTTAGAAATCTGCTGTTATGTAAAATAAAAATTGTGTAAATTACAGACTGAATAAGGTAGAGAAATTTTATTTTAAAGATTTTTCCAGTTTTGTTCAAGACAGATAAGTAAAATCACAGATGAAAACGTATAAATTCATGTAAAACAAACAAACAAATAAACAAAACAACAAAAAAGACAAAAAACAACCTGTAACTACTGTCCACATCAAAAATGCACATTTTCAAAATGAGCAATTTGCTCTTTTTACAAGGAGAAACTATAAAAATTTTACTCTTTTCCTGGTTTTAATCAGCTAAAAGTATAATTATTTTAGAAATCTGCTGTTATTTGAAATAAAAATTGTGTATATTACAGGTTGGAAAAGGTAAAGAAATTTTCTTTTACTTTCTAAGCAGCCCGAGAGGCAAAACATGTGACAAAAAATATTTATTGTGTCACTGAAAACTGGAATTATGTATTTAACTAAAAGGGCTGATCCAGAGCTTTTTGTTCCATTAATTGCGGTAGAGGGGCTCCACTCTAAAATCAGACAGTTTCTTAATGCAGTTCGGCTGCAGCCGCAATTAGTGTCAAAAATCAGCCATAACTTAATAAAACTTAAAGTAATAAACACTAAATTATATTATTACATTCAGCGTGATGTGACCTTTCACAGGATGTACTTAACGCAAATAAAGATCCAGAGACCCGCTTACAAATCACACAGAAAGAAGACGCTCCTGTCGGCTGCAGAACCCGCCTGGAAATCTTGCAGTTTTTAGATTTTCTTCAGCATTACAATAATTTAGTGAAAGTTGTGGAAAAAATAATGACAGGGTATTAAACAAGAGCTACTAATGGTAGATTCGGCAAAGTTAAACTTCCAAAATTTGAACACAAACGTGCGATAAAAACGATGTTTAAGTTGTAAAACTGCAGCATAAATCAGTGAATCCGCTGCAACTTTACTGCAGAAAATTACATCTGAATATTTTATTTTTTAGTTCAAAATAAGATAACAAGAAAACAAATAATTTAAATCCGGTTTAATTAAAACTTAAATAATTCTGAGGCTATCGGCTCTGATTGGTTCGCTTATAGATCAGCTGCGCGGAATAAAGGTGAGTTTATGAGCTCTGTGCGGATCTACTTGGACTCGGTTCTGGTCCTGGTTCTGGTCCTGGTTCTGGTACAGACCTGGAGGACAGCAGCGGGCTCTGTGATGCCGTTTCCACTCCGCTTGATGACATTTTCTGCACTTGGACTTCTGCGCCTTCAGACCTCAGACGGACAGACGGCATCGTTCCGCTTTCACAGCTTTTTAATGAGGCGCACCTGCGCAGGTGGAGGAGGCCGGGCAGGTGAGCAGGTGACGTAGCAGTCACATGACCCAGCTTTATAACGCGGACATCGACAGACAGGGTATATAGCAATAATAATAATAAGAATAAGAATAATTAGCAACAGCAAGAACAACAACAAAAGTTATTATTATTATCATTGCTAGCGGGCAACCTGGCTAACCAAAACAACAGCAACAAAAATAATAATAATTATAATTGTGAATATTCTGATTATTATTATTAGAATTATTGTAATAATAATAACAATAATAATAATAATAATAATAATAATAATAATAATAATAATAATAATAATAATAATAATATAATAATATATTATTATTATTATTATTATTATTATTATTATTATTATTATTATTATTATTATTATTACAGGCTGCAGAGTGGAGTAGTGGTTAGCACTTTCGCCTTGCAGCGAGAAGGTCCCTGGTTCACAGCTCGGACCTGGGATCTTTCTGCATGGAGTTTGCATGTTCTCCCTGTGCATGCGTGGGTTTTCTCCGGCTACTCCGGCTTCCTCCCACAGTCCAAAAATATGCTGAGGTTAATTGATGATTCTAAATTGCCCGTAGGTGTGAATGTGAGAGTCCTTGTTTGTCTATATATGTAGCCCTGCGACAGACTGGCGACCTGTCTAGGGTGTCCCCTGCCTTCGCCCGAGTCAGCTGGGATAGGCTCCAGCCCCCCCCCGCGACCCTAGTGAGGATTAAGCGGTGTATAGATAATGGATGGATGGATATTATTATTATTATTATTGTTGTTGTTGTTGTTGTTGTTATTAGCCAGGTAGCCCGCTAGCAATACTACTACTACTACTACTACTACTACTAATAATAATAATACTAATAATAACAATAATAATAATAATAATAATAATAATAATAATTATTATTATTATTATTATTATTATTGTTATTGTTGGTGCTGTTGTTGTTGTTATTATTGTTGTTGTTATTAGGACATGTTTGTTTCATTTAAGTAGTCAATCAGACCTGCATTTCATATCATAAAACTATATTTTGTCAGTCAGTTATGATTTAATGTTAATCAGTTTTGCACTCCTGCGTAAGTATTATTTATTTATTTTGTGTATTTAGAATAGAATAGAATAGAATAGAATAGCCACTTCATTGTCAACCTGAGCAGACACTAGCTGGTGCACATTATGACTGAAATTCTGATGCAACAAGCTCACCATCGGACTGACAAATACAAAAACAAACAAAGAAAAACTTTCTAAATAAAAAACAATTCCAATATATACATATAAACAACTATATAAGTATATATATATAAATATTTATATATAAATACACACACACACCCACACATATATGTATATACACACATACACACACACACACACACATATATATGTACACACACACACACACACGCACACACACACACACACACACACACACACACACACACACACACACACACACACACACACACACACACACCTGTAAACATACACAGCCGCACATATTTCTTTTACAGTGTAGATGTAGCATCAGTATTGGACACACATTGTAAAAAGTAGCAACAGTTATGTTTTCATAGTGACTACGGGAGCCCAGAAGGATTATTGTGAGTTCAAGAGTCTGATGGTTTGGAGGATGAAACTGTTCCAGAACCTGGCTGTTCTCGTTCTGATGCTGCAGAACCTCCTCCCAGAGGGGAGCAGGAGACCAGTCCATGGTGGGGGTGAGTGGAGTCTTTGATGATGTTGCTCTGCTGAGACAGCATTTGTGAGCAACATCCTGGATGGATGGAAGAGAGGTCCTGATGATCTTCTCTGCTGTCCTCACCACCACCTGCAGCGACCTCCTATCTGAGGCCCTGGAGCTGCCAAACCAGATGTACCTCCTTTCGACCAAAAAGAACCAGGTTCTAGTTTGGTGCTAGTTTGGTGCTGGTGCTCAGTTGGTTCAAATCTCGTGCCTCCTAAGTAACGGTTTGCTTGTCCATTGGCAAGAAGCCAAGTTGGAGCTGCATCAATGCGTCACCATAAAACATCAGTACATCACTGCATGTGTAGCCGTTCAGCAACGTTGGCGCGCCGTAAACATGCAAGTGCCGTTCCTGACTTTGCCAGCCTACACTGCAATCCAGAAACAAATAATCTGTTAGTAGCTGCCTGTCTTCAGCCTTGTCACAAGCAACGGCGACTACGTTTGAGAAGACAGGTGATTGCCAGAGATGTTGATTCTTAACAGTGGTGTGTTAGCGTTAGCTTGTGTACTTAGCCTCGACTACATTTGCATCCATTATATAGCAGATAAACAAATACAATAAGTTGATGATAATATCTATGTTTAGCTTTACAGATGATCTTAAGGTTAATTGTGAGGCAGAGGTCAGCTGTTGCCTGTGCACATCCACCATCACGCTACTGGCGTCCATGTTTACCGGTTTTCAAAACACTAACACTAAGCACTGATAGTACTACTACTGCTGTGTTTCCGCCGTTGATCGTTGGTCACCGTAACCCCGCCTCCAGCCCGTGACACACTCGGTTCTTCACTCTGGCCCAGCAAAGAATTGATGTCTGAGAAGCACCAGCTTCTGTAGCCTGGAGCCGCTGCTTAGTTGGTGGAAACACAAAGAACTGGTGCTAAGTCAGGCACTGGCTCCGAACTAGAACTGGAACCAGTTTGGTCGAAAAGGGGCCAGCTGGTCAGCAGCTCTCTATGGTGTCTCTGTAGACGGTAGTCAGGATGGAAGGGGACAGCTAAGCTCTCTTCAGCCGTCACAGGAAGTGCAGACGTTGCTGAGCCTGTTTGACCAGAGATGATGTGTTTAATGACCAGTCCAGACTGTCCGTGATGTCCACCTCCAGAAATCTGGTGCTGCTGACCACTTCCACAGCTTTACTGTCAATGATGAGAGGTGAATGGCTGGACTTCTTCCTCCTGAAGGCCATGATCAACTCCTTGGTCTTCTCGACATTCAGGAGCAGATTGTTCACGCTGCACCAGTCCACCAGCCGCTTCACCTCCTCTCTATAGGACAGATCATGGTTGTCCTGAATGAGACCCACTACTGTTGTGTCATCCGCATACTTAAATACTTCAAAATAATATATATAAAAGATTCATGCATTTCTCATCACTATCACCAAAGTAAATGGTCAAGTCCCTTTCAACCCGTCCTCATGTGTTGTAATGATTGAGCTAGCTAAACTCCTTAGGGAATTAAACCCCAACAGACATCAACTCGGTTGTGATAAAGTTAAATGTTAAATGTGGCAAATTGCAAAGTTCTCCCAGGGGGAATCTTACCTCACAAGTTACTTTAATTAGCACAGACTTATATAAAATAAAATTTAAAGTCAAATGTTGCTTTTACAATACCTGCGACATAACTGTCAGCTAAAATTTTTAGTTAGCATTAAGCAGTTAGCTGGGTAGCAAGCTAGTGTCTCATAATATTGTTATCTCAACACTAACTTGATTAGTTAGCCACGTAGCTAGTAGTATGTCAAGCTTATTTGACATAACATCATTAGAATATCACAAATTCAGCTAGTTAGGTAGGTCGCCAGTGGCGCAGCAAGCTAATATTTCATAATATGTAATATGTAAAACAAAGTCAGCTAGCTAGCCAGGTAGCCAATGGAATCTCAAGCTAGTAAGGCACAACATTACTGGCATAAAATCTCAGTTAGCTGGATAGCTATACGACAAGCTAACATGTTTTAACCTTATTAGATCAACACAAGTCGGCTAGTTAGCCAGGTAGCTAGAGGCACTGCAGAATGCAATGTAATATATTTGTTTACTAAGATCTTAATATTTAAGATTCTTGAATACTATGAATATTTAAAAAGAAATGTGAAAAACAAGAGGTCCAGTCTGCTGGAAGTACAATTAGTAAAGTACAGATGAGTTGCACTTTAGATAATTATCTGCTGTCTGATATTTCTGCTGCACCATAGCTTAGAGGGAAGCATCACACAGTTTACGTTCATCTCGGAACTTTATTAATACAAAATATAACCAACTAATAAACGCTCATGTGTTATCACAGGTTCAATCCAATTTAAACAGCACACTATTAAAAATGGAAACACAATAGGCTATTGGCAGTTGTAATTGCTTTGGGGAGGAAGAAACTAAAAAGTAGAAATATGAGGAAAAAACAGCCCAAGAAATAACTTTAAAAAAAGTCATATTTCAGTGTATCAGACAAACTAATTGGACCGACAAGATTTTTTTTAATCAATGTTGTAAATACGGGAATGTCGGATCCACATTTCACCAGATGGTGGCGGTACTGCGCCAACTCGTTGCTAACCGCCAATAAAGCCTAGAGAAGAGGAAGAAGAAGAATTGAAGAGCGGCGCTGTTTCCGCTAACCGAGTAAACAAGATGGCGTCCGGCAGCGGGGTAAGTGGAGGATCAGACCTTTTAATTTGTCGTTAAAAATAAAACAGCGTTAATGAGAGGTAACTTTCATTTCTGTCCAGGCGTGTGTGTTGATCAGTGAAGCTAACGGGTCTGTTTGAAGTAGTTTACGGTGTTAAAAATGCCGTTTCTGTCGCTCAGATCTAGCCGCTAACGCCAGCTAGCCTGCGAACTGACAACAAAGTGAACATCTCCGGTTTTAAGTCTCACGTAGCGACGATTTATTAGTTTTATTTTATTATTTTCTAAAGCTCTATGGTTTGTGCCTATCTGCTTCTGCGCTGAAACAGAATAACGGTGCTAAATGTTAGCTCGTTAGCCTGAGCTTTGCTAGCGCCAGTAATTGTTTGGTTTTTAACAAAACAAAAGCGAAAAAACTCAAGCACACCGACGGAGAGTGGAACTACTGCTGTCATGATATCAAACTTCTGACTTTGGTTAGACACCTGCGTAAATATGTCGATACTTAAACGATACTGTAGCAAAAACAGCAACAAGTTCATGAATGTAACGCATAATGAAAGCACGTTGTCCCCTATAAATAACTATAAATTAGTTATTTATGATCTGACAAGTGATTTTTTTTCCAACTTGACCATCGGATTTTGAAGAACACTGATAGCTGTTTAAGTTTTTAACAACTTACCTATGTTGTAAACACAGTTCACAATTTCCTACGTCAGGTGTTTACAGGTATGCAGATCAATAAGACCAGTTATAATCAAGTTATATTCAGTCAGTAATGGTAAACGTGGCTGTAACATGTTTGTCACTGTTCATTTCTGCTGATAGGGAAAAACCAGAAGTACCGACACCTGCAAAGAAGGTGGACTGAGTAAAAGCTGTTGCAAATATAAGATTAACTATTAGATAATTTACAGAATAAGCATGGTATTAGATTATTGCATTATTTTTAAACAAAGTGCAGGATTTTGCCTTTTAATGGAATTTCATTCATTCATGTGCCTGCATTTCTTCTGATTTGTTCCTCTCTTTAAAATATATGGGGTAAACTCTTGTTAAAAGTAAACTATGTTAGAAAAACAAGAGATTATGTTCATATTTGTACTGGAGAACAGTTAGCTTTAACCATGTAGTTTCAGTACGAGGTGGAATATTTGGAGGTTACATGGCTTTGTGTGATCAATGCAAGGTTCAATAAATGTTTGTCATTGCATTAATGGTATTAATAGGATTTGGAACAGACTGGTCGTGTGATAAAGGATTCCCTGGATTTGAAGTCAACCACAAGATGTTTAAGCAGCTTGAATTCATGTAAAAGTGTTTGATTAAAATGTGCACCAAGGTTGTTCTTTATGAAAAACAGGAATTGTAAGTTTCATGTTATCTCCTCTGTTATTCTGTTAGTTTTCCTGATGTCTTAGTTTTTGTGTTGATATCATTTAGTTTGGGCAGGTGTCGTATTAAATTCAGGATTTTGGTGTCATGACAACGCCGGTTGCAGCAAATAAAACATAAAATGATTAATATAAAGGGCTAACAAGCTGACATGATCCAGTAGCTATACATTTGATGACATCACAGTTGGCTCTGGTTATTACTTCCTGTTGAAGGTTCATACAAATGAATCCATAAATTCAGCTGATTAGCTTCATATATATAATCGGAACCATCAGTATTTCCATCTAGTTATTTCAGTCTCACATTTAAGCAAATATTAGGTGAATACAAGTGTCTGATCAGGTACTATCAGTAAATAATCAGTATTAATGGATCATTCTGAGGAGTTACAGATGAACTGTCAGGATGTTTTGGAAGTGTTTGGTTTTTGAACTTTTCTTCTTTGTCTCTTCCAGTCCAATAAGAACGACTTCCGTCGGAAGTGGGACAAAGATGAATACGAAAACCTCGCTCAGAAACGTCTGGCGGAGGAGAGAGACCGAGAGAGGAGAGATGGTGAGAAGATAAAAACTATCCATCATAAATACAACTCGACTCCACAACAGTTAATTTATTTTCCACTGACCTGATTTAGAGATCGAGTGTTGAACAAACTGCCAGGAAATACTTTTATTTACTTTCTGCCCTTCACTCTTTACTCGATTCATCGTGTTCTTCCTCAGATATTTGTCTTATTTAAATAAAGATAGAATTAAACTACATGTGCATCTTCAGTCCTTGTGGACCCAGTTTGTAATTTGAGAAATGATTAATTAATTCCTTAATCGTCTTTTATCTGTTTGCCGTTGCCTCTCAGGGAAAACGGCTCCACCGGTCAAGCGGGACCTCCTGCGTCACCGAGACTACAAGGTGGATCTGGAGTCCAAACTGGGGAAGACCATCGTCATCACCAAGACCACTCCTCAGGCGGAGATGGGCGGGTAGGAAGTTTAATCATGAAACCTGAAAACCGAATCTCCTCCTCCTCATACCGACAGTCTCTATTTCCTCATTTCTCATTTCTTTATGTAGAAATAATTTTTCTGTTGATGCATTTTTTGACGTCTGTGGGATCATACAGATGTTTCAGAACATGAAACTCGCCGATAGAAGACAGATTCAATAATTTACATATAAAGTTTTCTGCTGAGGCTTGAAAAAAACGTCATCATCATGGAGCCTTAGATGGAGCGAGGGTCAACCTGCTGGACTTTCTGTCTGAGTGTTGATTTAAAAATGAATTAAACTCCGTTTGAAACGTGAAGCATGTATCACTCATGGTCTTCCTCTGATTTCTTCTGTCTCCCTTCCAGGTATTACTGTAACGTCTGCGACTGCGTGGTGAAAGATTCCATCAACTTCTTGGATCACATCAACGGCAAGAAACGTGAGTTCAGCTACACATAGAAATTTGAGTTTGAACCACATAACATCCACTGCAGCTTTATTACTTTTATTTTGAAGAACAAACTCCGATGTCACAGCATCAGAACAGATTCTGATCCCGTGCAGTAGCATAAATGTTGTTTAAACCGGGTTTGGCTGAATGAACAGTTTCAATTTCATCTCTATGTTTATAGTTCTTGTGAATTTTTACTCGTTTTTCTGTCAAAAATTAGATGCGTCTGGTTGTGAAAGTCGTAATCTGGAGAGGACCAATTACAAATTCAGATAAATGAGTCTTCTCAGATTCCTCGTGACGTGTACTAAACATAGTATTTATATTATTGTATTTATTTTACTCTTATTTCTTCCACTTGATCATCATAATTCTTTTGTCTTAAATTGATGAGGATTTTTGTTTACTTGTTGTTGTTTACCTGTCATTGTTGTTTACCTGTCATGTTTACCTATCTACGTTTACCTGTCTGTGTTTACTTGTTGTTGTTTACCTGTTGGTCTGTTACCTGTCGTTGTGTTTACCTGTCGTTGTGTTTACCTATCTACATTTACCTGTCTGTGCTTACTTGTTGTTGTTTACCTGTCGTTGTGTTTACCTATCTACGTTTACCTGTCTGTGCTTACTTGTTTTTGTTTACCTGTTTGTTGTTTGTGTGAGCAGACCAGAGGAATCTGGGCATGTCGATGCGGGTCGAGCGCTCGTCTCTGGATCAGGTGAAGAAGCGTTTCGAGGTGAACAAGAAGAAGCTGGAGGAGAAGCAGAAGGAGTACGACTTCGAGGAGCGCATGAAGGAGCTGCGGGAGGAGGTGAGGAGGGAGGCGACGCCCCCTGCTGGTCTCCAGGACGACCTGTTTCTGAACGTTTAGTCACCTCTAGCTTTTAAAATGACACAACATCTCTGTAGTGCAGTGAGGAAGACGAAGAAAGTAAGTAACTTAGAGGAGATGAATCTGTTGTCGTCCTGAAATATCACAGTAAGGACGGAGACGTTTTTCAGAATAGTGTGGAGGAAGTTCTGCTAAAAAAGACCCTGATGATAGTTGAAGGGAACTGTATGAAAGCTCATGATCCTGATGCAGCAGCCATGAAACTGTCACAGTAGAAGAGTTTGTTGTAGAACTTTGAAATGAGTGATTATGAGAAGATATTAGAAAGGACAAATAATGGGAGATAAAATTCACCTTTGAATACGCCGAATATATAGAGAACTTTTTGTATATTTTTTTAAAGGCTATTGATTGATTATTTTTGATTCATGGTAACGGTCTTAAACTTTGAGCATGTAGTTTCATTGGAAAGTTCAATAATTCAGTAGCAGGAAAACACTCAGATGTTTCCGTTTGATAGTGACATTAACGTGTTGTTTGTTCAGTGAAGTCCATAATGTCACAGCTAGAGATGTTAATGATTGTTTATCAATTTTATCAATTAATTTAATGATTTTAAGACTATAGAACCTGATAAGACAGAAGATTAGCTTCTAGTCGGAGCCTGTCGCTGTTTAATGAGGTGGAGTTACAGGTCCAGAAGGTCCATAAAAGAAGAACACCTCAGCTAGCTACCGGAGGCTCATGCTAACAGTAAGCTAAGAGTTTTAAATGCTAACACAAGCTGAGTGTCGGCAGAGACGCTGCAGGACTCTGATTACAAGCTCATGACGAGATTAAAATGATGCTCTGAGAATAAAAATCCATTTCAGAGGCAGCAGTAAACACCTGATGAAGTTACTGCGACAGGATTTGTGAACGTCTGAGCGGCTGGACTAACGTCAGTGATTTTGATTTGAAACCACTGAAAAAATGCTAACATTGCAGGTTATTTACTGTAGAAGAGTGCAGCTCGTTAGTCGATCTTTGAAGAGCAGTTTTTAATAAATTTTATGGTTTTTCTGTTTAATATATAGTAACTTGCTGTTTACTTTGTTCTAAATAATTAAACTGAGGCAGTTTAGTGGGAAATATTATTTGTTAAACGGTTTTATCAACACATGGGGAAAAAAACCACTGCCTTTCTTTCATTGCAGCCAATAATTTACCAATTTTTAATGTGGGGGACTTTTAGTTTAGGAAATTATTTAAAATTTGCATTCATGATTTTAGCAGTTTGAACCAGAGGATGGTTTTCTTAGAGGGTTTAAAATTAAAATTATGGAAAATCAAGGAAATGTTTATCTCCTGATACAAAACTACAAACTAGAAAAATGCAGAAACTTCATCCTTTAGAAGTATTTGTGTCAAAGGTGCTGAGTGTGTGAAGTAAAACAAAGAGTAGAGAATTCAGCAGAAACTATGTGTCTGGTCTCGTCTCCTATGACTCCTCTGAAGGAAACAAGACTAGTGAGGGAGGAGTTTGGCTGGTATACGAAGTATTTACAGGACACTTTAACCCTTTCAACTCCAATTAAACTACATAAATAATCACACATCTATACTTAGATGAACTCATCTTGATATAAAAGGTTTTCTTTAGTTGAAACCTGATGTCAGTCATCACAGCAGCACTTCCAAGTTAAACTCCTAACCTAAACTTTACCCAAAAACAAGTCCCTTAGAAAGACTGTAACGTTTCTATGACTGGGAATTAGTCTTTTCCAATCCGACTTCCACAAATAAAGCCTGGCTGTGTTGGACTTGCTTCGTAGTTCGGGCCTCAGGTGACGATGTTGTTGTCGTTTCATCAGGAGGAGAAGGCGAAGGCCTACAAGAAGGAGAAGCAGAAGGAGAGGAAGCGGCGGGCGGAGGAGGACGTGGACTTTGAGGAGGACGACGAGATGGCGGCGGTGATGGGTTTCTCCGGCTTCGGCTCTTCCAAGAAGAGTCACTGATGATCCGCGAGGACGGCGACCTCGCACCGGGAAAGATTGCTGCTCCACCTGCTGCCTCCGTCGGGTGGAGCTTCAGACCAGGAGGAGACTGTTGAGGCAGGAGTTCAGCTGAAGGCTGCGGTCCTTTCCACAGTCCTGCCGGCTCCCGCCCTGGTTCAGACTTTTACTTTATTTACCGCCAGGCTCTTATTTTGGTAGTTTAATCCATCACTCAGTCCGCTCTGATAGTCGGCAGCTTCCGCTCTCACACACAAAATGACGGTGAAATAAACTGCTGTGGGTTAAAAAAAACAACCTGTAAACGCAGCAGGTTGAACATGAAGCAGCCGTTTTTCTGAAACTTGCAAAAATGAGACCAAAAGACAAAACTGAAGTTTTCTTTAAGATTTGACTCCGAGTGGAACAAGTTTAAGTTCACACAGAAAAAAAATCTGAAAATGTTTGTCATGTTTTGTTTGAAGCCACGGAAACATTCAGAGGATTGTTTGAGCTTTTTATCCTTCACACAAACATACAGAATATGAATTAAGTGTCAGAACTGCAAGTCTGAGACATGGAAAGTACTAAAAAGCTCAAACAGCCACAGAAGTTTTATCTGTGTCACATCAGAGCTCGTTTGTATCAGGACACGGCATGTTGGGACATTTTAATAAACAGTTTTTATTTCTAGGTTTGGTTATGTGGTTTGTCGTCTGCTGTGTGTGTGTCAGTGAACGCACCACAGAAAACCTGCTGAGCGTTTGTGACGCCTTCGGCTCATTTAAAGGATCATTTTGGTTTATTTCAACACCATGTGTCTCTTTTCCTATGAGTCCAAAATCACTTAAAACTTCTCCGAAATTACTTAAATGGTGCTCAGAGTAACTTGAACTTCTGAAAAGACAGAAACCTGTCCAAAATGTGTCAAACTTGTACAAAATGACTTGTAGCTTGTAGAAGATGACTTGAAATTTCACAAAATTTCCTAAAACCTATCCAAAATGACTTAAAAGTTGTCCACACTCTTTCAAAATGTATCCAGAATGGCTTGAAATTTATCTGAAATGATCTAAAATTGGCTAAAATAACTCTAACCCTAACCTGCCCAAAATGACCTGGAAATTGTCCAAAATTACTTAAAACTTGCCCATAAATACTCATAAAGATTTGAAATCTGTCTGCAAATGCAGAAAACTTTTCCTACATAACAAAACTTCTCCAAAACTACTGAAAACCTTCCCAAAATGATTAGAAATGCATCTGACATGATTTGAAACTTGTTCAAAATGACTTGAAATATGTTGAAAATGTGTCTAGAATGACTTGAAATCTGTCAGAATTACTCAGAAATTGTCCAAGATGACTCAAAATGGTCCAAAAAGGGTGAAACTTGTGCTAAATGACTTGAAACCTGTAAATAATGACTCAAAAGGACTTGAGATTTGTCCACAATGATACGAAACCTGTGCAGCATGACTTGGAACTTGTCCAGAATGACTTATAACATGTCCAAAATGTGTCACCTTCCCAAAATAATTACAAATGTTTCTAATATGACTAGGCAAAACTTGTCCAAAATGTCTTAAAATGTGTCAAATGACAACAACTGGGAACAGAGAGGAAAGCCAATTCGGCACCAGAAGGACCATAAGTTCTTGTCCACATACTTTTGGCCATGTGGAGTCGTACTGAATTAGACCATAAGTGAAGCTGAGTATTGTCTCAATTAACTAATAAATCACTTGGCCTCTAGAGAATTTATGCTTCAGACCAAATGAAGAACAGAAACTTTTCCTGTTGGTTGTTTGTGATCAGTTTTATGTAAACACTGAAAATTTGACTTTGAGGATCTTGAGGTTTTTCTGGTGCAGCAGCTGGAACCAAGTTTTTTCAACAGGAAGAACAAGAGGAAGTTTGCTGTGTTTCCTCTCAGCTCGTTGCTGATTAATGACCAGAACGAGGTGCAGCAGTTTTTTCGCTGCAACTTTCAAGCCGAATGTGTGATTTAATCCTCTGAACTCCGAGCACTTTGACTGTTTGCTGCTGCTGCCACAATATTCCTCATTGTGGCCTCGTTTCTCTCTGCAATATAAAGTCCTGCACCTCCAAAGTGTCTCAAACCTGTATAGAATGACTCGAAACTTGTCCAAAATGTCTCAAACTTGTTTAAAACTGCTCAAAACTTGCCTGTAATGACTTGAAACTTGTCTAAAATGACTTAAATCATGTAAAAAATGATGACACACTTCCAAAACTTGTCCTAAATGAATCAAAATGTGTCCAAAACGAGTTAAAACATGTACAGAATGACTGGAAACTAAACTTAAACTTGTTTACAAGCACTCAAAAACTTGCCCAGAAAAGCTCCAAACCTGCCCAAAATGACAAGAAATTAGTCAAAAATGACTGGACTTATCCAGGATGACTTGAAACCTGTCTAAAATGACTGAAAATTTGTCCAAAGGGCTGAAACTTAAAAAACGTCAAAAATGACCCTTAATGACTTGGAACCTGTCTAGAACAACTCAAAACCTGTCTAAAATGACAAAAAGTTGTCCAAAATGTTTGATACTGGTTTTAAAAGACTCAAAACTTGCCCAGAATAGCTCCAAATCGGCCTCATGTGACTAGAAACTAGTCAAAGATTATTAAACTTAACCCTAACTGCCCTGAGTGACTTGATATCTCTTTAGAACAACTTAACACTTGCCTAGAATGACTCAAAACTTGTCCAAAATGAGTTAAAACTTGTACAAAATAGCTGGAAACTTGTCAAATTACATTTTTTCTCCAAAAAGTGTCAAAGTTTTCCAAAATGGCTTAAACTTGTTTGAAAACAACTCAGAAATTTGCCAAGAATGACTCCAAACCTGACCGAAACGACTAGAAACTTGACCTAATTGAGTAGGAACTAGTCAAAAATGACTGCACTTGCCCAGAATGGTTTGGAGCCTGTGTAGAACAACTTAAAACTTGTTTAAATTGACTGAAAATTTGTCCAAAATGCTGAAACTTGTTTAAAATGACTTGAAATTTGTCAAACATGACCCTGAATGACTTGGAACCAGTCTAGAACAACCTAAAACTTGT
This sequence comes from Amphiprion clarkii, assembly GCA_027123335.1. Taxonomy (NCBI): domain Eukaryota; kingdom Metazoa; phylum Chordata; class Actinopteri; family Pomacentridae; genus Amphiprion; species Amphiprion clarkii. The sequence continues at coordinate 4,559,470 of CM049581.1, read as the reverse complement.
CCAGAATGACTTCAAACTAGACAAAGTACATTTGTCCAGAATATCTCAGTTTCCCATGATGACTCAACTTGCCTAGAATGACTCAAAACTTGTCCAGAATGACTTGAAACATGTACAAAATGGCTAGTAACTTGTCCAAAATAAAATTATTTCCCAAAAATTGTCAGTTTTCAAAAAAGGGCTTAAACTAGTTTAAAACAACTTGAAACTTGCCCAGAAAAGCTCCAGACCCACGTGATGTGGCTAGAAACTTGTCCTAAGTGACTAGAAACTCGTCAAAAGCCACTGAACTTACACAGAATGACTTGGAACTTGTGTAGAACAACTTAAAACTTGTCTATAATGACTCAACTTGCCTAGAATGACTCAAAACTTGTCCAAAAATGACTTGAAACATGTAGAAAATGGCTAGTAGCTTGTCCAAAATGACCTGATCTTTTCCAAAGCTTGTCCTAGACTACTCGAAATTTGTCAAAAATGGCTGGACCTACCCGGAATGACTTGGAACCTGTCTAGAGCAACTTAAAACCTGTCTAAATGACTTGAAATTTGTCCAAAATGCTGAAACTTGTTTAAAATGACTTGAAATTTGTTCAAAATGACATTTTTTCTCAAAAGGTGTCAAAGTTGTCCAAAAATGGCTTAAAATTGTTTAAAACAACCCGAACACTTGCCCAAAATGACTCCAAATCTGCACAAAATGACTAGAAACTAGTGAAAAATGACTGAACTTACCCAGAATAACTCGGAACCGCTTAAAATTTGTCTAAAATAACTCGAAACTTGTCCAAAATGATATGAACTCTGAACTTATCCAGACATTTTGGAACGCATTTAGGTTATTTGGGGACAAGTTTCAAGACATTTTAGTCACTTTGGACAAGTTCAAGTCAGTTTGGACACGCTTTGAGTCATTGTGGTCAATGACTCAAGTAGTTTTAGACAAAATTTAAATCCTTTTGGACAAGTGACGGCTATTTTAGACAGGTTTTGGGTTATTTTGACAAGTTTGATTAATTTTGAAAATGTTAGGGTAGTCTTGGACAGATTTAAAGTAATTTAGAAAAGGTTGTTTTGGACACCTTTAAGGGATTTTGGAGAAGACTGAGTCATTTTGGACAAGTTTTAAGTAATTGGAGACACTTTGAACGCAGTTTAAGTGTTTTAGACAAGTTTAAGTTTTGAGACATTTTGAGTAACATTTTGGTTATTTTGGGACAATTTTCACGTCACTTTTGGCAAGTTGTAAGTCATTTCGACAGTTTTCAGTGATCTTGGATAAGTTTCAAGACATTTTGTTCAGGTTTTGAGTCATTTTGGACAAATTTTGGTCACTATGGACAAGTTTGTTTCAGTTTGGACATGTTTTGAGTCATTGTCGACAGGTTTCAAATAATTTTAGCCAAAATTTAAGTCATTTTGGACAAGTTAGGGCTATTTTAGACAGGTTTTGATAAATTTTGGAAAAGTTAGGGTAGTCTTGGCCAGATTTAAAGTCATTTAGAAAAGGTTTTGAGCGATTTTGAAAAGATTTTAAGAGATTTTGGAGAAGATTGAGTCATTTTGGACAAATTTGAGTTGCTTTGGACAAGTTTGGGTTGGTTTGGACAGGCTTTGAATCATTTTGGACAACCCTAGAGTCATTGTGGACAAGTTTCAAATATTTTCATACAAAATTGAAGTATTTTGGACATGTTAGGGCTGTTTTGGACAGGTCTTGATTAATTTCGAAAGGATAGGGTAGTCTTGGACAGATTTTAAGTCTTTTGGAAAAGGTTTTGAGTGACTTTGGACATATTTTAAGGGATTTTAGACAAGATTGAGTTATTTTGGACAAATTTGAAGTAATTGTGTACATCTTTTGAGCCATTTTGAACACATTTTGAGTATTGTGGATGAGTTTTGAGTTGTTTTGAACAGATTTCTGTTCCTTTTCGACAAGTTTTAGTGATCTTGAAGGTGTTTCTAGACATTCTGGGACAGATTTGAGTTGCTTTGGACACGTTTGGGTTGGTTTGGGCAGGTTTTGAGTCATTTTCGACAACCTCAGAGTCATTGTGGACAGGTTTCAAATATCTTCAGACAAAAGTGACGTATTTTGGGCAAGTTAGTGCTGTTTTTGATAGGTTTTGAATAATTTTTAACAAGTTTGATAAATTTAGAAAAGGTTAAGGTAGTTTTGGACAGATTTCAAGTCATTTTGGATAAATCAGGGTTGTTTAGGACATGTTTTAAGTAATTTTGGACAAGACTGAGTCCCTTTGAACAAGTTTCAGTCACTGGGCAAGGTTTTGGACAAATTTGAAGTAATTGTGGTCATCTTCTGAGATATTTCAAACATGCTTTGAGTATTGTGGAGGAGTTTTGAACAGGTTTCAAGTCATTTTAGATAACTTGTAGTCATCTTGAATATTTCAAGACATTCTGGGACACATTCTAATTACATTGGACAAGTTTGGGTTGGTTTCAACAAGTGTCAGTCAAGTTTTTCGTCATTTTGGACAAGTTTCGACCCACTGTGGACATGCTTAAGTCTTCTTGAGTGGGCTTTGAGTCATTCTGGATACATTTCATGTAACTTAAAACAAGTTTAGTCATTTTGAACATGTGTTTGTAATTTTTGACAAGTGTCAAGTGGAAACGTGGAGATACTTGAGTTCAAATACACAAACACTGTACTTCAGAGCAGTTCGTGATTGAAAGTAATTAGTTCCATTTGACCGCTGTGGACAGGAATCTGGTTATTTTAAATGCTTCATCTTTTCTGATTTGCATTCCCACGCTGCGGCACAGCTATCAGCAGCTGCAACCGCCGCTTCTGCATTTGGACATTTATTTTTGTTTGTGCCTTCCCAGAATGCACCTCTGCCACCAGACTGCATGTCTCTGAGTCATCCGGAGGTTTGGCCGGTTCTGCCTCCTCCTCCGAGCCGAGGTCATGTGACTTCAGCCCGTTACAGCCGACAGAGCAGGAAGCAGATTAGGGTTTTTCCTGCTCAAGTTAGTGTGAAGCAGCTCAAACTCACAAACCTGAACACTGTCAGGAAGTTAGGAAAGATAAACTCATCAGTTCAGAAGCTGCTTGAGAATCTGCCTGTTTACAAGTTTCCTTAGGTAACATCAGATTCAAGGGATTTGCCTGTTTGTTCCTGTATTTCTGCGGATTTCACCTTACACTAACACTATCTACTGAATAATATCACATCTGCATAGTGAACAATCTTATTTTTGATCATTCAAGTATCATTTTCTTTTAAACAAGCAACGCAGACAGCAATCAGTTTGACAGATGATCCCTTTTAGCACTAGTCTGAATGATTCTGGCCTTGACTGAATGTAATAAAGTCTAAAAAGCCACAGAACTGGACTTTAGTGCCTGTAAAAGTTATTTTACAGCAGTTTGACGTGTAGACATGTTGGTGAACCCCCTGGTGGAGGCGTTTCTGCTCAACTCACGCCTGAAATTAAAGTCTGGCTTAAGGTTTCCTTAAATTAAAATCAATTGTACGAAACACCTCAGTTTATGATATTAAGTCTGCGTTAAGGTTTTCTGAAAATACAATCACTTGTGCAAACCACCTTTAACCGCTAAAGTTAGTGACTGGAGCCAGTCCTTGAGTACCTGGTGCTGCTGGAGGACCTTGGGGTGTTGTGGTACCTTTGGGACCTTGGGTTGCTGGGGCTTCTGGGGGAACTGCAGCACATGGCCCTTAAGGTTTCCTTGAAATACACTTTAATCTGCACAAAATCCCTTAAGCTAAGATTGTCCTAAATGTCTGAGTCAGCGTTTCCTTGAATTAAATCGGTTGCACAAAAACACCTCAGGTTGAAAAGTTCCTCAAGTCAGAGTTAAGATACCTTCAGATAACATCACTTTTACAAAACACCTTAAAGTAAAATTTTTCTTAAGGTCAGGTTTAAGATTTCCTGAAAACAGAATCATTTTCACACAAAAAACTGAAGTTATGATTTTCCTTAATATCAGACCTAAAGGTTCCTTAAAACACATTGACTTGCACATAACACCCTTACAGTTAAGTTTGTTAGACTTCTCCTTAAGATTTCCTCAAAATTTATTCAAAACAACTTAAATTACAATGTTCCTTAAGTCTTCCCCTTAAAATTATCTTAAGACAGCATTACTTGCACAAAACTCCTTAAGTCTTCCCTTTAAATTTGTCTTAAAATAAAAAGCCAACCTTAAGGTGTCTGTAAAATAGAATCTCTTGGACTAAACACCTTAAGTTGAGATGTTTCTTAAGTCTTCTCCTTAAAGTTATCTTAAAGTAACGTTGCTTGCATGAAATGCCTGAAGTTGAAAATGTTCATCAGGTCGTCTCCTTTAAGTTATTTTATTTTTAAAATAAAATCTCTTTTACCAATCCCTTAAGTTAAGATGTTCCTTTAGTCTTCAACTTAAGAATTCATTAAAATCACATTTTTGGCACAAAATTCTGTAAGTTAATATTGTCCTTAAAGTCCCAGTTAAGGTGTCGTCAAAGTAGAATTGCTCAGACAAAACACCTTAAATTAAGATGTTCTTTAAGTCTTCTTCTTAAGGATTCCTTAAGATATTGTCTTTGGAACAAAGCACTGTAAGTCAAGATTTTCCTTACAGTCCGGGTTAAAATGTTTCTTCAGTCTTCTCCTTGAAGTTGTCTTAAAATAACTGGTTGCACAAAACACCTTAGGTCATCTCTTTAAGGTTGTCTAAAAATAAAAAGGCAAAGTTAAGGTGTCTGTAAAATAGAATCTCTTGTATAAAACACCTTAAGGTAAAATCTTACTTCAAGTCTGGTTTAAGGTTCCCTGAAAAAGAATTGTTTACCCAGAACACCTTAAGATTTTCCTCAAGTCTAAGTTGAGATTTGCTTAAAGTGTTTTCCTCCATCCTTTCGTGCTGTTTTTACCAGTAAGAAGAGCTGGACTGGTTATAGTTCAAGTAAAATACTGCAGACCCATGAGGATAATTTAAACTGAGGTAAAGGAGCTGTAGACGAATGCAAACTGGGTGATACAGCTTCAACAAACTGCAGACAGCAATCACTTTCTGGTGCCAGAGGTGTGAATGATTTAGAAAAAGAAGAAGTCTTTATTTGTCCCACTGCAGCACAGTGAAGTTTGCTTTTCACATATCACAACTGAGTCAGAGAACAGGGACAAGATGCATCAAAACACTCAAAATATCTGTCTTTGTCACCTTAAGTCTACTCCTTAAGGTTGTCTTAAAATAAAAAGTCAAAGTTAAGGTGTCTGTAAGATAGAATCTCTTGTATAAAACCTCTTAAGTTAAGATTTTTGTTTAAGTCACAGTTAAAGTGTCGTCAAAATAGAATTACTTAGACAAAACACCTTAAGTTAAGATGTTCCTGAAGTCTTCTTCTTGAGTATTTCTTAAAATATAATCTTTGGTGTGTATGTTTGGTACGTTAAGATGTTCTGAGCTAAGGTCTCTGTAAAAGATAATCTCTTGCACACAACCACTTAAGTTAAGAGTTTTCTTAAGTCTTCTCCTTAACTACCCTTTAACTTAAGATTTTTGTTGACGTCACTGTTAAGGTGTTGTCAGAATAGAATAGCTCAAACAAAACACCTTAACTTAAGATTTTCCTTAATGTCTGAGTGTAGATGTCTGTGAAATGTCATCTCTTGCACAAAACACCTTAAGTTAAGACATTCCTTAAGTCTCCTTCTTAAGGATTCCTGAAGATGTCTTCGGTACAAAACACTGTCAGTCAAGATTTTCCTTAAAGTCATAGTTAAGGTGTCTTCACAATGGAATTGCTTAGACAAAACACCTTAAGTCTTCTCCTAACCCTGTTCCTTTAAATTTCATCTTTGGTACGAAACACTGAAAGTTAAGATTTCCCTTAGAGTCATTGTTAACCCTGTGATGTGCAACATGGGTCCAAAGTGACCCAAATCCAATGAAACTGGGTATCTCCTGACCCACACTGCGCCTCAAAGGTTTAAGGTGTCTTCACATTGACATTGCTTGGACAAAACACCTTAAGTCCTCTCCTTAAGGATTCCTTAAAATTTCGTCTTTGGTACCAAACACTGTAAGATTTTCCTTAAAGTCATAGTTAAGGTGTCTTCACAATGAAATTGCTTGGACAAAACACCTAAAGTTAAGATATTCGTTAAGTCTTCTTCTTAAGGATTCCCTAAAACATAAAGTCAAAGTTAAGGTGTCTGTAAAATAGAATCTCTTGCACAAAACACCTTAAGCCTTCTTAAGGATTCCTTAAGATATCATCTTTGGTAAGCAAACACTGTAAGTTCAGATTTTCCTTAAAGTCATAGATAAGGTCAAGCAAAACAGCTGAGGTTAAGATGTTCCATGATGTCTGAGTGTAGGTGTCTGTAAAATGTTATCTCTTGCACAAAACAGTTAAAGATGTTCTTCAAAGGCTGAGTTAAGTTGTACAAAACCCCTTAAGTCTTCTCCTTCAGGACTACCAATGGCAGCATTGGACTTGGAACCTCCAACTTTCTGGTCAGAGCCTCAACCACTCAACCACTTTTTCCTTTTGTTGACTTTAACTGCATGAAGTGAAGAATAAAAGTCCTCAGAAGTGGACTTTAATGCTCATAGATGTCATTTTCCATCAGTTTGACATTAAAAACCTGCCGGTGAAGCCCCTGATGGAGATGTTTCCCCTGAGCTGACCTGAGTTCAGCATGGAGAGCTGCGGCGGCGATGGACTGAGCGCGCTCACTGATCCACAGTCTGCAGCTTCCTGTTTGTCGTCAGCGTTGCAGCGAGTGGGTGCAGCTGCAGCCGCTGTTCCGCTCTGCGGTCAGACGGGGGGGAGGAGGACGATGCTGCCTTCATCTCCCCCCCCTCCTCCACTCTGCACAGTCACTTCCTCTAAGATGCAAAGAATTAGAGAGACACCGAGCAGTGGAAGAAAGGAGGAAGCCATTTTGGGTCCTGGGTGACATGTCGGCCTGGACGTCGCTGTCTTCTGTCTGGGTTCTCACTTTGGACGGACGCTGAGCTGAAGAGCGGTGAGTCGGTCTGAGGAAGCAAAACCAGAACACAGTCGGCCATTAGTTTGTCTGTTTTTTTGTGAGTTTGTCTTTACGTCTGGCAGGAAGGAGCAGTGAAGCAACGAGGCCCGTCGGAGAGAGTCGAACGGCGGCCGGTTGAAGAGCCAGCGAGGGTTGGAAGTCTCCTCCAGCTGGCGGTCGGTCCGTCAGATGCTGGTGCAGTGAAGCAGGATGAGTTCGGACCGAGTGCCGTCCAGGTCGGAGGTGATGGGGTGGAGCCCTCAGCAGCTGGCCGACTACCTGAGGAGGGTGAGGCCTCGTCTGTTTTCCTTCTCAGCTGCAGACGTCAAAGATAAAAGTCCTGAGTTCACCTCCTGCAGGAGCAAAACGGCTGAAACCTCAGCGATCAAACATCCTTAAAAGTCGCATTTTTACTAATTTTCAAGTCCTGCACCTCCCTGAAAACATCATGGCAGGAAGGAGGGAGAATTCTGTACAACTCTGTAATGCTGCTAATCAGAAAAAAGGAAAAAACAAAATGAAACAACCTGAACATCGTTTGTGCTCTCAGGTTTTACCAGCACTGGATAAAATAATGGCTCCACATGTGTTAGATGTTAAAATATTCATCTTTTTAATTCTTTTTTTTCCAGACAGGACCTTCAAAAAGCTAAAAAGTTGATATTTTTTCTCTCAAAGTCACAGTTAAAGTGTCTTCAAAATAAAATCACCTGCACTAAACAATCTATGTTAAGATGTTCCTTAAGTCTTTTTCTTAAGGGTTCCTTAAGATTTAATTTTAAGTCTTCTCCTTAAGGTTATCTTAAAACAAAGATCTAAAATTAAAGTGTTTGTAGAATAGAATCTCTTACATAAAACACAATAAGTCTGAGTTAAGGCATTGTCAAAATAACCTTAGTGTTTTCCTTAAATACACAGTTAAGGTGCCTAAGGGGTGAAATCATGCGGACAAAGCACCTTAAGTTTAGATATTTTTTTAAATCTTCTCCTTAAAGTTGTCTTAAAACTAAATTTTATGCACAAAACACTTTAGGTCACTTCTTTAAGGCTGTCTTAAAATAAAAACTTAAAGTTAAGGTGTCTGTGAAAGAGAATCTCTTGTACAAAACACCTTAAGTAAAGATTTTCCTTAAAGTCATAGTTAAGGTGTCTTCAAAATAAAATCGCTTGGACAAAACACCTTAAGTTAAGATGTTCTTCAAGGCTTCTCCTTGAAATTATCTTGAAAAAAAATCTTGCACAAAACACATTAAGTTAAGATTTTCCTTAAAGTCAAACTAAATGTTTGCACAAAATGCCTTAAGTCTTCTCCCTTAAGGTTATCTTAAAACAAATTCTATACTAAGGTGTCTGTAAAATAGAAACTCTTACATAAAACATCAGAAGTCTCAGTGAAGGTGTCAGAATAAAATTTCTGGCAGAAAACACCATAAGATTTTCCTTAAAGTCACAGTTAGGGTTTTGTCAAAATGAAATTACTTGCACAAAACACCTTAAGTCTTCTCCTAAAGGATTTCTTAAAACACAGTTGTTCATACAAAAACACACAAAGTAAGATTTCATTTAAAGCTCCAGTTAAAGTAAAGCGATTTTCTTTTGAAGTCTTCCCCTTAAGGTGTCCTGAATTGCTGACACAAAATACATTTTTCTCCTTAGAGCTATCATAAAACAAAAGTCTAAATTAAGGCATCATAAAACACCATAAATCTGAGTTAAGGTGTCAGAATAAAATATCTGCCACAAAATACCTTAAGTTAAGGTGTTCTTTAAGTCTTCCTGATAAGATTTTCTCAAAATAAAATCATTTTCACAAAACAGTCTATGTTAAGATTTTCCTTAAGTCTTCTTTATAAGGGTTACTTAAAATCTAAACTTTGGCACAAAACACCTCAAGTTAAGAGTTTCCTTAAAGTCACGGTTAAGGTGTCTTAAGGGACATCTTAACTTAAGGTGTTTCGTGCCAGCAATTTTATTTTGAAGTCTTCCCCTTAAGGTTACCACAAAATAGAATCACTGGCATGAAACTGTGTTTCTCCTACAGATGAGTTTGACCGGCTGCGATAAAGTCGTCCTGAAGAACTCCATCAGCGGATCCAGATTTGTGGTGAGTTCGAAGACACTAGGAGGTGAGGAAGGAGAGAAGGAGGTGAGGAAGGAGAGAAGGAGGTGAGGAAGGAGAGAAGGAGGTGAGGAAGGAGAGAAGGAGGTGAGGAAGGATGGAAAGAAGTGAGGAAGAATAGAAGGAGGTGAGGAAGGTGAGGAAGGATGGAAGGAGGTGAGGAAAGAGAGAAGGAGGTGAGGAAGGATAGAAGGAGGTGAGGAAGGATAGAAGGAGGTGATGAAGGTTAGAAGGAGGTGAGGAAGGATAGAAGGAGGTGAGGAAGGATGGAAGGAGGTGAGGAAGGAGAGAAGGAGGTGAGGAAGGTGAGGAGGTGAGGAAGGACAGAAGGAGGTGAGGAAAGAGAGAAGGAGGTGAGGAAGGATAGAAGGAGGTGAGGAAGGATAGAAGAAGGTGAGGAAGGATAGAAGGAGGTGATGAAGGATAGAAGGAGGTGTGGAAGGTGAGAAGGAGGTGAGGAAGGACAGTAGGAGGTGAGGAAGGATAGAAGGAGGTGAGGAAGGACAGTAGGAGGTGAGGAAGGATAGAAGGAGGTGAGGAAGGATAGGAGGAGGTGAGGAAGGATAGAAGGAGGTGAGGAAGGATAGGAGGAGGTGAGGAAGGATAGAAGGAGGTGAGGAAGGATAGAAGGAGGTGAGGAAGGCTAGAAGGAGGTGAGGAAGTATAGGAGGAGGTGAGGAAGGATAGAAGGAGGTGAGGAAGGCTAGAAGGAGGTGAGGAAGGATGGAAGGAGGTGAGGAAGGAGAGAAGGAGGTGAGGAAGGTGAGGAGGTGAGAAAGGATGGAAGGAGGTGAGGAAGGATAGAAGGAGGTGAGGAAGGAGAGAAGGAGGTGAGGAAGGATAGAAGGAGGTGAGGAAGGACAGTAGGAGGTGAGGAATGATAGAAGGAGGTGAGGAAGGATAGGAGGAGGTGAGGAAGGATAGAAGGAGGTGAGGAAGGATAGGAGGAGGTGAGGAAGGATAGAAGGAGGTGAGGAAGGATAGGAGGAGGTGAGGAAGGATAGAAGGAGGTGAGGAAGGCTAGAAGGAGGTGAGGAAGGATGGAAGGAGGTGAGGAAGGAGAGAAGGAGGTGAGGAAGGTGAGGAGGTGAGAAAGGATGGAAGGAGGTGTGGAAGGATAGAAGGAGGTGAGGAAGGAGAGAAGGAGGTGATGAAGGATAGAAGGAGGTGAGGAAGGATAGAAGGAGGTGAGGAAGGATGGAAGGAGGTGAGGAAGGATAGAAGGAGGTGAGGAAGGATAGAAGGAGGTGAGGAAGGATAGAAGGAGGTGAGGAAGGATAGGAGGAGGTGAGGAAGGCTAGAAGGAGGTGAGGAAGTATAGGAGGAGGTGAGGAAGGATAGAAGGAGGTGAGGAAGGCTAGAAGGAGGTGAGGAAGGATGGAAGGAGGTGAGGAAGATAGAAGGAGGTGAGGAAGGCTAGAAGGAGGTGAGGAAGGATGGAAGGAGGTGAGGAAGGAGAGAAGGAGGTGAGGAAGGATAGAAGGAGGTGAGGAAGGACAGTAGGAGGTGAGGAAGGATAGAAGGAGGTGAGGAAGGATAGGAGGAGGTGAGGAAGGATAGAAGGAGGTGAGGAAGGATAGGAGGAGGTGAGGAAGGATAGAAGGAGGTGAGGAAGGATAGAAGGAGGTGAGGAAGGATAGGAGGAGGTGAGGAAGGATAGAAGGAGGTGAGGAAGGATAGAAGGAGGTGAGGAAGGATAGGAGGAGGTGAGGAAGGATAGAAGGAGGTGAGGAAGGCTAGAAGGAGGTGAGGAAGGCTGGAAGGAGGTGAGGAAGGAGAGAAGGAGGTGAGGAAGGTGAGGAGGTGAGAAAGGATGGAAGGAGGTGAGGAAGGATAGAAGGAGGTGAGGAAGGATAGGAGGAGGTGAGGAAGGATGGAAGGAGGTGAGGAAGGATGGAAGGAGGTGAGGAAGGATAGAAGGAGGTGAGGAAGGATAGAAGGAGGTGAGGAAGGAGAGAAGGAGGTGAGGAAGGATGGAAGGAGGTGAGGAAGGATGGAAGGAGGTGAGGAAGGAGAGAAGGAGGTGAGGAAGGTGAGGAGGTGAGAAAGGATAGAAGGAGGTGAGGAAGGATAGAAGGAGGTGAGGAAGGAGAGAAGGAGGTGAGGAAGGATGGAAGGAGGTGAGGAAGGATGGAAGGAGGTGAGGAAGGATGGAAGGAGGTGAGGAAGGATAGGAGGAGGTGAGGAAGGATAGAAGGAGGTGAGGAAGGATAGGAGGAGGTGAGGAAGGAGAGAAGGAGGTGAGGAAGGTGAGGAGGTGAGAAAGGATGGAAGGAGGTGAGGAAGGATAGAAGGAGGTGAGGAAGGAGAGAAGGAGGTGAGGAAGGATGGAAGGAGGTGAGGAAGGATGGAAGGAGGTGAGGAAGGATGGAAGGAGGTGAGGAAGGATGGAAGGAGGTGAGGAAGGATAGGAGGAGGTGAGGAAGGATAGAAGGAGGTGAGGAAGGATAGGAGGAGGTGAGGAAGGATAGAAGGAGGTGATGTAACGACGTCTTTATGTTTGTTTCTCTAGAATCTGAGTGATAACGACCTCCAGAGGTTCCCCAAACTTCACACTCCGTAAGTATCCTTCCTCCTTCTGCTGCGTCATGGAAACAAACTGAAAGTTTTGGAGAAAACTGAGATCAAAAATCAGTGATTTAAAATCTGATTGATCGTTGTTGTCTGCAGGATGATCTCCAAGATCAGCTGTGAGATCAGTAAGAAGGAGGAGAAGCGAGGCCTGTTTGGGATGAAGTGAGTTCGTGTTCCTACGTGTGTTTTCATCACTAGAACGTGTTTAAAGGTGTTGGATTTAGAGTATTGTTTCTGTTCTGCTGGTTTCAGCTGCTCTGATGGTTCTGATCCAGTTTCTGAAACTGTTTCTGTTTTTCTGTCCGTCGCAGGTCGACCAAACATTATGAACCAGGTAGGAAGCTTTCCTCCTCTCAGGTTTACTGATCAGTCACCTTCTTTCAGGGACAGTCACTGAAATGTTGGAGCTTAAAATATTCATTAGTTAACATGTGGATACTGTTGTGAGTATATAGAATATAATACAGTATACTGCAAGTACATGAAGTATATTACAGTATACTATGAGTAAATAAAATATAATCCAGTAAACTGATAGTATGTAGTATGTCAAGTATATTGTGAGTATATAGAATACAATAGAATAGAATAATGTGCTGTCTGTATATAGAATTTATCCAGTATACTGTCAGTATACACCATGTGATTCTGTGAGTATATAGAATACAGGATACTGCAAATATGTAGAATATGATAAAGTATACTGTGAGTACCTAAAATACAATAAAATATATTGTGAGTATATAGAATATAATACAGTTGTTATATTCTATACACTCACAGTACATTTTATTATGTCCCATATACTTACAGTATACTCTATAATATTCTACATACTCGCAGTATATTGTATAAAGTTCTATATACTTACAGTATATTCTCTAATATTCCATATATTCAGAGTACTGTAGTATATTCCCCATATTTGCAGTATATTGTGTTATATTCTGTATACTCGCAGTATACTTTTATGTTCCACGTACTTACATACTCTCTGACATTCTATATACTCACAGTATTCTGTGTTACATTATATTTATTGTAATATATTCCATATACTCACAGTGTACTGTATTATGTTCTATATACTCAGTATACTGTGTTATATCCTATATGCTACCGTTATGCTGTATTTTATTCTATACACTCACAGTACATTTTATTATGTCCTATATACCTACAGTATACTCTATAATATCCATATACTCAGTATACTCTAATATAGGCCATATACTCACAGTATACTGTGTTATATTCTAAATACTCACAGAATGCTGTATTATATTCTATATACTCACAGTAAATTTTTCTGTTCTATATACTTACAGTATACTTTATATACTCAGTGTACTGTATTATTTTCTAAATACTAGCAAAATGCTGTAATATATTCCATATACTGTCATTATACTGTAGTATATTTTGCAGTACACAGTAGTACTTCATCCACTAGTAGCTGCTGACTTGTTGTTTTCTCCTCAGCAGAGGTTCAGGGCTGGGATGATGACGAGTTTGTGAGTCCGACCTTCATCTCTTTTTATTTATTTATTTTTTATAAAGTTTGATCGTCGTGTTCCAAACTTCAACCTGCTGCAGCTGAAAACTCACAGGAACCGCAAATAACGAAAACCACAAAGGTTTGATTAAAAATACACAAAACACTGATGGAGATAATAAATATAAACATTTAGTGCGCTAAAATAAAAGAAAATAAATCCACATTTTGCCCTTGTAAAGCTTCAATAAGTGTGAATTTAAAAAAATGTATACATTTGTATTTTTTAAAATAAATTTCTGTATTTATTTTATCTCTAATTTTTACATTTATTTCTGTTTCGCCCGCCTGTGTTTAGTCATATCTGTGTTTGTTTCCACAAGAAGTGTGGAAATGAATCAATACATTCACTTTTATTAAATAAATGTATAGAATTTTAACATAAATGGACAAAATGAAGTGGAAACAAATGTGCAACTAAATATGCACAAAATAAATTAATAATTTATTTATATATGTATTTATTCTTTATTTGACTAAATTAATTTCCTTTCCCCAAAATATTTATTATTTATTAGATTGTATTTTTTTTAGATTAATCATGTTATCATGTTAGTTATGATTTTTTTCCTGAATTATACTGTTTATTTCTTTAATTTTTATGTCATTTTTGATGCATTTAATGCAAACAGTCACTAAAATAAATAATATGGTAAATAAAAGAAGATTTAATGATGGGGTTAAAAAATAGATGCAACGGTGGCGACTAATTAAAATGATTAGAAGACACAAATTCAGAATTAAATTAGAAACTAGACTCAACTGATTTTAGTTTTTTTTACTAAATGAAAGAAATATATAAATAAATAAACGTAAAAATAAATGAATAATTTGCTCTTTATTTAGCTAAATTAGTTTGTTTTCCGAAAATAAAAATTATAATTATAATTAATTTTTAAAATTATGTTTCATTTCCAGTCATGCTTTTAAAGATTTTTTACATGTTTATTTATTTAATTTTTATGTCACTTTGAAAAAAAAACAAGATTTAATGATGAGGTTTAGTTAAAAAACAAACAGCAAAGGTGAGAAACGAGACTCAACAGTTTTCCCTACTACATGAAACAAATATGTAAATAAATAAACACAAAATAGATTAATAATTTGCTCATACATGTATCTAAATTAATTTCCTTTCCCTTAAAATAATAATTGTTATTAATCAAATTTACTTTTTAAAATTAATGTTACATTGTTTGTCATGCTTTTTTTGGTTTAATTGTACATGTTCATTTATTTAATTTTATGTCACTTTCTGGGCATTTAATGGACGAAACGGTAAAAAAAAAAATAATATGGAGGAAAAAAACAAGATTTAATGATGAGGTTTAGAAACAAAAAAAACACAGCAAGGTTAGAAACTAGACTCAACAGTTTTTACCTACTAAATCAAACAAATATGTAAATAAATAAACACAAAAATAAATTAATAATTTTCTCACATATGTGTCTAAATTAATTTTATTTTTGAGTTAATCATGTTATTATCTTAGTCATGCTTTTAAAAAAAATTATAAATGTTCATTTATTTAATTTCTAAGTCACTTTGGGTGCATTTAATGGACGAAAAAGTCACTTAAAATAAATAATATGGAAAATAACAGCCAGATTTAATAATGAGGTTTAGGGGAAAAAAACACAGCAAAGATGACGACTAATTAAAATTATTATAAGACAGAAATTTAGAATTAGATTAGAAACTAGACTTAATTGTTTTTAGTTTTATTGTACCAAATGAAAGAAATACGTAAATAAATAAACATAAAAATATATCTAATAGCTCATATATTTATTTATTCTTTATTTAGCTAAATTAATTTATTATCCCCAAATAAAAACTATAATTCATTGAATTTTTAAAAAATTAATTATGTTGCATTGTTAGTCGTTCTTTTTTTTTAAATTATACGTTTATTTAATTTTTATGTCACTTTCAGGGCATTTAATGGATGAAACAGTCACTGAGAATAAATAATATGGTAAAAAAAAAAACATCCAGATTTATTGATGAGATTTAGGGAAAAAAACACTGCAAAGGTGGTGACTAATTAAAATGATTAAAGACAGACATTCAGAATTAATTTAGAAACTATTTTTTCTCTGCTAAATGAATATAGCTGTTCCTGAAACTAAATGAGGTTTCAGGACCGTCGCTGTCTGAACGTGTTTTTCTGTTTCCTCCTTCAGGACGATGAAGACAACGACTACGAGAGTCCATACAGCGGAGACGAGGCGGGCAGCGGTGGAGATTACGAGTCTCCGAACGAGGACGTGGATCCGGCCAACGACTACGAGCCTCCACCTGTCGAACCTGAAGAGGACCTGGGTGCCAAACTGCTCCCCACGATGCAGTTACAGGACGGAGACTACATCGGTACCACATTAATTATAATAAAACACCAAGCTGAGTTATGTGTTCTCCAGAAAACATTCTGATAAAGTTCTACTGAAGTTTTCTATTAGTTCCCAGAATGTTCTTCTGAAAAGTAGACGTTCTAAAAATGTTTGATGAAAACTTAATGTTGCACTGAGAACATTCTTCATTTGTTATCAGAGAACATCATGGGAACGTTTTTTAGATTCTATACTATATTCCATCCATCCAAAAATGCAACCAAAATGTTCCAGCTTTCTTACTACACTGCCTGTCCAAAATAGAAGCACCCACTCTAATATTTCATTGGACCACCTTTAGCTCTGAGAACGACACTCATTCACTGTGGCATCGTTTCTATAAGCTTCTCCAAAGTCACAGCATTTATTTCTGTCCAGAGTTGCATTAATTTTCTACCAAGATCTTATATTGATGATGAGAGAGTCAGACAAAGTCTTCATCCAGAACATCCCAAAGATTCTCAGTGGGGCTGAGGTCTGGACTCTGTGGAGGACGATCCATCTCATGCTCCCTGATCCACTCAGTCTCAATGTGAGCCTCATGAATCCTGGCATCATCATCTTGGAACATGTCCATGAACATCAGGGAAGAAAAACTCCAATGATGGAAAGATCTGGTCATTCAGTATCTTCAGGTAGTCAGCTGACCTCATTCTTTGGGAACATAATGTTTCTGAACCTGACCAACCCCAGATCATAACTCCAACCCCCACAGGCTGGTAGGAACTAGACATGATGAGGGCATCACTTCATCTGCTTCTCTTCTTACCCTGATGCCCCCATCACTCTGGAACAGGGTAAATCTGGACTCATCAGTTCACATGAACTTCTTCAGTGATCCAGAGTCCAATCTTTATGCTCCTTAGCAAACTGAAGCCTTTTTTTCTGATTAGCTTCACTGATCAGTGGTTTTCTTAGAGCTACAGCTGTTTAGTCCTGATCCTTTGAGTTCTCTTCACATTGTGTGTAGAAATGTTCTTACTTTCATTATTAAATATAGCTGTGAGTTCTACTGTTGATTTCCTACCATCATCTAAGAGTTTGTTCCTTGTAGATGATGGTTCTCTACTATCCTTCAGGTTTTAATGATGCGTTGGACGGTTCTCAACCAGATTTTAGTAGTTTCACTAAATCTCCTTAGTTGTTTTAGCCTGATGCAGGCCAATAATTTGACCCTTCTGAGACAGATTAACATCCTTTCCATGACCAAAGGATATGTCTTCCAACATGGTTGTTTC
The DNA here is from genome assembly GCA_027123335.1 of Amphiprion clarkii. Classification (NCBI taxonomy): domain Eukaryota; kingdom Metazoa; phylum Chordata; class Actinopteri; family Pomacentridae; genus Amphiprion; species Amphiprion clarkii. The sequence continues at coordinate 4,542,573 of CM049581.1, read as the reverse complement.
AGAAATGAGAAGCTCCTCACTGCATCAGCTAGAGTTAAATTAGTTGTTGCAGCTGAAAGGTATTCATCACTGCAGTAATTATCTAATGGAAGAGTCTTACCTATTTGCTTAGTTGAATCCAGGTGGCGACTTTTTTTTTTGGACAGACAGCGTATCTCAATGTACTGGAACGTCTTACAAAGGTTGCCCATGAACATAGCATCTGGAAAACATTTTTGGAACGTTGATTTGAGAACGTTCTTCCTTTGTTATCATGAAACGTGAGAATGTTTGTAGAAGAACGTTCTATAATGTTTTCCCTCAACAACATCTTGAAAACATCCTCGGAACACTGCAGGCAGAATGTTCTACTTTTGTTGGTATTTTGTAATACAGGAACGTTTCATGAAAATCATCTGAGGCCTCAACAACATCTGGAAAACATTTTTTTTTTTGAAAGTTGGTTCCTCTGTTATCATCCTGGAACATAATCTGTGTTTTTGACAGTAAAACGTTAAATTAACATTAGGAACATTACTGGAAATGAAAACATGCTTAAAACATTCTTTGAACATTTGATCGAAGCGTTTTCTTTTCTAAAAAACCATCAGAATGTGTAGTTGATGTCATCCAGCGTTGTGGAACGTTCCCTGACCGATGGTGAAGACTCAGATTTTCATGCTGTGGTTTAATATGGATTTACAGACAACCACGTGGTTCCCAGAGGCCAGCGTCCTGACGTACATCCCCGCCCCCCTGTCCCCATGCCGTCGGTCCGCATGGTGAGTCCGTTCAACTCAGATTCATGTCAACACGTCCACCAACAGAGGGCGCCACATTTCTTCATTACTGCTCAGAAAACTCTGTGAATCAACCGAATTATTTGTGACGATGTGCAGCTGGATGACTAATGGAGTTAGCTTGATGTCCGTTAAAGGAGCCTGGTTTCTGTCAGACTGAAAAAAATATTAGTTTAGTTTTGTAATGTTTTTTTTTTAGAAGCAACAAGGAACTCCCACTTTATGAACTGCTTTGCTCTTCTGAATCTCTAAAACACCGGTGCAGATTGTGCAGTTAGCATTACCCATTGGACCAATTAACTCTGCAGTCACATTTTCTTCACTGTTCGCTCATTTTTCTCTGCAGCATAAAGTCCTGCACCTCTATGGAAACAGAACAACCAGGACTAGAAGGAGAGAGAACTCAAAAATGTCATCTGTGCAGCATGAATGACATAAATCATTTTTTAAAGAGAAAAAAAATTACATTTTTTTTTAGATTATTGATTTAACAATGAAAAAACTTGAATCAACATGTATGTTTTTCTTTTTTTAACAACACAAGTATTG